>RRZL01000056.1:255998-285521 GCA_006782975.1 Chlorella sp. Dachan | reverse complement strand
GCAGTGGGACAGGGCACGAGAGAGCTTGGCCTGCGAGGGGGAGAGGATGGGCAGGAGGGATGTTGGTAAGCGGGATGGACCTGTGGAGGGAGGCACGTGGGGCAGCAGCAGGCACCGGCGGCAAGGCAGGCACCAGCGGCGGCCCTCACCTTGTCGGCCTGCGCCTGCAGCGCCGGGGCGGCCTTCTCGGGCGTCTGGACATGCACCTTGGGGCTCGCTGCAGTTGGCAGGCGGGGAGAGCGGCGCGTCAGGGGCGGAGAGGGGCGGCCAGGAGCGTGGCGGCAGCGACGCGCACAGCGGCGGACCCCCGGCAAACTCACCAGGGCGGCTGTCGAGACGCATGCTGGAGGATGAAGGCATGGTGGGGCAGCCTGGCGAGAGGGGCGGGGTGGGGGTGGGTGCAGGAGGCCGTGCCGGTGGAGGGAGGTGGTGAATTGTGCCTTTGGTGCAGGATGCAGGTGCCTTGTAGGCAATTTGGCGTCCGGGACGGACCGCACGCGCGTGCGGCGAGGCGCGTTGGCACAGCGCCCGCAGCGGCGACCAAGCAGGGCGGCGGGGCGGCGGCGGCAGCCATAGATCTGGCGGGCCGTCGGCCGCTGCGGGAAGCCTGGGGCCGTCCTGTGGCAGGGAACCTGCATATGCGCCCTGCAGGCACCCTTGCAGGCGCCGGCATGCTACATGCTACGGACTCGCAGCAAGCCATGCTTGCGTGCTAAGCTACATGCAGCATGCTACAGCTTTTCACCCTTTCCATGTCACCCTTTCATGTCACGCTTTTTGCCACCCATTTGTCACCACGGTAAAAACTGCATGCATCAAGGTGAGGCCTGAGTGTCTGGGCGGTGACTTGCACAATACTGCTGCTGCACTAACGAGGTTGTCATCACAAGCAGGACTGCCACCAGCCAATAGCTCCCATGGCTCCCCGGGACGGGCCGTTCAGGCTGCTGCCACTGATGCTGGCGCTGCGCACCGCCTCTGACGCTGCCCCAGCGTGTGTCAACTGCTGCTGCTGCTCGGTGACACCAATCTAGCAGGCCCGGTTTACACACAGATGCAGTCAGATACACACACTGGGAATCAAAGCTGTGCATGGGCACCTGCGCTCAAGCGGGCGGAGGGACACGCTCGGCAGTGGGTGGGCGGAGGGGCAGGTACCAGCAGCAGTGGGCAGAGGACGGTTGATGGGCGGAGCAGAAAGAACGTAGATGGCAACAGCCAGTGCAGCCAACACTCGTCTTGCAGCCATTGAACCAGTGTTAAACAGGCTGCCTGCCTGCCGCACAGGACAGCTCGAGGACAGCAGCAGGCGGCTCCGCAGCTCCGGCCAACAGCTGATGCATGCAGCTGCGCGTCCTCAAACAACATAAGAGCATGGAGAATGGAGACTGGCCGCACCTGGAAGCTCATGTTGCTACATGGACAGTGGCGGGCGGCTCCAGGGCTTGCGCTCCCGCGTTGGCACAGCGCTCGCAGCGGTGACCATAGCAGGGCGGCAGGGCGGCGGCGGCAGCCAGATCTTGCGGGCTGGGGGTTCCGGCTGGTTTGACTGCTTGCCTGCAGCGCCTAAGGAGCTGGTCTCTTTTGTGCAGCGCTGCTGTGTGGCTGCGTTACGCGTTGCCAACAGGCAACCTGGCACCCTGGCAACGCGGCACCCTGGCAACGTGGCAATGTGGCAACCTGGCGACGCACTGTGCTCAACTGTTTTTTACAAGCCGCAACTTACAAGGCGCAACTTACAAGGCGTGCCAACGAGGCGGCCACAGCAGGCAGCTCAACGCGTTGCCAGATCTACGTTGCCAGGTCTACGTTGCCAGATCTACGTTGCCAAAATGGCAACGCGCAACCTGGCAACCATCTGGCCACCTGGCCAGGGCCGCACGGCGACAAGCAACACGAATTTTCAACAGCTTGGGTTGCGACATAGAAACAGCATTGCGTTGCGATAGAAACTGGCACCCCGGCACAGAGGCAAACAATGGATGAATGGAAGCAGCAACTTGGGTTGCCGGCACGCCGTGCAACTGCAAGAACCGGTTTGCAGGCTGCTCAATGGTCTTGCATCTACTCTTCAACATGCACGGTGAACGAAGGCGGCGCCTCGGGGCCGCTGACCCCCGCAGCAGCCGCTGCCTCCTCCTCTGCAGCAGCAGCTGCTGCCTTCTTCTCTGCGCCAACGCCCACCGGGTGGGGCGGTGGCGCCAGCGCCTCGAACTGGAAGGGGCTGCCAGTAGGGCGCAGGCGCAGCAGGCTGGGCGGGCCCAGCGTGCTCAGCAAGAGGTTGGCGCAGCGCAGCGCCCACGCCTGCCACGCCGGCAGCAGCTCGAACTCGCGGTAGATTTCGAACGAGTGGGTCTCGCAGTAGCGGCGCAGCGGCTCCCATTGCCCAGCCTGCAGGGCGTTGCACGGAGGGAAGGGCGGGGCGCAGGTTGCGGTGTGGCAGGCAGGGCCGATGGCCCAACAGCAGGCACACTTGCATGCGCATCTGCGCGGATTGAACTGCCTCGCGCACAGCAGCACAGCACAGCACCGGCACACCAACCGCCACCCCTCACCTGCTCGGCCCGGGTGTGGAAAGCGGGCGGCACGGTGAGATCGGCAAAGGACCAGGCCAGCAGCGGCTCCAGACTGGACAGAAGGCAGGCCTTGGACACAACACGGCTCCGGCCCTCGCTCCTGTGAGGCGGGGGCAAGCGGCAGGAAAGCAGTGGGCAGCTCGCAGCAATCCTGAACGATGCCGTGATGTTGCACTACTCGGTGCCTGTAGCTGCCACAGCATCTGGGTGGGATGTGATGCCCGTTGCAGCAACCCAGCAGGGGTGCGTGTGCGGTGCAACGTGCATGCTAGATCCACTACCTGCCTCTCGCCACTCCCCCTGACTTGATGCACAATCCCTTGCATTGCAATACAGCCGCTCGCACCCAACACCGCCATTCACGCTCAAGGCCAGCAGCAGCGCCTCTGGACTCACTTGTCCTGGCAGCGCAGCATCCAGCGGCCTGCCACGTAGGCGGGGAGGTAGTAGATGGCAGCCAGCGCCAGGAACAGGACAGAGACCTCCAAAACAGAGCGGGTGGGAAGGGGGAGCAGCTCAGCTGCTGCTTCCCTACTTCATGCGCCCTGTCTGCCCAGGCCTGCCAGCCAGGCAAGCCACACGGTCTAACGCAAGTGACGCGTGCAAGGCACCCGGAAAAACGGTGAACCTGCTGCAACCTGCTGCCACACCTGCGCAGCGGCGGCGCCGTCGCGCATGGTGTCGCGCCGCATCCACGCGGCGTTGAAAGCAAACGCCAGCACGCCGGCAAACAGGAAGGTGAGTGCGGCGAAGAAGGAAGCCACGCCGGCGCGAGCCTGGAGAGGGTTGCAAGCGGCAGAACGGGTGGGCATGCATTGCAAGTGGGGAAGGGTGAGCACTGGACCGGTGTGCCCTTGTAACGTCAGTGAGGGGAGTGGTGACGGGTCGCAGCATCCAGGCAAGCAAGGCGCACGCAAAGCAGGGATGCAACGTGTGAGAATGCACGCAGCAGAATCCCACCAGCGGCTCAAAGGAGAGCAGGAGGCTGAAGAAGCTCCGGGGCGGGCGGCCGGCAGCGGCCAGGTACACACAGGTGCCGATCGCTAGGTGGGTCAGGGAGCAGGCGGCCGAGAGGAGCAGCAGCACGTAGGATGCATAGTCTGCAGCGGCACAGAGCAGTAGGGGCACAGGATGGTGCACAGGAGGGGGGAGCCCGGGGTGGAAGCCAGCGGTTGCCCAGTGCCCAACGTGCTGCTTGCGCATAGGTGCACGGCACAGTGCCATGCGAAAACGGGCTTCTTTTAGGACAGTTGAGCGACTTCGCCGGCCTTGCATAGGCTCACCTCCGCCGCCCCAGTCGCCCTTCAGAGACAGCGAGCCAATGAGCCCGGCGGCCGCCACAGCCAGCAGCACCGCCACCAGCATCTGGAGGGACACGGGCAGGACAGGGATTGCGCAGTTGTAGAGAGGAGCTGGGGGAGTTTGGTTGCAGCAGCCATAGAGGCCTGCAGGTAGCTTAAGTTGAGGTTGCAGGCGGCATGCGCATCGCAGCAGCGCAGCCCCCCTGCACAGCAGCAGCAGCCACAGCACACCGCAGCACGCCACAGCACGTCGCAGCATGCCGCAGCACGGCGCCCTCCCTCACCAGGCCAGCAGTCTCCCGTGCCAGCTGCTCCTGCGCACCGCTGCAGGCCTGCAGGAAACAGCGCTGCAGCTGGGCACGGGCAGCGGGCGGCGCCGAGCCCGCCCCGCCGGAGGGAGCGCCAGCACGGGCCTTGGGTCCGGCGGGGGTCGTCTTGGAATCGCTGGGGGGCTCGGCATCCGTGCTGGCTCCCGTGAAGGGGTGCACGCCCGCGGCAAAGCACAGCTCCTGCCATGTTGTGAAGACCAGGCTGGCCCAGCGGCCCAGCTGCACAGCGAGTTGAGCATGGGATTTCAATGGTGACCAGGGTGCGCGCGGCAGGACATGCATGAGCGGTGCAGTCCAGCCCAGCCCAGCGCCGCCCAGCTAGCCCCATAAATGGGTGGGCGGGGAAGTCGGGATGCAGGATACCAAGCGGCTCGAGTTTGAAGCGGGATGACACAGAACAGGCGATGCATGCATGCTGCAAGCTGGAAGGGCCGACCTGACAAGGCCGACAGGCAGAGCTGCCAACCAGCGTTTGACGGGTGCTGCCCTTTCTCTTCCCCAAATATCAACCCCACTCACACACCACCCTCCCAGAAAGAGAACAGAAAAAACGGCAGCACCCACCTTCACATAGTCCTTGCACCACGGCTCCGGCTCCCGCCGCGGCGCCGGCTGGCCGCCCAGGCTGCCCCAGGCAAACCAGGAGCCGGCGCTCGCTGCGCCCGCTGCGCCCGCTGCACCCGCTCCTGCCACGCCCGCCGCTGCGCCGCCGACAGCTGGGTCGACACGCGGGCCCGGCCGGCTGTCCCAGCCGTAGAAAAACCAGTGGTCCCATGTGGGCCACTTGCGGGGCGGCACTTCCTTCAGCACGCCGGCCGCCTCGCCGCCACCCTCTGGCGCATCAGCAGAGGGCGGCAGGGCAGGTGCCGAGCCCGCTGCCGGCGCCTCGGCGGCAGCCTCTCCAGGCACCACGGGTGCGGCATACGCCGCTGCCGCTGCGGCATCCTCCTCTCCTGGCGCCGGCCCCTTCCTCCTTCCAAATCGGCTGCGCCAGCCCCCGCCTGCCGGCTGAGGTGAGGGAGTGGGCGTGGGAAAAGCCTCGGCTGCCTCCAGGTCCGGTTGCGGAGGGGAGGATTCTGTGGCGGCCGATGGCGCCAGCGGCGCCGGCGCCTCGGGAGCCGCAGGGCCGGCGCTGGCCCGGCGGGGGTCCCCTTCTTCCATGGCCTGCGTTGCCGAGGGTGTGAAGGGGAACGCTGGGCGAGGGGGGCGGCAGGGTGGCGGGGCCGGCGGCCAGCGGGCTGTGCAGTCCAGCCCGCCGCATGTTCGCTCTTGCGATCGCTTGCATCGACGCACCTAAACTGGGTTCACGCACAGCCGGAGTGTCCTGTTCCCCCAATTGTTTGGCAGCTTGCAAGCTCTCTGCTGCCAGTAGCAGGTGTCCACAAGCGAGGTTCAGGTTCAGGAACAAACTCGTGTGTGTTGATTTCGGAGTCTCGGAACCATGCATGGACATGCCCTGCCGCCGCCCACCACAGCGCAGCGCAGCAGCCACCCGCATATGGTGTTCTACGGGAGCACACCAACATTGTCCATTGGCAGCAGCGAGCCCAGTGGTTGTGATTGCGCCAGCGTCATGATCAGCAGCGAACTGCACCCACGTCTGTCCCACCGGCGGCGGCGCTGCCGGCGGGTTAGGGCAGGGCGGCCACCTGCAGGTGAGGCAGGCCAGGGAGCAGTGGAGTCTCACGCCATGACCATCAGTTGAGTGTCCAGACGTTGCAAGTGCGCACAGTGCCGGCTGGCAGACGGCCGGAACAGGGCGAGCGGCCGTGGCGGCGGCGGCGGCAGCGAGGCGGGCCAGCCATCCAGACCGTCGGCAGGCTCCATCGGCCGCCCTCGGCTTTAGCAACGCGTATTCCACGATTTATGGCCGTCCAGCCAAGATCGCCTGATCAGGGGATGCCTCGCAGCTGGTGGTCAAGGTCACCGCAGCGAAGGGTCGCCAGATGTTCGGTGGGAGCCTTGATTGGGCGTTTGTGTGGCGCCCCTGGTGCACTGCTCAACCGCGGAAGCCCGTGCAGCCGCCGCAGACGAAAGTCCTCTGCGCTGGACTGTTTTGCGTCGGGTAGCAGGTCTGCAGGGGGCTGCCCAGGACCGCAGGACCCTCTGCGCAACATTGCAGCCGCTAGCCGCTCTGTGGCACGAGCAAAGTGCGACCTCGAGCTCGCATACCGCCGCTCCGCCCTGCCCTACTTGCTCTAGCGATTGACAACCTGTAACCTGCGCGGCCAGTCCAGCCGCCGCACACTGGCTTGCCACTGCCGCCGCCGCTGGCGGGACCGCCGGCGCCGCCACCGCTCATTTCGGCCGCTGTCACCTGTACCCCTTGTCGCAGCGCCGTGGCCCACCCCGCTCCACCGCCATGAAGGCAGACCTGAGTTTCGAAGATGAGCAGCTGGAGCACGAGTTTGCCAAGCTGCAGGCGGGGCGCAGCCGCCAGCTCGGCAAGCAGGCGAGAGGGGGTGGATGGTGGGCGGTTGCTCTGCAAACGCATGCATGCAGCATGCAATTTTTGGTGGCAGGGGGCGCGATAGCATGCTCACAGGGGTGCCAAGTCATGCCGGCACAGCGGTGGCAACCCGGGTGCGGAAGCCTGCTGCATGCGGTTCCGACACTCTAGCCCACACACTCCACCTGCCGCCCCCTCGAACCTCCTCCCCGCAGTTCCATCTTAACCGAGCGGGCGTGTGGGGCGTGGCGCTGCTGCGCGTGCTGGCCAGCGGGGAGTGGGGCATCGCAGCGTCCATCTGCCTCGTCCTGCTGCTGCCTGCAATCACGCACACGTTGCCGCTGCGGCTCTACACCCGGTGCGTTTCAGCGCATGTGTTTGTTCGCGGTACTCGCTGAGAACCAGCGGCGGTTGCCAGAGGGGGCGCTGCCCACGCGTGCCCTTTCGTTGCACGTATGGCGCTGCACGCACGCTGAGCGCCACATAGCACTCATCAACCGCCACAGGCTGCCCCTGCGCCCACCCCGTCTCCTTTACTGCTGCCCTGCCCTGGCTTGGTGCAGGTTGAGGCTGCCCCTGAAGGTCGGAGACAACCTGCTGCAAATCAGCCTGGGCTGCTACATGCACCACCTCATTGTGAGTCTGCTGCCCGCCTACCTCTACCTGGTTCCGGTGGATCAACCCGCAGACGCCACTATCTGCTCGGTGCTCAGGCGGCTCATGCCGCATCCACCCCACCCCTTCACCTGCTGCGCAGTACCCCAACCCCAAGCAGGGCGCGCCCTCTGCATTCCAAATGGCGGCGGTGCTGCTCACAGGCAACGGAGTGCCCTGGCAGCTCTTCAACTCCATCTGGGAAAGCCTGCCCTTCCGGTGAGCCTGCCTTTTGTTCAGTGAGCCTGCCCTTTGCCCGGCGAGCCTGCCCTTCCGGTGAGCCTGCTCGTCCGGTGAGCCGGTGGGGTGCTGCTGTCGCTCCTGCAGCGCGCCCTCCTGCGGCCGCATTACGTCGGCGCTGCCGCTGCTGCTCTTGCTGCTGCCGCTGCTGCTGCCGCCGCTGTCTCTGCTTGCTGCCCCGGTGCTGCGCAGCACCATGGCACCTCAAAACGCGCTGCCAATGCACCTGCCCTCCCGCCCCAACGCTCTAGTCTAATTCTAGTTTAACAGCTTAGCGCCAGCCCACTACTAGTAGGGGCCCAATCTTCATGAGACTAAGAAATAAATCAAAGCTAATGAATGGCGCCCCACCGCTCGCACCCGCAGGTACGCCGTCCCGCAGCAGGGCTGGCTGGTGCCCTCTGGGCTTAATACCCAGCTGGCCCCCTCAATCCACGCCCAAGGCGTACTCTTCCTTTCTTTCTTTCCTGCAGGTACGCCGTCCCGCAGCAGGCAGCACTCACCATCCTGCTGCTGCTGTTCAACCGCAGCCTGTGCCGGCACAACGTGGCGCTCAGGTGAGAGAGGCAGCCAGGGCGGCGCTTGCATTTCTGGTTGGAGTGGTATGCCGTTGGGTTCAAAACCGCTGCCGGTTGCCAGCGCGAAACAGCAGGCCACACCGGTGGGAGTTTGTTGGCGTTTGGTATCCATGACGGTGTCTGGGGCCAGGTTGCAACAGCCCTGGCCAGGCCGCTCCCCTTCCCCTGCTCCTCCCCTCCCAGGTACTCGTATGTGGCGCTCCAACTGCACTTTGCCCGCTCCGCACGCCTGCTGCTGCTGCGTCTCTGCTCCCTGCACCGGGCCGTCCGCTGGTGGGGGCTCTACCAGGCCGGCCGCGGCTGCGCGGCTGCCGTACTGGCTGCCCCGCCAGATGCGAAAGAGGCGGTGCGCGCTGCGTGCATGCAAGCGTCCTCTGCGGCGGCGCAGGCGGCGGCGGAGCGGCAGTCGCTGCTGGCGATGCCGGGGCCTGCTGACGTGGCGGCAGCAGCGGCAGTGATGGATGCCGATGGTGTGGAGCTCTGTGTGCGCTGCCAGCCCATCAGGCAAGCTGCAGAGGGGTTGGGAGGATAGCAGTGCGTCGATATATTGCAGCAGTTGCGCACACAGCGTGGTGCCCATCGGTTGGCCGGGCAGCTTGGGGCCGCCATGACGTGCACGTGTTCCCTCGGCCGCCGCCTCCGTCGAACTTACCCCTCCATAATCCTTCTCCCTTTTTTTCTTGCCCCTTCAGCCAGCTGCTGCTCGGCTTTGTGTTCCCGGTGAGCTTGCAACAGCTTCAAGCTGGGGCCTCCTGGCATGCCAGCGGTCTGGGAGCGGCGCATGTGCCTGCCCCATCTCGCCCCGCCCGCTTCCTTAATCCACGCCCAAGGGCGTCATCTTTCCTTCTTTCTTTCTTTTTTACCTGCCCCAGCTGTGTTGCTGGCGCGCACTCTTTCCGCACTCACGCAATGCCATGTTGCAAGCCCTGCCTTTGCCCCCTCGCTGGGTTAACACCCTCCTCCCCCCATGCACCTCTCCCTCCTCAGACGCTGTACATTTGGTGCACCGAGCTGCGCCTGCGCCGCGCGTTCCTGCAGCAGCACAGCAGCCAGGGCGCACACGGCCAGGTGCGCACCTGCATTAGCCAATGGCCGGTTCTGGGCTGCTGTTGCGTGCACCACATGTTGTTCCTGCTCCGTGCAGTGCAAGTGCCAGAGCAAGCGCTACACCTTGTCTCGCTGCTCAGCATGCTGTTGCCCTGTGCGCAGTGCCACGTGCCAGCATGCAGGCTGCTCACGTGCAACGCGCCGCTCCAGGCCCACCCCTCGCCTCAGCCTCAGCCGTGCCGCGCCTCCCTTCCATCTTCCGTGGTGCAGGCGCAGCGGGTGGCCGCAGCACGAGAGCGGGAGCCCACCCTGGTGGAATATGCCATGTTTGCGGTGCCAGCTGTGGCCTGCATGTGGTCGCTCGTGGCGGTGCACGCGTGACGCCGGCCACACCCGCGTGTACCACTTGCACCTGAGCAGTGTGCCGCACGAGAGGGGCGTTGCACGTGAGGAGTGTGATGCGTTTGCAGATGAGAGGCACCACACGCAAGGCGTCTGCAGCATCCTGCGCTGGCGTTCCAAGCACCGCCAAAGCATCCCCTCCGTAGATTGACATTCCTGACGAGCACTGCGAGGCTAAGCATCACAGTGTGTGTCTCAGATAACGGCCAGAACGCATGTCCTCAGTTTTGTTTGTTATTTTACTGTTTCCAGCTGTTGTCCTGCCTATCTGTTGTTTTCGATAGCTAGGTTTATGGGCCTCGTAGGCGCTGCCATTTGTTGTCCGACCACCGCACGTTTCCTGCCTCATGGTTTTCATGTGCAGTTCACACATCCTGCTACTTTGCCTCCCTGCCGACTGCTTCCCCCGTGCCGACTGCTCCCAGCTAATCTCAGCATGTTTACATCCGCTGCCTGTGCAAAGCCTGTTTTGTGTGCATCGCATGTGCCCGATTGTGCAACAAACATGCAAGCAAGGGCTCAAGAGTGCCCACAAGTCAATCGGCGGCCCCTCGTGTCGCCGCAAATGCATCAGTTCCTGCCCAGCCTGGCATGAGCAACTCTCGCGACTGCCCCGTCACCCCGCAGTCCACGGCCGCACACCAAGCCTGCTGCATGCTTGAGGCCGCCGCTGCCGCTGCCACTGTCGCTGGCTCGCGGCTCAGCATGGCGTCCGTCCGCCACCCCTGGGCTGGGCGCTTTCCAACCCGAGAAGCGCTGGGCGGGAGCTCACAGCCGCTTGGTGGTGGCAGAGGACGACAGGCCCACCTGCAGTGCAGAGGGATGGATGCAAACGGGGCATACTTGAGCGATACACCAACTGTAGTAAGAACGGACAGCCGCAGCGTCTTGTTTTCAGCGGTGGCGGCCGCGGCACGTGGTACACCGGCTGCTGCGCCGCCCGCTCGGCACATTGCAGGCCTCAAACGCTGAAAAAAAGGTGCAGAAAGTGCACCAAAGTGAGCTGAAAGCAGCGCACCAGGGAGGCAGTAAAGGCGGTGGCCCAGGTGCCCACCAGCACCGGCAGGTACCTGCGAGCAAAATAAACAGCGCGATTGCCGGTGTCAGCTGACGGCTGCTGATTGCAAAGACGCCGGCCGGCAACGCCTGCAGCTGCTGCACATGAGGCCGTCCAAGGCATTGACATGAACGCCGGACCTGTTGCCAGCCGTGGGGCCCAATCATGCCTCAATTGCCGCCGGCGACCTCTTCGACCATCGACCCACCAGTACCACCAGGTAGCCCAGCAAAGACAACAGCCGCGGCAGCCAGTCGTGCTCTGCGCCATAGTCCCTGCCTACCCCCCGCACCACTGGTGAGCTCCGCTAGTACAACAGTGGGATCACTTGCCGCCGGTGCATTCGTTAGCCATGGGTCCCAGCACCACCATCAACCAAGACAGCAGCAGCGGCAGCCATTGTGCTTTGCGCCACATACAAAAAGGCAAACCAGCTGATCGCTACTCACTTGCCGCCGGTGCCCTCGTTGGCCATGGGGCCCAGCACCACCAGGTGGCCCAGAGAGGACAGCAGCAGGCCCAGGTTCAGGGTGCGGCTGGTGTGGTCGCCCAGGGCGTCGGCGTCCGCCTTCTCCTGCACGACAGTCGGCACCGGGCATGTTATGTCGCATGCTGCGCTCCACCACGCGTGGCGGCAGCCATACCAAACCAAACAAGACCACGCACAGTCACAGTGGGTTTTGCCTCGATCCAACGTGCGGCACTCGGCAGCAGATGGTGCGCAGGCACCCACCAGGCGGCAGAACAGCAGAACCAACGCAGCCCAACGGGTGGTGGCACAGCAGAACTAACGCTGAAACCCATCTGCTTGCCTTGAGTGAGTAGGTGACGGCGGGCAGCAGGGTGAGCAGGGCGCCGCCCATGTTGCGCCACAGGAAGACTGCGGGGCAAACGCAGTAGAGTTGGAAGTTGGCTTGGTTTCAGTTGATTCAGTTAGAAGTTGGAAGTTAGAAGTTGGAAGCAGGCGTTGGCGATTTGGAGGAGGTTGATTTAGAAGTTGGTCCGGTTTCATGTGATTTGATTGAGTTTGAAGTTGGCATTGCGCCGCAGGAAGGCTGCAGGGTAAACGGCGCGCGAGAGCCAACATCTGACAAGCCAGCAGCGCCACGCGCCGTGCGGTTCAAAAGCCTGCTGCCACGCCGGTGAGTGCATGCAGCAGTGCAGGGCCAACAGTTCTGCAGCCCGATGGGCTGCGGCGCTGCTGTCAGAGGATTCGAGTTGTTTCCGGGACGAGAGCTCACTGGAGTCGTCGCCCTTCAGGATGTAGCCCAGAAGGTTTCCCAGCGTCTTCTGCGGTGGGCGCAAAGAAACAGAGCACAAGCTGGAGTGAGGAGTGAAAAGAAAACCAAGCAGGCAAGGTGCAAACAAGGGGGCGTGAGGTAGTGCACAGCTGAGAGTGAGCCGGGCAGAGTGCCACAGACACACACACAGCCACAGATACACAGCGCGTGCCATGTACAGCGTGCACATCATGCACAGCGTGCTTGCCTGGGGGGCAAACAGGTAGGAGGCGCCAGCCACGAAGAAGGCGGGGGTCAGCACTGCAAGTGTGAGCAGGGAGGCAAGGGTGAGCAGGGCAGCTGTGATTCCACTCGCCGACAACCCAGGCTGCCAGCTGCGGCGGACCAATGAGGAGCAGACGGGAGCTCCCAACGCCCGGCTGCGCTACAAACTAACTCAAAACCGCAAATCGCCAATACGTACAGCGCAGACGACACAACCGCACACCACCAGTCGCCCGACCACAATGCAAACACCACGAATTGTCAGTACGCACCCGAGTACAGCGCAGATGAGAGCTTGAAGCCGTGGCGGAAGTCAAAGAGGCGGCCCACGCCGTCAAACACACCCTGAAAGGAAGAAAGACAGAGAGAAAGAACAGCCTTGGGCGGGGATTGAGGGGGCCAGCTGGGATTAAGCCCAGAGGGCACCAGCCAGCCACCGTAGACACGCCCTGAATCAAGGCATGAGGGCAAGCACTGCCAAGTTTAGTTGCGGCAGGCACCTCAGCACGCGTGCGGCACGGAAAATCGTGCCGGCTCTGCCACGCATCCAACCGCTCAGCACAAAGCGAGCCGCCTGCTTGGCCCACCTTCAGG
Organism: Chlorella sp. Dachan; assembly: GCA_006782975.1. Classification (NCBI taxonomy): domain Eukaryota; kingdom Viridiplantae; phylum Chlorophyta; class Trebouxiophyceae; order Chlorellales; family Chlorellaceae; genus Chlorella; species Chlorella sp. Dachan. Next base: position 272,789 of record RRZL01000056.1, on the reverse strand, counting down.
CGGTTGCCCAGGCGGCGGCGGGAGCGGTCCGTGGCCAGCATGCGCACGGCGGGGACGGCCAGGGTGAGGGCGGCGGCGGCGCCGCCCGCCGTCAGGCCATTGTTGGTCAGGCTGCCACCTGCGGGAAGGCAAGACGGGCTGTGCAAGTACAGCTGTACCTCATAAACTCCCACCTCACAGCTCGCAGGAGGCCAGCCCTCTCTCAGAGTGCAGCACAAGCACACCCAGGTTGGGGCGGCGCCCGCCACGCCCAGGCCCACCACCCCGCCAGCAAGAAAACAGGCACCAAGCACAGCAACAGTCTGAATTCAAAACACACACCGTGCAGGACGCGCATGCGCGACTTGTGGGCGGCGCCCCACAACAACCACCAGTGACAAAGCAGTCACACAGGTGTGCTGCCGCAAGTGGCCCCTTCTTACCGTGCAGGACGTGCACGCCCAGTGCGGCGCCCGCCAGCCCCACCAGGCCCAGCTGCAGGCGCTCGCTGGTGTCGCTGTCCAGGGTGTGGGCGTCGGCGGAGCCCTGCATCAGGGAAGAATAAAAAACAAATGCGGATCAGTTGAGTCACAGAACAGGCTGGGGTGTGGGCGTCGGCGGAGCCCTGCAGGGAAGGAAGAAAGAAGACGATTGCAGAACAGTTGAGTAACAAGGATACAGCAGGACAGCCTGCAGGGGCTGGGCTGGTATTGCTGCCACTGCTGAAGGCGTCCACCGAAAAAAGAAGCAAGATGCTACTGAACCAAACGTAATGCAACTAGGGCGGCAGTAGGACGCGCCATACTTCTGGTCGCCGCGCGCGGCTGCAGAGCTCCCACGCGCTTGGGAGCAATGCAGCTTCATCGCCGCGGCCAAGCAGAGCAGTGGCCTGCGGGCGGCACAGCCGCCGCAATGTCTGGACGCATGGGCCCACTGATGCGGGATACCTGCCCACGTACGAATGAGGGGACTCCCCTCATGAGTGAGCCATCGGAGTGAGCCACGAGTGAGCCATCGGATGGCTCACTCCAGAGAGGTGTCCATCTGTGGACACCCCGCCTGTGGCCACTCTCCTACACCCGCACTGAGCTATGAATGTACGCAGAGGAAGCGGGAGCATGGAGCGGTTCACAGAACCCTGGCAGACCCTGCGGTTCAGCTGGCATGACGCACAGCGCTGATGTGCTGAGAACGATAGGAAGAAACGCGGGTTAGGTAAGAAGGCTTGGCGGGCAGGGTGCGCCAAACTGCCGTGCCGCTAGCCTGCTGAATGCTGCCACCGCCTGATGCAGGCGCGAAGGAGCCAAGGCAGTTCACTAGGTGCTGTGCATCACGGTGGGGCAATTGAAAGCAGGCCGCGTGGCTCGTAAGCAACAATGGCGTGCCTGTAGTTGCAGGCAAGTGGGCACGGTCCAACCTTGTCGACTGGTGCCGGCAAGCGCCGGCTGCTACAGCTTGCAGCCGGCGTGTCAGATGGTGCCACCGCCCGATGCCGGGCCCAGGAAGCCAAGGCGGCTCACCAGAGGCTGCGCATCAAAAACAAGGCATCGACAGGCACGCACCGTAGGTCGCCCGATAACCCGATGTGAACATGGGTCTCAACTGTTGCACAGAAAGCAAGAAAGAATGCGCCTGGGGCGTGGATTGAGGGAGCCTGCTGGGCATCAAGCCCAGGGGGCACCAGCCAGCCACCGTCCCGGATGTTGCACAAAGGAGCGCCCCGCTGGAGCGTGCAGAACTTCAGCGGCTGTGCAGCGCTCAGACTGTGTCAGCTGGGCTAGCCCAGACCGATCCTCACCCTCCCTGCCTGCAGGATGCACGCACGCCCAATGCAGAGGCCGCAGAGCCGCCCAGGCTCAAAGGCGATGCATCGAGAATGGGGGCACTTTAGACAAGTGGCACTAGAAGGCAGCATCTGGCACTCCAACGCTGCCGCGCTGCTGTTCCCTGGTTTACGCAGGCAGGTGCGGCCTGCTTGGGCGGCACATTCCAGCTGCGCTGCACCAGGCGTTGCCAACAGCTGCACCAGTGCGGGCGGCCAGACTGTGTGCACCGGGTGTAGCCTGCCGATGCCAGCAGCAAGGAGGGGCGGGGGCATCAGCGTGGCACACAACATAAGCGCACGAGTACAGAAGAGTTGACAATAAACGGTCATGGCTCCTGCTCCGTGGGCATCCCGGCCACTAGTTGGGGACTGGGCATAGGTGACTAGTCGGGGACTGGGCGTGGGTGGCAACAGCTCACTACAGCTCACTATCACCATTCCAGTTGTCCTGCAGCACTGAAGCGCCGTGAGCAGCTGCCCGCACAGCTTCCAGCCAACGCCGGCCCTGAAGGCTGTGCGGGCACCTCTTCACAGACGAATCAGTGATCAAGTAGGCTGGCTGGGAAAGCCGAACCCAGCCTGTGCAGGTACAGGCAGGTCGACGGCCTGCAACCAGCTAGCTGCAGATGAGCCCTGGAAAAGAACAGCGCTGCTGCTTGCATAGTATGGTGGCGGTCCCGCTGCTTGCAGTGGGCATTGCAGTGGGCATTGGATGCGCTGCGGTCGCTTGGAGGCCATTCACACAATGTAGCGATTCTGGTCGTTGGATAAACCAGACCGGCGTCGCAGCATGATGCCAAATCAACCATCTGGCTGCAAGGCCTCAGCTGCAGCGGCATGGTCAACAGCGCGGCCGACCGCAGTCCGCTCAACCAGCCATGGGTTGCGAGCACACTGCGATTGTTAGCCTGCTCAACCACACCGGCAGCCAGGCTCTACTGTGGGCTAATTTCAAGTACACCAGTGAACCAGCGGTGCACAGAATGCAACTGGCTGCTGTTCCCCGGCCAAGTGACAGGTGGACTCAGCTTGCTTGAAGGCTGTGGCCCATTGTTTCCTGCACCACTGCGCCTGAAACGCTGCCAGGATCCTGGGCGGCGATTCAGGGGTGGTGGTATGGGCACAAAGGGCCCCTCCAGGGTGGGCAGCCTCCAGCCGTGTGTTTCAAAGGGGAACTGCCTCGCCTGCCAGTTGTGAAAAGGCACCCCTGCCGCCCGCCAGTGTACCTGACAAGCACGGCTTGCAGGCACACTGGGTGAAAGCATGGAGTCCGACACACCGGGGCAGCAGACGCACGCCGCCAACCAAACTGTGCAACAAACCCTGCCTGTGCTTGGCTGGAACAGCGTGGGAGCTTGAGCCCGCTCTGCCGCCTGCAGAGCGCCAACTGGCACGGCCAGTCGACAAACTGCAGCTGACAGAGATGACGGCACACACGCTGCTGCGGCCAGAGCAGCACATGAGATTGGAAGCCAAACAAAGGAGACACGGTGGATGCATCCAGAGACAACAAAGCCGCCAAGAGTGTTTGGCGGCATGCCTGTGTGTCAAGAGCTGGCGTGCCGAGCTAGGCCCTGGAACGCACAGGGAGCTCGCTCGGAATTGGCAGCAAGCAGGCCAAGGTGGCTGCCACCCCACACCGCTGCTTTTCGGGTGTTTCAACCCAAGCTCATTAAGCAAGGCCGCAACAAAATGGGCCTTAGTTTGAAACCCGGGACAGGATAGTGGCACAGCACCGCATTCCAGTAGGTGCGGCAGCGGGAAGGCCAGGCTGGAAGGCTTGCAGAGCGTTTAGCTAGCAAATGGCTAGCGAGCACACGGCAGGCTTCAGCACGGCCACACGCTGCTGCGGCTGCGCGGCAAGAGCAGGGCGTGACAACTGCTGGCCTCAGCTGCCGCATAATCTAGCACAGGCCGCACGGGTGTGTGGCTGGTGAGGCACCAACTTGAGAGTACATTTGCAAGTTGCAACTCGGCACATTCTCCACAGTCGCCAGGTGCAGCGGCGGGAAGACCATCCCAGCGGCCTGCAGGGTGCTCAACTAGCGAATCGCTAGCACACACTGCAAGCGCGCAAGATGTTTTTCACGCTCACTGCTAGCGAACACTGCAGGCGCGCGCGGTGGCCCAAACGCTAGTGCAAAGGCCTTGCATGCCCGAACACCCAATGGCAGCTGGGATGCGGCAGCTGGGATTTAGGAACGGCTCCCAAACTGAAGCCGCTCCGTATCGGAATGAGTGGGGAGGCGATTTGGTCCCAACCTTGCTGATGAGCCGGCCCTGCCCAGCCCGCAGCCCTTACGCCAAATATGTGAGGCAGCCTGGTGGGGAGAGAAAAAGCCGAAGCCGCATGACTAGGCACCCCACCTGGAGCAACCGTGCGGTGGTGCCCCCATTCAGGACGCACACACCCGGGTTGCATACACCGTGTGCCGAGCTTCAATCACTGCCGAGCTTCAATCACTGCCGAGCTTCGATCACAGACAGCCCACCTTGAGCGCCCAAGCGGTGGTGGCGCCACTCAGCAGCCCCGCCGCCAGCAGCCCCATCAGCCGGTCGTGCTCCACATTGGTGGGCAGGGCTGAGCCGCCTGCGGAAGGGTGACAAACGCACTCAAGGGTTTGTAAGTTGGTTGGAGACAAACGTACGGGAGGGCACAAGAGGCCCATCGGCCGGTCGTGCTCTGCATTGCAGGGAAGGGCAGTGCCGCCTGCGGAAGCAGACAGAGCAGGGTGGGCAGACGGACCGATGTCTATCATACGCGCTGTTGCAGAACTGGGGCGGATCGCTGCATGCAAACCCGGTCAAGCAGGTCAACTCCCAAACCTGCTTGCAATGCTCATGGGCCGCTCGCTCGCGCACTCGCCCAGCGGGAAGCGAGCGGCCTCGCGGCGCTGAAGCTTTCTAATCAAACCATCATTTGTATGCCCCGTGCAACCTAACCCAATAAATGGACGGGCACTCACCCAGCAGGAAGCGGGCGGCCTCGCGGGGCTGGAACAGCAGCGGGATGGCGATGCCTGCAGAGTGTGGGGGATGCAGTGCAGGGAGGGCGCAGTGTGGGAGGATGCAGTGTGAGAGGGACTTGTCAAGACGAGGCGTAGGGAGTTGTGCTTTGAACAGGGGGTTGTGATGGGGCAACGAAGGGCGGGAGCCGCAGGTCGGGCTGGCGCGGGCTGGCACTAAGCTGTAAACTAGACTTGACTAGCGGGTCGGGCAGGAGGGGCGGAGAAGGCGAGCAGGCACCCGAGCCAAACCTCCCGGGGTGGCCACCCCAGCATTATAAAGGTCGTTGTTATGATATCGAGCCAGTTCCAGGTGAAGAAAACCAGAAGAGAAATCTCTCCAATTTGATTGAAGGGAGTCCCTCTTTCATTATTTTTAAAGTAATAGTGAAAAATTTGGAAATAGCGCTTGATCTAGGCGACACTGTCCTTCAACAATATCCATAGCTGTGTAAAGATGAAGTTCTACTACACTGTATCGGTTTAAACCCGATCAGTGAATTTTTTTAAAATTTCGAGAACGACCTCTGACTGGTTGCTGAGTAACAGCTGAATATGGTCCAGTAGAGCGAGCGTGAATTTTATCATCAACAAGGTGAACTAATTTTAAAATATAAGCACAGCCCACCGTGACAGGTTGATCAAACGGAAGAGCGACATCACCGTCCCACACACCGCAACCACAACGCTCCTGGCACCTCCTTCCCGGCAGCCTGGGGAAGCCGCAGGGGCAGCCCCGCAACACCACCCACTCGCTGCTAGCTTGCTTGGCCCATGGCTCACCCGCGTGCGCCAGCGCCACGGCGGCAAAGCCCCAGGAGCTGCGCTCATCCTCAGTGGCGCCCGCGCCGGCGGCGCCGCCTGCACATGCGAGCAAAGTGACGGGTGGACTTGAAACCCCCTGTGGGTGCATGGCGGTCGGTTGGGGTGCGCGAAGCGCTGCGGATGGCTTGGTGTTGGCTGGCGGCAGCCGGGCGGCAGCTGCGGCGGATGGCGGCGCCGGGGGCTGACGCGGGGGGCTGACGCAGGGCGCTCCCGCGTGCCTAGCGGCGGCAGGCCTGCACGGCAACCCGTAAGCCGTGGGGGCTGCCCAACTGAACCCATGATGCGCCGGCCCGCTGGAGCGCCTGAATGGCGGGGTGAGAGCCAGGATTTGCGCCTCCGCCGCCTCCCGGGCGGACCGCCGTCGCCGCAGACCGCCGCCGCTGACACCATCGTCCAGCCGTCCAAGGCTGCCGGCTGGTCATGGCCCCTTCTGCAGGCCTGCCCGAGAGCTGCAGGGCGCGCGTTTGGCACGCAGGCAGGCCGGGCGAGCACCAGCTGCCCCCTCGACCCGCTCGGCTCACCTCCCACCGTCTTGGAGTAGCTCTCGGCGGACTCCCGGTTGTATTCGTAGGAGGTGGGGCGAGGAGGGGGGGCCGCCATGGTGGGTCGGAGCTTCTACCACTTGGAAGGCTGGGGGGTAAAGCTGCTGCTGCGGCTTGTTGTCAGAGGCTCGGTGAAGATCACGATTGGCGCCAAGAGGCTGCCAGCCATGAAGGGCGGCGGCCGGCGGGCGCCACGTCGGCAGCTGCACGGCGGCGCACGCCGGCTGCCATGCCGCCAGAAAGCAGCAACCGGGCATGATTGTCAGGCAATCCTGAAACTTACATTGTTTGAATGTGGATGGCACCTGCTGGCTGCACAGCTGCAGCTACCTCCCGCCACTAGCGCCATGCGGTGCGCACCAGGCCAGGGCCTTACACTGAGAAAGCGAATGATGGCTGAGCACTTGCAGCTGCACTGGAACGCACAGCAGCGGCTCAGCAGGAGGAGATGACTCGGGAGGTGCATGAATATGAAAGGGGTTGAGGTGCTTGAGCCTGCCGCTCTGCGGGACGGCGGCAACGAACGAATGAAAGTTGATTGACGGATCTAGTGAGAATGGATAAGAATGGGCAATGCAATCAATTGGCACCACTGGCACAAATTTGCTTCAGGCGCATGCACGCTTTCGCTGTGGCGCGGCGGCTGCTGTTGTTTTGTTATCGTTGCTGGGTGCAATCACACGCGACCGGCTTCAGGTGAACGTGGCTGCGCAGCAGTCGGGATCCAGGGCCAGCAGCCCCGCCAGCGCCGCCGTCAGCCCCGCATTGTAATCGATGGACACCTGCCGATTGGTTGGAGTTTTGCAAAGAAGCAGAAGGAGGGGGTGAGGAGGAAGGTGGTAATGTGAAGGCAAGCTGGGAAGGCGCCACCAGCACGGACGCTTTGTCCCGCCGTTGCACCGACCGGCTACCTCCAGCGGTTGGTTTTGGCGCTCAGCTCACGCTAAACCACAACAGCGGCAGCAGCTCACCTCGTTGGTTTGGAAGTCGTCCCGCTTGTCTGTGTACGTGTCGTCGCCAGGCCCTGCTGGGCCGCCCACCAGTGCCCCCGTGAGCACCTGCAGGGCGGCAGGGCGGGCGAATGGCGAGGATTGGTGTGCGCATACAGGGCGCAGCGGAGGAGATGGGCATGCTGTCCCTTCCCTTGTGCGATTCCCGTCTGAACTGGGACACCAGCATCGGCACCGCATGCGACAGTTCGTTCCCCTACCTGCGGGTTGGGTGCGCCCGTTTCAAACTGCTTCCAGCCGCAGCTGGCGGGTGGGTCGGGGCAGGAGGCGCCGGCATGGTGCACCTGCAGGGCAACGCAGGGTAGGCCGCATGGGGTGCAGAGGCAACACGCTTGTCAACATCTGCAGCCGAAGGAATATCACGGCACCGAGCCCAGGCAGTAGTGCACCTGCAATGTCAATCTGCACCGCACCAGCTACAGCTAGCACAGGAGAAGCGCTCAGTTGCCAGCCAGCCGCACGCCGGGCCGCCGACTGCTACGCCGCAGCTCACCCTCCGCGGTGGGTTGCGGCCAAAGCCCACAATGAAGGACCGCCCAGTGGCACCCATGGCGTAGTCCACTTGCACGCGGGCAAACTTGACCAGGGCGGCTCGGTCCTGCGGGGGCAGGGCAACACAGCATTCGCTGCAGTGCATTGTCCTTGCGTGCATCACACCGCCCAGAAACGCCCTGAACAACCTGTCCAGCGCACCAGCTAAACAACTAACATTCCAGTGTGGAGGAGCTACAGCTCACCCTGCTATCCGGCGGCAGCGTCTGGGCACGCAGCAGCATCGTGAATGCCGCGTTGGCTGCATACCGCAGGTTGCCCCACTGCAGGGGGCAGGGGCTGGGGAGAGCAGCATGGGGGCAAACTGCACAACGGCAGGGCGGGTAGCGCACGCGCCTTGCAGGCAGTGCACGTGACGGTGACGCTGCACTCGCAGCATGCAAGCACATTGCTGCCCACCCAGCCCACCTTTGACCAGCGGGCGTAGCGCAGGCCGTAGGATGTGTGTTCCAGGCTCCAACGCCCCGTGCGCCTCCAAATCTCCGCCACATCATCGGCGAACCGCTCGTACTCCCGGAGTCCAGGCACCGCTGCGGCGCCCCGCCGCTGCGCGATGCTGCAGGACAGCGAGGCAGGCGGGAGAGTTCGATGTGGTCGGACAGCAGGGTGACCCCAGCTTCGCAGCAGAGCATGCGTAGCATGCCATGTCGATTCTGCAACGCGACAGCACGTGTCAGAAAGCCTTGCCAGCAGGCAACAAGGCAAACCAGCGCCCTCACAGCAGCAGGTTGACGGCGGCGGGCCCGTACAGCGAATCCCAGCTGATGTAAGGGTTGATCTCTCCGCCCCACTTGTCGCGGTGGCCCTTGCGCCCGCCGGCCGCCAGCCAGTGCCGGTGAGCGGCGTACAGGTAGGTTGAGTTGCCTGCCGCAACAAGTGGTGGATGGTGGAGACGAATGCGAGTGTTAGCTGGTGTAGTATCAAGCGTGCAGCGTACTGGTAAGCGGAGTTGCCTGCTGCAAGTGCATGAGGGTAGCGGATTTGGGTGGGCGAGCGGCAGCGGCAGCTCGGTGTGAGAGCAGCCGCCAGTTGTCTCAATTTCGCGCAGCTGGTGTTTGTTCGTCGGATGCACAGCTGGCGTCTGCTGAGCAACATGCAACTGTCTCAAGCCACAACACTCCCACTGCAACCGCAGCGATGGGGTGCGTGCTTTCTGCCGCACCTGTGGCCCGGAACAGCCAGCCCGCCGCCAGCATGAGCTTATCATTGTAGTACGAAGTGCCGTACAGCCACTCTGGGTAGCCCTCGTACGACTTGGCAAACAGGCCTGCGTGGCGGCGCGGGGATGATATGGTGGACAGCAGCTTGGCAGGGAAGCAATGGGGAAAAAGCAGCTTTCAGGGCCACGTTATCATCCCTTGTCAACAGCAGGCTGCGATGCGCTTTTACACGCCAGCACGCTCAAAAGTTACTGCAGATCACCAGGGCCTGCCCTCCAACGCACCTGGTTTCTCTGCCGCCCAGCGGTACAGCGCGCGCGAGGTCCTGAGGTACAGGTCTGCTTTCTGTGGGAACACAGGTTTTGCTAGCACGCTGGCGGACGCCAGCGCAGCAGACGCCTGTAGAAAAGTTGCCAAGGGGCGAAGCGGCAGCTGATCAGCAACATGCTGCCGAGCTTGCGTTTCGCAAATCCCAGTTGTTGACCAAGGCCACGCCAGCTGAACGGCCGTGCTTACCATGCCCAGCAAGTCAGCAGCCTCCGTCTGCCGCGTCCAAATGAAGACGGGGCGGCGGCTGCCGCCCACCGGCTGCTCCTGGGGCCGCCCCCAAAAGCTGTGGTCGATCTCTGCGTGCACAGTGGAGCAGGCTGGCGTTCACAGTGCGCAGTTCAAACGAGTTGCATGCACATCTGCATACATGGGGTTTGCACATGCAGGTATGCGGCACACAGCATACGGGAGAGGGACCGACAGGGCAGGAAGGCCGCGCCGACGCTCAGAGAGCCTCACATTCAGCACTTGAGCGTGCCTTTTGCCCCAACACCAAGCGTGCGGCGGCCTTTGACGGGATGCGTAAACTTGACAGACGTGCAGATCTCCAAACTCGCCTGGGTCGCCAATGAGACCCACGTAGCGGAACGGAGCCCGGTGACAGGCGGTCAGGTAGTCTGCGGCCCAGACCACCTCGCGCACAGCGTAGCGCCCCTGCCCCGCAGCTGCCAGGCCCGCTGGAAAGTCCAGGGCCGACCAGGCCTGCAGGCACAAGGATTAAAGTTTGGCGCTAGTTTGACAGCAGCATGTGTGGGCAATCGCAGCAGGCCAGGGCAGCCGCTGCAACTGCGACTGCGGTACCATGCGTGGCGAATGGATGCACGCGTTGCCACACTGTAGACTTGCCAGGAACAGAGCTGCCTGGGCGGTGGTCAGGGAGTGTTTGATGTAATCACCCGCATCATCTGTGTGGGCAGGAAGGGAGGCAGGCAGGCTCAATGCAGCTCACGTGCACCATTCAGTGGGCAGGAGGGGAGGCAGGCAGGCGCAGTGCAGTGCACCACGCATGGCAGCTTCAGCAGTCGGCCATGGGCATGCCAAGAGCGTGGTGGCGCTAAGCTGCCACCCCACCATCCACCAAAACGGCAGCAGATTGCAGCAGCATGCACAGCACGGGCAAAAACAGCCACTCACACCAGCCGCCGGGAACGAGGTCGTCCGTGTGTGCACTGCTGCGCCAGGGAATGCGGTTGCTGGGAGGCAGCTGCCCGCTGCGCTGAGCCTCGTAAAACAAGTAGGCTGCTTCCAGCGCCTGCAGGGTGAGGATGCACACAAGTTGAGAGCAGCTGCAGGGCGCTGAGTTGGGGAGGCACGTCATTCTATGGGAGTTTGCGCCTCACAAAAAAGCGAGGAGGCTGCTTCCAGCGCATACGAGAGGAGCAGGTGGTTGGCAACGGCAGTAGGTGCAACAAACAGGCGCAGCGTTTTTGTTGTTGTTGTTTTTAGTTTTCATCCCAACTAGTGGCAGCCCCTCGCTCAAAGGCATCACTCCCCCGCCTCACCTCCCCATACTGCTGGGCCGAGAAGCGCACAGGCGGAGCGGGTGGCGGCGGTCGCGGCGGCGGCGGCGAAGGGCTGGGCGGCGGAGGGGGTTTCGGAGGGCGGGGCGGCTTGGGAGGCCGAGGAGGGTTGGGAGGCGGCGGGCGAGGGGGCTTTGGGGGGCGAGGAGGCTTGGGCGAGGGTGGGGGAGACGGTTGGGGCGGTGGTGGGGAAGGAGGCAGCGGAGGAGGCAGGGAGGGTTGTTGTGTCGGGACAGCTGGAGGCTGGAGGGGCAGCGGCTCAGGCAGTGGACCGGGGGCACCGGCAGCCAAGGATGGGCTGTCTGTGATTGGTGCCAGTTCAGGTGCAGGGGCAGCGAATGGGTTGTCTGCCCCAATCGGCAGGGGTCCGGGCGCACCCACAACTAAAGCAGGGGCCTCGAGGCTGCCAAGCTCGGAGCTGGGAATGGGTGCCCGAAACGGAGGGCTAAGCATGGATGGTGGCGGCATGGGCCCAAGCCCAGGTGGCAACGCATGAGGTGGGATGGGCCCTAGCACAGGTGGGGCCGGCACTGGTGGCGGTGGCAGCACCGGCGGTTGAAGGGGTGGAGGCTGGGGTGCCTGTTGGGGCGGCAAGCGAGGCGTCGGCAGCAACCCGGCGGAGCTGAGGGGTGGCCGCAGCAGTGGGGATGGCAGAGGGGGCGGTGGCAGCCACACCGGGCTGGGTGGCTGCTGTGGCGGCGGCTGCCACACCAGGCTGGGTGGCTGCTGTGATGGCGGCAGCCACACCGGGCTGGGTGGCTGCTGTGGCGGCGGCTGCCACACCAGGCTGGGTGGCTGCTGTGATGGCGGCAGCCACACCGGGCTGGGTGGCTGCTGTGGCGACGGCAGCAGCGGCGAGGGCGGCGGTGCCGCTGCTGCTGCCGCTTCGACCAACAGCTGCAGGCAGGCGAGTGGGCAGGCAAGGCCCTGGTTGTAGGGCAGCCATAGCGAGGCGAGCACAACACGTGTCGGTATAGCAAGGCACTGCAAACCAAGCTTTGTTGGCTCTCACCTGGTCTTCCAAAGCGCCCTCGGCACGCTGCAGCTCAGCATGCGCGGCGACAACGTGCGGCGGCACGCTTGCGCTCTGCCCACCCCGGCCGCCTGCCGCTGCCGCTGGCACGCGCTCCAGCACCCGTTCCAGCATCATCTGCGCCCGCTCCACGGCGGCATAGGCCTCAACGAGTGCAGGCGACAATGCCGCTCCAGCTGGAGGTGGACGAGCGAGCGCAGGGTCGGCAGCTGCAGCGGTGGCGGCGGCGGGGTCGGCAGCCAGTGCGCCGAGCTGGCTCACGCTGACATCAGCCTGCAGCGAATGAGCGGGTTCGGCTTGCCGATCGGTTTGGTTGGAGGGGCCGCGTCTCTGGCAGCTGGCTGTCCTCCGCTGCCGCGGGCTGCCACCTGCACCTCCGAGGCTGATCAACAGTGTTCCGCAGCAGCAGAGATGCTTGCAAGCCGCACCTGCGCACGGCAGGCAGGGAGGCCGACCACTGCCGCCATCGCCAACGCCGCCGCCATGAGCAGCAGCGGGAGGGGCGGGCCCCCCTCTCGGCAGCAGGGCATGTTGATGAGAGCTGACAGTGCGCGTCCGAGCGCAGGGTGCAGCAGACCTTGAAGTGCCAGCATGCGGAGCCTAGCGTGGCGGCGGCAGCTTGGCACAGCGGCGGTCGCATGCCGCAGACTGGACAGGTTAACACCAGGCTTGCATTGATCTGCAGCTTGTCCTAACTTACAGAAGGTTTGCCATTATATGGGGCGCCGAGTGTCTGTGGTGCAATTGTGCTTGCAGTTCAACTGACGGCCTCGGCCAGGCCGCTGAGCGCTGTGGGCGGCGGCATGGGAACCTGCCGCGTACGCGAGCCCTCGAAGCCTGTTGTTTGTTGACAACATTGCTCACATCTCCATCACCATGCGCTGCAAGTGCGGTCGCGAAGCAAGAGTGGGCCATTCACAGAAACACGGCCGGCCGTATGCTAGCTGCGCCGCCTGGCCCAACGGAGGCTGTGGCTACTACCGCTGGCTGGAGCCCGCCCCTGCTCCTCCGACACCAGACCGGTCGGCCGCAGGCGCTCCGGCGCCGGCAGCGGCGGCGGCGCCCCTCACGCCCAGCCCCCTGCAGCATCGCAAACAGACCAAGGCAGCGCCACAATTGCAATGCAGCACTCCAGCGTCTCCAGGGACCGCAGCAGACAGCCAGGGAGCGCATGCGCGTGTGCGAGCCTTCCTGATTGTGCGGGCGGCACCCGGCGGCGCGGCTGGTGGGCAGGAGAGCGTGAGCCTGGTGCTGCTGCCGGCTCTCGACCTGCCGCCTGCCGCCTGTACAGCGCTTTACGAGCCAGCCGGCGAGCGGCGCCTGCCGCACGCGCCCGCTGCAGCAGCCAGCCTGCAGCCGCCGTATGTGTGCCTCCAATCCTGGGCGCCGGCGGCGGCAGCGTGGGAAGGCGTGCGGCGTTGCATTGCGGGCAGCAGCAGCGGCAGCGGCGGCGGCAGCGAGGAATCTTCTTGCCCACTGTTCGTCCTGGACACAGAGACCACCGGCTTCTCCAGTGAGTTGAGCCGAGTGTGCTGCTGGTGGTTGTGCATCAGGGTGGAGGCATCCCGGCCTGCGTACAGAAACGCAACACAATCGACGGGCACTTTTGGGGTCTCAACGACTATGCGCATCTTTTCCCATGCTCCCAGGCGAGCGCGACCACGTGCACCTGCTGCCGGTGCTTGACATCGCGTCTGTGCTCGCTACAGACCCTTGCTTCCTCGCCACTCCTGCAGGCGAGCGCGACCACGTGCACCAGCTATCCATGCTCAACCTGGCGACCGCCCAGCTGCTATCCCTGCGGCTGCGTGCCTGCCCGGGCGTCATGCACCCCGCCGCCAGCCAGGTGGGCTGCGATCCTACTTTTTTCGTTGTAGGGTTTTCCCTATTTCGGCCAGCCAGCCAGGTGGGCGGCATCCAGAGGTGCTGGGATGGGTCGCTGGTGACGTCACTTGTTGAGATGGGTCGCTGGGTCACAACCTGCAGCGCACATTGGCAGCCTGCAAACTCCAAAGGATGGGCTCCTCTGCACAGGAAGCCACTGCTCGGTTGGCTCGGGGTGAAGCGTCTGCCCGCACCCACACACAAGTCGAGTCCCTGGGGCAGCTGGAAACCACAGTCGTCCACATCCTCTGTCCCCCGCAGGCGTGCGGCGTGACTAATGACGAGGTGCACAGCCCACAGCGGCCCACCTTCCTGCAAGTCGTGCCGCTGCTCTCAGCATTCATGTCGGCCGGCTGCGCATCTGCCGCCAGCTGTGCCAGCTGTGCCGGCGGTGGAGGTGGAGGTGGCAAAAGCCGGCATGCCGGCAGCAGCGGCAGCAGCGGCAGCAGCAGCAGCAGCAGCAGCGGTGGCGGCTGGAATGCAGCCGCAACAGCTGCTGGGGCAGCAGCAGCATGTGCAGCTGAGCCGCCGATAGTGGTGGCAGCGCACAATGCTCGATTCGATGCGCGGCTGGTTGCGGCGGAGTTCGGGCGACGCGTGCTGCCGCTGCCGGCGCACTGGCGGTAAGGCAGCCTTGCTGGGGTGGCGTTTACGGCTGGCCGCATGCCTGCATTCGTGCAGTGCCGAGTGACAACCCACGCTCCGCCGAAGTTGCAAGGCTGTCAAGGTTGCGCTGGCCCTCGCCATGCCCCCAGGTGCAAGCTGCGCTCCTAAACCGTTGCCGCAGGCGGCTACAGTAGCTGCAGCGGCTACTGTAGCTGCCTCCTGGCAGGCTAAATACCCAGCCGCCCCCTCACTGCACACTCAAGGCGACTCTTTCATTCTTCCTTCCTCCAGGTGGCTGGACACGTTGCCACTGGCCAGGAGCGCGCTCCCAGGCCGGAAGGGCGGGCACAGCCTGGGGGGGCTGCAAACGCACTATGGACTGCAGCTGCCGGCTGGCCAGGCCCTGCACGACGCGTCCACGGATGTGTGCCTGCTGGCGCAGCTGCTGCCGCGCCTGCTGTCGGAAGGGGCGCCTGATGGCGGCGGCAGCGGCAGCGGCAGCGGCAGCAGGGACTGCTGCAGCAGTGCCGCTAGCCACCGTGGCATGGCCAGCAGCAGCAGCAGCAGCACTGACGGCGGAAGCAGCTCACGTGGCGGCATTGGTCGCTGGATTCAAAGCTTTTGTCAAATCACGGTGAGGGATGTTGAAAGCGTGCCGGCGGAGCGGACAAGCACTGTGCGCAGTTTGTGGGATGTACACAGTGCTGTGCACCACGATTGAAGCACGACTTTACGCCAGTGATCAGGGGACTTGACCCGCCATCCCGGCTGGCCACCGCAGGCGCGCAAGACTGCACCAAAGGGCGCAGCCAAGGGCGCGGCAGCTGCCAGCAGTGCGCCTGTCTCTGCTGAGGGCGAGCTGGGCTCAGAAGCGGCGGCGCTGCGGTTTACCTGCTCCTGGTGCCTGCAGCGAGTGATTGCCTGAAGCAATGCTGCGATGCTGCGATGCAGTGACATGACGTGGTGATGGTTGCACGAAGCAATGCTGTACACTGTAATGTCGGCGCAATGCCCTAAAAAACTCGTCGGATCAGCCACTGCCCTTTCCCGTCTATTCATCGTATCCTTGAAAAGAGGTGCGAGCGAGTGGTGTTGCCAAATGACGGCAGTGTGGTATGTGAGTTTGGCGGGCTGCGGGCCTGAGCATTTTGGGTTGGGGGGAACAGCATGCAGCAGTCAATGTAGTCGATGTGGTGGGCATGAGGTGGTGGGCAATTGGAGCTAGATCGAAGTTCGGAAAACAGGAAAAAACAATGGGTCATTGCACAAAGAACGGCCAGATCAGATGAAGCAGCCAGGTTGGCTGCACCAATCCGGGTATGATACCTTGCTGTGACCACAGCGCAGCGCGCGCTGCGGTCACATGGTCAGGGAGCGGGCCATGTCATCGCCGTCCGTGCCCTGCGCGCTCAGCGCGCCCTTGCCAGCTGGTGCCGACCCAAGATTGAATGTGGCGGCGTGGGGCCCCAACAGGCGGGCATCCTCTGCCTCCAGGTGCGGCAGCAGCCGGGACCTGCATGCATGTTGGGCAACGAGGAGTGAGTGGAGGAGGAGGGTGGAGGCGAGCGCACATGCGCGTGCACGTGCATGCAAGGAACCACAGCAGCAGCCCGACCTGAGTCGTTTGATGCGACCTGCAGAAAACCAACTGCCCCAAACGCAGCATGCACCGTATGCCCCGGCAGCTGGCCGCACCGGACAGACTCGGGGCATGCCAGCTGGCACTCGCCGTTGCCTCCCTCAGCCATGGCCCTCAGAAATGACTGTGTGAGTGTGCGCCGCCGCCGCCGCATGTGCCGCCTCGCCGCTTCGTGCTCCCCCGCTGCCCCCGCCTCTGCCGCAGCAGCGGCAGCAGCTGCCTCCCAAGCCGCTGCGCCTGCTGCCTCTGGGCCGGCGCCGGTGCCGGCGGCTGCGCCCGGCAGCTTGTCTCCATGCTTCAGAGCCGGCACATGGGACCAGCGGGTGGGGAAGAGCGCCACCAGCAGGGCAGCCACGGTCCCGCAGCCAGCCATGAAGTAGAAGCTTCCATCGTAGCTGCCGGTGTGAGTGTTGATGGACCCAATCACGTACGGACCCACCTGCGAGGGAATACAGACACTGGGCGTGTCGATGGTGCAATGCTGGAGCAACGGCGGCAAGCAGCAGCTAGGGCGGCAGCGGCAGCAGTAGCAGCTAGGGTGGCAGCAGCAGCAGCAGCAGCAGCAGCAGCACAGCAGCAGCAGCAGCAGCAGCAGCAGCAGCAGCACAGCAGCAGCAGCAGCAGCAGCAGCAGGCAACCCATGCGCAACAGTCGAGCAGGCAAGGCAGGGTTCCTTTTGCAGCAGCCACTCACAAAGCCGCCAATGTTTGCGATCTGCGGCAGCAGAAGGGAGAGACAGGGCAGATGTCGGGCTGGGCAAGCCCTTGTTACCCTTGCAAGCCGCTGCCCTATTGCTCGTACAAGGCAGGCGCATACACATCGCACGCACAGCAGCTCTCGCCACTACAAGGCCTGCGCCATTCTCATCTGTTTCCATTTCG
>RRZL01000056.1:234746-250619 GCA_006782975.1 Chlorella sp. Dachan | reverse complement strand
AGCTGCACGTGCGCGGCGGGCTGGAGCTGGCGCTGCTGCGGGCGCGCGTGGGCATGGGCGGCGCTCCGCCGCCGCCGCCCCGCGGCCTCGACTTCCCCGTCCAGTCCTGCTGCATCGGCCAGCAGTGCGTGCGCAACAGCAAGGGGCGGCACGCGGTGGTCACCCACGTGCGCAGCCAGCGGGAGGTCACGCAGTTGCAGGTGCGCAGCCCTGGGTGCTGGGTGCTGGTCCGTCGTGTCATGCTGCCATTGCAGACGCCCTGCTCATCCTGCTCCGGGCCGCTGCCTGGGCCGTCCCCCGCCACCCACGTGCCGCAGCAACTAGAAGCCAGCGTGCGGCGCAGCAACCCGAGCGTTGACCTGGCAGTCATGCTGGTGGGTGCTGCAGAAACTGCGAGCCTGTTTGTGTAGCTCCAAGTGGGGCGATACGCGCATCGAGAATGCAGTTTGCTTGGCAGTGCGTGCAGCAGCATGTGTGCCCCTGGCGCTGCAGACCTCACCACCCCGCCCTAAATTTAAATGTATCGTAACTGCAGGTCCGCGGCGAGCTGGGCGCCGCGGGCACGCAGCGCATGATGGGGATGAACGTCACAATCTTCTTTGTGGAGCCGCCGCGGGAGGCGCTGGGGCAGGACGCAAGGTGGGGCGGCTGGTGCGGTGTGGGTGCAGCCAGACGCTGGCGCTGGGTGCAGTTAGGGCCTGGCGTGTGGGTGCAGCCAGGCGCTGGCGGGAAGGCCACAGCGGCACCCGCAGCGGTGTGTGTGAGGGAAGTGGGGCCGATCTCACGCTGTCACGCTGCCGTCAGCCCCGCTCGCAGGTCGGCCGCCAGCGCCAACTGGCTCAAGCTGCGCGCCTTCGGACTGACGCAGTACGACGCCGTGCTGCTGGTGGACAGCAACGCGTACATTGGCGGCGACATCTCGCCGCTGTTCAACCTGCCCACCGACTTTGCGGCGGGGTGGGACCAGGTGCGGGGTTGGGGCTGTTGAGGGTGGCCGCTCAAGGGTTGGTGGGTGTGCCTCGTGTGTGCTCTGAGAGGGCTGCTGGAGGCGCATCGATGCCCGCGCACTCTTGGACTGAATTCCTCGCCCAAACTGAAGTTCTTGCCCGCTGCGCACCTCCCGCACCCGCAGGCGCGGTGGCTGGGTGGCACGGACTCTGCCGCTCTGCACGCCGTGAGCGGCGGCGCGCTGTTCCTGCGGCCGTGCGCCACTACGGAGGCGCACATGCTGGGCATCCTGCGGCGGCAGGGCCAGGCGCCGCGGCTGCCGCGCGCACTGGCGCTGGGCGGCGGAGCTGAGCAGCTGCGGCACAGGGGGAACGGCGGCAGCGGCAGCGAGGCGCAGGATGTGGGGCTGGCGGGTCCGGAGCACGAGTTCCTGGCCTGGTAAGTTTGCAAAACATGCTGTTTGCTGTTTGCCCAGCAGAACGATGCACATATCGGGGTGCTGGCTGGCAGGGCCCGGGCTTGAACTGCTGCTGCAAAGCTTGGCTTGCTGGCTTGTGCAGCTGAGTGCCTCCGCCTGCTGTTGACTCTGGCGCTGAACCTGGAGCTTTGCTGCCCCGCTTTGGCCAACTGCAGGTACTTCCGCCTGAGCGCCTCCACGCTGCCCTTTGACGTGTACGTCATCAGCATGGATGGGGAACAGGAGCGGCTGGCCGCGTTCCAAAAGTCGTACGAGGCCTCGGGTGCGCGGCTGCTTTTTGTTGTTGGCTTTTGTTGACTGCTGCTGCCGCAGCCGCAGCCGCTAGTGCTGGCCGGTTTGCTGCTGCTGTCTCTCGCCACCTGTAGGGCCATGTTCGGACCCACCCCTCTTCTGTTGTTGGTGCTGCAGCAGATGTGTGTGGCAGTGCCTTGGCTTCTCCTGCTGCGGTTTCAGCTGCGCCACCCCACACTCTGCTGCTGCCGCTGCTGCTGGCCACCATGCTATGCTCACTTCACCACATTGAGCCCTCGCCTGCAGACCTGAGCGCCAAAAACTTTGTGCGCTTCCCCGCCGTCAACGGCTCGGCGCTGGATGCCAGCCGCCTCGTCACACCCAAGGCACTGGAAGAGATCCAGAAGGGTGGGTGTGCACGTGTCCACCCCGGGGCATCCTTCGTTTCAGCAGTTTGTAATGGTGGCCAGCCTGACATTGCACACACGAGGAGAAGCAGCATCGTTGGTCAAGAGAGCTTCCACTGCTTGGGTGCACCTGCCTCTGCGGCCGCGCGCCCAAGCACAAGCCAACACTCCCGCCCCCAGGTTTTGTGTGGGGGATTAATCGCTACGCCCCTCGTCCCTTCCTCCTGCTTGCGCACCGCAGCTGATGAGAGCGGGTACCGCACCAAGCACTACCAGCTGACGCACGGGAGCCTGGGCTGCTACATGAGCCACCTGCAGCTGTACCAGCACATCCTGCGCAGCGGTGCGTGCGGTTTTGGAGCTGCCTAGGCTGGGCGGCTGCCGGCGTGTGCTGATGCTGCTGCTGCGGCTGCCGCCGCTGCCATCTGTGCCGGTGCTGCTGCTGGGGCAAGGCGGCCGGCATCCATCTCGGAGCGGGCCGCACTGGCATGCACTCGCATCCGGGGCTGCGCATGGCCGCATTATGCCTGCTGATCTCTCATGCTGTCACGCCAACCGGGCATGCGCTTGCAGGCGCGCAGTACGCGTTTGTGTTTGAGGACGATGCGATGCTGCAGCCGCACCTGCTGGCGGCGATGGTCGAGGCCAAGCCTTTCCCGGGTGAGCCTGCCGGGGGTGCTACTGCCGGCGGGTTGCTGCTCAGAGCACCTGCTGGCGGCAATGGTGGCGGCCGACCCCTTCCCGGTTGCATGCAGTTGGCGGCTCCGCTTTTGCGCAGCGCAGCTATGCAATGCCTGGCACGTCTGTGTTGCTTGGAGCCTGCCTGGCGCCTGCCGTGCTGCCGCGGCTGCGCGTGGTTCCGCCTGCATGCGGCGTCCCTGAACCCTCGGCCTGCACACTCCTTTCCGCCTGCAGAGGACTGGGACATTCTGATGCTGGGTCACTACTGCCACGACTGCCCGCTGGTCCCCGCGGCCCCCCGCTACCGCGCCGCCCGCGCCTTTTTCGGCACCCACGGATACGTGGTGCACCGCCGGGGGCTGCAAAAGATCTTTGCCTACCCGCACCTGTACCCGATTGAGAAGCAGATCGACGCACGTGAGTGCTGCACCTGGCTGCTGCTGGTGGTGCGGCTGCTGCTGCTGCTGTCGTGCGTTGTGCTGTGCTGTGCTGTGCTGTGGCGTGCTGTGTTGCGCTGCGCTGCGGCGCAGCTGCGGTTGCACCTTGCCGCCGCTTGACCGCCTGGGGTGCCGTTTGTTCATACCCAGCCGCTCTGCTGACCATGGTTCCGCCAGTTGCCCTCGCCGCTGCCACCACAGTGCTGGGAGACATGAGCAGCAGCGGCCTGCTCAACATCTACGCCCTCATGGACCCGCTGGTGGAGCAGAACCAGGGCTTCAAGACCACCATCCAGGTGGGCTTAGAGCTGTGGTTGGCACGTCGTACTGATGGACCCGCCAGCTGGTGGAGCAGACCAGGGCTCCAAGACCACCATCAGGGTGGTCTGCTGGGTTCGGAGGTTTGGTTTCCGGGCCGCTCGCTGATGGGGTGAGCTTGCCGGTTGGGGTTAGCTTGACCTCGAGCTGGACAGCTCAGCAGCCTGTGCTTATAACCCCCGCCCGCCACGCTTGCAGGTGCCTGTCAAGCGCCGGATCGGCGTCAACCCATACGCCCGGGAGCGGTAGTGCGCCTGCTGGAAAGCAGCCACCTTCAATGAAGTTTTGCATGTAGATCACGCTGACGTGCTCCTCACCCACCCATGCCTGCCGCTGCTCTGCTCTTTCCCTCCTTGCCCCAACCTCGTGTACTTCTTTCATTGACCGACTTCTTTTCGACGGACTGTGTACCGCTTGCCGCCCTCGTACGCCCTCTTACACTGCCACTTTGCTGCCATAAACCTTTGGTTTTGCCGAAACGCACCGTTTTCTCGACACATAACCCCTCCTCTGAGCCCCAGACCATCCAAACAGCACCGACAGGCGACATGGAACGCACCTACCTGCCATGGCTGCAGTCCTTGCCGCAGCCCACATGTAAACAACTGCCAGCCTCACCTCGGCAGGATGGGCCAGTAACGCAGAGGAGGATGCATACGCATGGGCGGCCGCAGGCGCGGCTGCGGCAGCCAGCGGGCAAACCCCAACCCACGATCCGCGTTTCGCAGGCCGTTGTTCACCGGTTACCTAGTACGGCAAGCAGTTCTATCGCATAGATCCAGGGTGCAGAGGCCTTTCCTGCAGGCAGAGAGCAAGGGCTGATGGCGGAAAGGCCCCGGGAGATGCCCCGGGAGGATCGCGAGTTCCTGTTGGATCCGCCCGAGAGGGTGAGGATTGCGCCTGCAAGCCGCCGGGCACCCCCGTCACTCCCTGGACCCACCGCCATGCCGCCGCCGCCGCCGCCGCCGCAAGCCCCCTGCTAGCTGCTGCTTCACACCATTCTCCCAACCTGTTCCCACCTTCAACCCCTGCCGGACGCAGCTGGCGGCCCTGGCCGCAGGACACGCCTCCAAGTTTGTGTCGGGCGGCCTCGAGAGGCGGGAGGACAATGTGCTGTTCACCGAGCCAGGCCTGCACCCGGGCTCGCCCCGCTGGCAGCCGCCCCCGCAGCCGTGGCAGGCGGGCGAGCAGCTGCAGCAGGCGCAGGGCTGGCGGCGGCAGGCAGAGGTGGGGCCGGTGGCGGCGGTGACAGGGCGGGAGGCGGCGGCCGGGCCGCCAGCGCCGGGGCTGTCAAAACCAGAGGAGGATGGCGGCGACGAGTTTGTGTATGGCCGGGTGAGTTGAACACAAGGAAACTGTTCCAGATATTTCAACCTAAGGATGGGTTGTAAAAGTGGAGACGGCGAGGGGTGCAGGTGACGCATGGGCACTGGGGAACTGCGGGGGGAATGCCGCGCTTGCATGCCGCGGTGGCGCATCAGCCGGCTGCCGCAGCTGGCGCAAGTGCAACCGCCACCCCCGCCAACCTCGCCCCCGCCCAATCCCTGTGGACAGTTTATAAATGCTATCGCTCCATGTGCGCTGTCACTCCGTGCCGTCACTCCCGTGTGTCACTCCTGTGCATGTGTTGTCACTCCTGTGCTGCGACTCCTGGCTGCAGGCGGGGGGGAGTTTTGACTACGCAGTGGAGGACATGGACGCCAGCTGATTGTGCGCGATTGGGGAGGTCGGCACAGCATGGCCAGCAGCTGCGAGCTGAGGCCCGCACACTGCTCATGGACGCCAGCTGAGGCCCGCACACTGTTCACACGGGCGCCAGCTGAGGCCCGCACACTGTGCATGGACGCAGCTGAGGCCCGCCGCGGCACAGCGTGGCTGTGAAACGCACCAGGTGCGGCACAGAGAACACCGCAGCTGCGGCGCGCATGCGCGTGCCTGCTTGCCCAGCACGGCAGTGGCGGCGTTTTGAATGCAATAGCTGCTTAATGAACCAGACGAGTTGTTGCGCGCTGCAATACGCTCCGATGTAACCAAAAGAATGAATGGAAAACAATATCATGCCAGTTTTGGGAGGCCAGGCACAGCAGGTGTCAGGGGTCCAACTCCGTTGGATTGAGGCTCGGCTTATTTTGAGCCATCCCCGTTGTGCTCCTGCTGTTGCGGCTGCTGCTGCTGTGCTGCCGCTAGCTGCCGCATTGCTGCGCCGCCATGCGCTGAGCCAGACCAGCACACCGGCAACGGCACGTCTGCCGCATTGAGCTCCGCCGCCGCTGCCGCTGCCGCCTCTTGATGGGCTTTGGCCCTGCAGCGCAGCGTGCCAGCGGTCGGCAGTTAGGGTTAGGGGGAGTTCATTGGGCCGCCAGCCGGCAAGCAATAGCTCCACCTTGCTCCAGGCATGCCAAAGGCACCGACACCGTTTGCCAAGGCTAACTAGCACCCTATAGGGTGCGTTCCCCACACAGGTCGCCCGCCAGGAAAGGGACATGTGGCTGGCAACCCTTTGCAGCCCTCAGGGTTGCACTCACAAGCGCAGGCAGGGCGTGTCGAAGAGGGTGCCCCGCCAGCCAAACACAAGTGTGTAGGCCATGCAGACGCACCACAGCAGGATGACGCACGCTCTGCATGGCACACAGGGTGGGTTGGTTTGGGTCAACAAGAGAGCCATCCCTGGTCAGGGCTTGGGGATGGTCCCCTTGAGGGACAGTACAAAGGTGGCATGCAGCTGCAACGCGGCCCCGGCGCCTTGAGCGCTGGGGCCAGCAGACACAAGCAGACTTGGAGCCCCTGAAGCTCCCCCTGCCCTGGTCCGATACGGCCCACTAAGCAGGGTATGTAACAGGAGGCAGCTGCAGCGACAGAGCAGGCGGCGCTTAAGGCTCACATGAGGATGGCTGCCACCACTCGCATGGCGCCCAGCCCAGGCAGCTGGCGCCACAGCAGGTTTGCAGCGTTCGCAAACACGCCCTGCACATCAGAACCAGGGGTGGAAACCACAGGCGTGGCCGATCAAGCAGCCCCGCAGGAGTGTGCGCCACACGCCACACGTCGGCGCCAGGCAGCAAGTAGGTGGCCTGGCTGGCTGGCTGGCTGGCCGTAGCGGCAGCAGGATGCTGAAAGTGCCCAGCAACATCAACGCGGTTCATCCCTTGCAAATGGCAGCACCGCACGCACGGTTGGAAAGACGAAGCCCCACCATCCTGCAGGGGGGAAGCAGGGAGAACAGAACCGCTGTCGTCTTGGGAGCGTGGGATGTGAGGGGCGGGTGTGGCCGGGCTCCGCCACGCCCCTGCGAACAAGACAGGTCATGGAGCAGATGACCATGCAATCACCAAGTCTGTCTCACCCAGGTGGAAGCGCATGCGGCGCCAGGTTGTGGCCACGGAGCAGACGGCGACCGCCAGCCAGAACAGGCCAAACCCCCTGCGGGAGTGCGGGGAGGTTGTGTAACATGCGCCAGTTCACAGCAACCCAGGCGGTCGCCGACTGCGAAGGCTGCGCGCCACATGCTGGCGCAGCGCACTTTGACACTGGCCCATGCTGGACATGCTGTTGGCGTACTGGGCAGCTGCTGTGCAGCAATGCTGAGCAGCACTGCGGCTGCTCATCATAAGACACGGGCCAGAAGCGTGGCGGCGGCCGCAGTGCCAGCGCATGCTAGCACATGCCGCCCACCACATGATAAGCGCTGTGATGTCGCCAGCAGCCAGAGCCACGGCGGCCCCATAGGAGGAATATGCCTGTGGTGGATAGATGGGCAGCAGAGGGGCGGCGAGGGTGTGAGCCCGTAGCTCAGCAGAGTGGGGCACTGCTGAAAATCTATTGCTAGCTGGTGCCTGCCTGCCAGCTCGCAATGGAGTCTACCAGGGCACCCCCAGGTAGCTGCATCCGTCTGTTGTTCCAACCTGCTTCAGTGCAGCGCTATCCTCCAGATTTGACCCAGCTTGCAGCACGGCCGCCGGCACACTAGGTGGCGGGTGCAGGCGGAGCATCGCAGCCCCCAGGTTGAGCAGCGCGGAAGCTCCCATGCCCATCGGGCCTGTGCGTGGTGCGGCAGTTGGTGGTCTGAGACGCGCAGGCAGCAAGGCCATGGGCGGGCATAGCGGCAGCGTGCACAGCAACAGAAGTAGCCACGCACAGAGGCAGCATGCACAGCGGGAGCCGGGCACAGAGGCAGCATGCACTGCACGCCACCGCCTCAAACCCTGTGTTCTCTCCCGTTTCGGGGGAGGCGGGTGCATGCCTTCACCATTCATGAGCTTTGATTTATTTCTTAGTCTCATGAAGATTGGGCCCCTAGTGGGCTGGCGCTAAGCTGTTTAACTAGACTAGACTAGACGCCACCGCCAACCCCTCGCTCCACACAGCCACCCACTGGGTAGGTAGGTAGGTAGGTAGGTAGGATGGCATCTACCTACCTAGCGGCAGGAAGGACGACACCACCAGCTCCGCAGGCGGCAGGTTGTGCATGGACAGGCGGCGGTAGTAAATTGTCATGATGGAAAACGACAGCGGCACGCCCACGCCCCACAGGATGTAGCTGCGCAGCAAGGGTGGGCAATGCGAGGTGGGCACGGGTTGGTTGGTTGACTGCACGTGCCAGGCGCCCAAGCGCGTAGTGCAGGTGTGCAGCAGAAGGGCAGGGGAGCGCAGACAGGCAGGGGAGCACAGCCGCGCGAGAGAGCACAGCCGTGCAAGATGGCAGCGCCCTGGCCCCACATCAGGTGGCTGGCTGGTGCCCCCTGGGCTTACTGCCCAGCTGGCCCCATCAATCCAAGCCCAACGCGTGCATGCTGTTTTCTGTCTGTCTCTCCCACCTCATGTCCACAATTGGGTCGGCGGCTCCCGGAGACACCACTTTTGCCAGCTGCCCTCCCGAGCCAGCCGACACGATCGCTGGGATGACGGGCAGCAGCCAGACGGCGGTCATGCTGCTGAGGGGGTCGCTGGTTCAGGAAGGGGAGGAGGAGAAGGGAGTGATATAGTGGGGCATGCGTGCTTGCGAGCGGAGCTTGGGTGACGGGGCAGCAGCCAGATGGCCATCATGCTTTTGAGTAGATGACTACACAACGCTCACAAGCGTGGGCAGCCGGGGAAAGCAGCCAGGGACGCAGCCTGTGCCCGATGCCCTGCGGCACCAGCAGGCGCCAACTGCACGGCACGGCTCCTAACTTAAATAAACTCCAACCCCATTACCAGTAAAATACAATAAAGACGAAAAGGATATGTTTGGGCAACCGCCCCCTCACCTTCGGGTCTTGAAGAAGTAAAAGGGCAGCAACCTTATTTTCTGTAAAGAAAATCAGACGAAAAGGATATGTTTGGGCAACCGCCCCCTCACCTCCGGGTCTTGAAGAAGTAAAAGGGCAGCAACCTTATTTTCTGTAAAGAAAATCAGACGAAAAGGATATGTTTGGGCAACCGCCCCCTCACCTCCGGGTCTTGAAGAAGTAAAAGGGCAGCAGCGTGGTGCACGCCAGGCTCAGCGCGGCATTGACCCAAAACAGTGCCACCGCCGCATCCAGCACTCGCTCCCTGTCCCAGCGCGGCGCCAGGAACCTGCGCGCACGAGCCGGGGCGGCAGGCGCAGATGTGACGGCGGGCAGCATCAAGATGCCTGCGTGCACGGCCCCGTGAAGCTGTAGAGAGCACAGCTTGCGGCCAGCTGCCGCCAGCACCGACGTTACAGCAATTGGCACGAAAAAGACCACAGCGCTCAGCGCTCACAGGGGGAACCCGTTGACTATGACAGACAGGCTGGGCGGGATGGCACCCAGGAAGGCCGCCTGCAAAAGAGAGAAAGAGAGAAAGGGTATGCCTTGGGCGTGGATTGAGGGGGCCAGCTGATAAAGCCAGGCCGCCTGCACACAAGCGTCGCAAGCGGATAGTCGAGTCACGGCCGGTCTGGCCCAGACGGTCAGTCTGGGCCCTGGGGCGTCGGCGCCACCTTGGACCTAATGGCCGCATAGCGGAGGCATCCCTACGTGTGCAGAATCCTGCAGTTGCCGCTGCTGTCGCCGCCGCCGTTGCCGTTGCTGTCGCAGAAGCAGCAGCAGCAGCAGATGCACAGCCCATCTCGGAACAACCCTGCATAAGCTTGCCTGCACTGGCACCTCAAACAGCAGCAGCGCTTCGCGCCGCCAGAACAGGAAGCGGCAGGCGAAGATGGCGGTGAAGATGCAGAAGAGGACAAGGGTGAGCCACCAAAAGGCCCTGATCAGGGAAGGGGTGGGGTGGGGGTGGGTATGGGGTGGACAGAGGCCTCTCGAGGGTCAATCAAATGGATATAGCACACTACAGTAGCGTAGCTACAGTGCGCTGCCATCGGCCATCCACCGCCGCTGCCTCACCAGCCGACCTCGTTCTTGGCTGGCGCGTCGTATGGGAAGGTGGCAATCAGCTGGGCTACAATTCCAGTCGACATCACAACCGTGAACCTACAGGGCAGTAGGAGCAGGCAGAGACCAGGCTCCCAAGTGGTGAGAATGGGCGGCGCCAGCGGCAAGAGCGCCGCTCGGGGCGGCACTCCCTGGACACAGCGGCGCCCGCACCATGAGGGAGTGAAGCCTCGCGCGACGTTTTGCTTGCGGCTGAGAGCGCGCAGGGGCCGCACAGCGCTCCAGCCGGCTGCAAGCCGCGAGCGCTCCGCCGCCCCGCCCGCGGCGTGCCCCCCGTGCCCCCCCTCGAGCTGCGGCATGTCTGACATGCCGCGATCACGCTGATTCCAGGTGAAGAGGTCCACTGCTGGGCGTGCTGGGGCGGCGGCGGCAGCTGCGGCGCCGCGCTCACGCCTTCGACCATCGGTGCGACACACCCACTTGCCTCCGACTTGAGGCCACCTATCAATTGCATGAAAGTGCGGTGGGAGCCCAGAGAGCCGGCGCCCCGGCAGCGGTGCACCGCCTCGCAGCGAATCTATAGAAACAGTTACAGGTGTGAGAATTTAAATTAAATGTTGCTCAGGAATCAAGATCATATCAGTGTCTTTAGCGGTATGTGTGTTGCCGTCAGCAGTGTACAAGGTCGCGTAGCATAACAGGGTTGACGCGCCTGGGTGGGTGCTAGCGTGGCGCCAGGATGCAGCGCTCACGACACTCTCTCTCGCTTTGCTTGGCTGAAAGCGGACGCATGCCTACAGCCACTAGTGGACACTACTCAGGGCGTGCCATACTCTCGAGCCATCAACCGCAGAATCTCGCTCAGGTGCGGGTGCTGCACCACGATGCCGCCGCCGCCGCGCTTGTGGGACGGTCTCGTGTTGTTGCAGTCGCCGACCAGCACCAGCGGGCGCGGCGGGCGGTCTGCGCAGGCAGGGTGGTGCATTGAAAAAACCTTAAAAAATGGATCTCGAGAGTGAGCAGGGTCGGCTTTGCAGTCTGCGCCCCGCCTTTGGTCCGAGCCAGGTAGCATTGGAGTCTGAGCCCGACCCCAGTCTGTGGCGTGCAGCCCGCCACGGGCACCATCAAAGCATGCCCGCCGTCAAAGCATGCCCGCCGCAGGGAGGCTTAAGAGAACATGTGCTGCAGCGGAGCCCACCTCCCTCCCGCATGCCGACCGCAACCGCCATCTTTGCGTGCTCGCTGCCGGCCTGCGGCAGTGAGGGGTCCAGAGGGAGTCCAGTTGCAGGGGCAGCGGTGAGGAGCGAGGCTGGGAGCCAGCACAGCATTCATCTCGCCCTTACAACACACCATGCACCCCTCCTATTCGCCATGCACTCACCCTCCATCCTCCATCGTGCAAGCACTCACCCTCCATCGTGCAAGCAGTCCCTCAAACTCCCTCCTCCAGCCCACCACATCTACCTCCCCTTCCCCGCCCCTGCCCCACCTTGTATGGCGCGTGGTCCCAGCTGGGCACAGACAGCTCGCTGATGTTCAGCACCGCATGGCTGGACGGCTCGGGGTCGCCCCGCAGGTTGGTGCGCACCAGCCACCGCCCCCCAAAGCGCGCCGCCACCTCGCGGTAAAAATCTTCGTTGGGCTCGTTGGCTTTGGCCAGGTGCCACAGCCCCGGCCTGCATGTTAGCCCCGGCCGGGATGCAGGTGACAGCAGAGTGTGGCGACAGAGGCGGCAGGCAACATGCAGTGGCGGCGCCTCCCAGCACCACGCCCACTTCAACCGGCCATCCCTTCCATAGGCAGTCCCCCAGCTTCAAACAGCGTCCTGTGTAAGTGCCCCGCTGTGCCCTCTGGGCTTAATGCTCAGTTGCCCCCCTCAATCCATGCCCATGGCATACTATTTCTTTCTTGCTTTAAACACCCTGCTGCCCTCCCCAGCCTCCTCACCCTAACGTCGCCAGGCGGAAGCCCCTCCCAGTGGCCTTTGTGTAGTCGCGCGGCGCGTGGGGCCACACCCGCGGGTCGCTCCGATAGTACACAAACGCCTGGTCAGGAGGGAGGGCGAGGAACGGAGGCAGGCAAGCAGGCAGGTGCGGGGATTAGTTGGCAGCCGGGCAGACGTTGGCGCGGCACGCTGCGGGCGCCCTGCTGCTGCACTGAACTGGACCCAAACCCCGAGGCCCAGCACCCACCCTCCTGCCCACCCACCCACCCACCTGCATGTGCATTACTTGCATCAGCACTTCCGAAAGCGCCTGCACAGGCAGCTGCACCCACAGGAAGGACTGGCCCCTGTCTGTCTGCTGCGGCTGTACCGACGACAGGGCGGCGCAGCCGCTGGGCGCGCTGCGGTCGTGGCAGGGCCAGCAGGGCAGCGAGTGCACCAGCCAGCCCACGCAGCGGCGGTCCCACACCACCACGCCTTTGCAGTGGCCGCACAGGCGGTAGGGCGCGGGGCGCACGTAGCCTGCGCCAGCAGGCGTGTCAGCAAGGCAGCGGCTTGACACACATGTGGCGCAGCAGCCCCTGCACTCGCAGCATCTGCTGCTGCCACCCTGGGCTGTCCCTCCCTCACACACACGACCTCGCCACCCAGCTTGCCCAGCACCACCTGTGGGGCTGCCATCTGGGAACGCTTCTGGAGGGTCATCGTTGTACATGATGCAGCCCTCCCAGCGCCGCCCAGCTGTCACAACCGCCGCCAGCCAGCTGTCCACATCCGGGCAGTGCTGCAGAACCGTGCCGCTGCGCTTGCTGGCATCTGTGGTCATTACGTCCCTCCGAGCCGGCACCTTGTAGCCAAAGGCCCAGGCCTGCTGAAAAGCAGGCCCAGGCGGCGCTGCTGATGCCGGCCCCGCTGCTGTTGTTGCTGCTGGGAATGTGGCTGCTTCCGCCGCAGGTGGCCGCGGCGGCGCCAGGACTGCACCGACCAGAGGTGTGAGGTAACCAGCTGGCGGCGGCCCTTGCGGCTTAGTTGGGCTGGGCCCCGGCTGCTGCCAGGGCCGAGCAGGCCCGCTGCCATTGCTGACCAGAAACTGCTGCTGCTGCTGCTGCTGCTGCTGCTGCTGCTGCTGCTGTGGCCTGGGCGGTTTGTAGCCGCCGCTCTCAAGGTCAGCCGCCGGCCGCCGCCGCCGCCGGCAGCGCCGCACGCACAGCCAGATGGCAAGCACTGCACAGCAGGTGGGGTGGGGAGACGAGCACTGCCAGATGGTGTCGAGCGGGCGGAGTGGAAGGATACCCCAAAAGGAGAGGAAGTGCATGATGTGGCCCCGGCAGCCAGGGTGTGCTAGGTGGAACAGTGGCAGCCCTCCCCTCTGCGCCCGCCAGCGCACCCACCTGCCAGCAGCGCCGCCCCGACGGACACTCCAACAATGATCCACGTTGTCGCGCTGGTGCCGTTGCTCTCCTTGCTGCCGCTGCCGGTGCCGATGGGAACGTCCCTCCTGCCGTCGGTCTGCGCCTCTGGCCCCCCAGGCTCCAGGGTTCCATCCGCCTGCCCGCTGGTATCCCCGCCGCTGCTGCCATCACCGCTGCTGCTCCCGCTGCCGCTATCAGCAGCGTCAACTGCCACAGCTTCGACTGCTGGCCCGCCAGGGCAGGGGCTCATGAAGGCTGCCACACGCACACTGCACGGCCGCCCATCCCCATTCAGGCAGGCCACGCGGACCAGCACCGCTTCCGGCCAGCCGCCGGATGCACAAAAGTCAACGACTGGCGTTGTGGCGCAGCCCGTGGCGCCCCCCGATGCTGCGCCTGCCCCCAGGACGTCCCCAGCAGCGTTCCACAGCTCCAAAGAGTACTGGCTGGGCCCTCGCGAGTCGGCAACGTCCTGTGAAGACGGAGGCGAGCGGTAGGGGATGGCGCTGATGCAACTACAGGTACGCCCCTCCGTAGTGGCATTCGGCGTGCTTGCTGCAGTGTTGGGGACCTTCCTTGCAACTCATCCCTTGCCTGCGCTGCGCCAGCCAGGTAAATGGGGCCAACATTCTCAAAGGCCAGCACGGTTGCCGAGCCGCCTGCCGCCACTTGCGCCGTCGCCTCCACCCCGCCGGGCACCAGGTCGAGGCAGCCGCGCTGCTGCAGTGTGCGCCCCGCCCTACAGTCGATCGGAAGTCGGGGAGAAGGTATATGCGTGGTCCAAACAACGGGCGGCAAGGCGGAGCGGAACAGAAGGCGGCGCAACACAAGCGGCGTCGGCGCACCTGGCGGCTGTGGCCAGCAGCAGCAGAAGCAGCACGAGGCGTGGTCCCGCATGCCGCATCATGGCTTCTGCGGACGCGCCGGCCTGCAGCTGCCTCGAGCGGGAAGTTGGAACTCCTGGCTAGTCTGGCTCTGTCCGCGCTGGGTTCATCGGCCGCTGGAGGCCACGGTGTCTGACAACAGAATGATCTCAGTGCCGCGGGCGCCGCCAGCAGGGACGAGGCGGCCGGGCGGCAGCGCAGCGTGCCGACATTCGCCACCGCGCCAAGCAGCCTGCCGGAGACGGCTTACTCTCCTCCCTTACTGGACGCTAGCGCTGGCAGCTGTTTACACATTTGTGCTGCGCACCCATGAACCCATAAAACAATAACAAAGCATTACCAACTAACGGGCATCTGCCAGCCCTGCTGCCGCATCGAAACCGCATCGCCCATGCCGCCGCCCATCCTGGCAACTAGTTCCAACCGCCGCGGGAGTGCAGGGCGCTGGCGCTGGCGCTGGGGCGGGAGGTGGACCTGCTGGAGGCGAATGTCGAGATGCCGCTGCTCAGCTGGCGCACCGAGCGCCAGTCGTCCCTGCCAGAGCTCTCATCATCGTCCTCATCAGTGGCGCCCCACCCCCTGGCTGCGCCCCAGCCCCGCTCTCGCTGGCTGGCTGGCTCCATCCAGCGCACACCTGCAGCTGCGCTGGGCACGCCGCGAGCCGCATTGCGCGGCGCCGGCACGGGGAAGGAGGGGGCCGCATAGATGCTGGGCGCCGCGGCAACGGCGGCAAACTGGGCGGCAGCATCCGCTGTCGTCACGGCCGCTGGCGGCATGGGCGGGCGGGCAAAGCGGGCAGGCTGTGCCGGCAGGGGCAGCGCCGCCGCAGCGTGCGCAGCAGCCGACAGGTCCAGGGAGGCGCCGGTCTGCAGGCGCAGCACCTGCACATAATCCAGGGGAGCCCCCGCTGCATCCGCCGCCAGGCGGGCCAGGCATCTGGCGCTCTCGCCCTCAGAGGCGATGTGCATCTACGCGGGAGGAGGGGCGGCGTGACGGCAGGCTGAGGTCTCTAGAGTATTGACGCCTGCGTGGTTCGAGCTGAATCCGCTACAGCACCCTGCGGCCGCTGCCTCATCCAAGCGTCCAGCCAGCCAGCCTCACCAGCAGCGCCTTGAAGCCGCCGGCCACAAAAGGCGGGTCGCGCAGCAGCGCCGCCGCCGCATCAAAACCGCTGTACTGGTCATCCGCCCAGCCGTCGGTGAGCAGCACCAGGGAGTGGGCAGCACCCACGTCAGCGGGGGCAGCACCCACACCAGCTGTGCTGCCCTGCTGCGCAGCGCTGCCGCTCTCAGCGGGATTCTGGGCAGTTGCTGGCGCTACCAGGCCGTTGGCCTTGGCGGCCAGCGTCTCCACTGCTAGCTTGGCGGCGGCGCAGGTGCAGGTGCCGAAGCGTTCCAGGCCGCAGGCGCGCACCGCCCCCGTCAGCTCGGCCAGGAAGGCGGCCTTGTCAAAGGCGGCTGCAGAGGCGGGGCGGGGTGGGAGCAGGGTAGTGTAAGGGCTGAAGGCAATGGGGCAGCACACAGCATGTGCACACGCCGTGCCACGCACGTGTTTGGCACCAACTGTGTCCTGGGGTGTTATGTGCTCAAAACCATCTCCGCAACAGCAGCACCCACCCGGCCGCCGGAACCAGCGCTTGAGTGTGGCCTGGTCGGCGTCAAAGGCCTGCACCGTGACCCAGTCGCCCGGCGCCACCTTGGCCTCCACCACGCACGCCTGGGGAGGGGTGAAGGGGACGGGGGATGGGTGGCGCTAAGATGGAGGCGCAGGTGAGTGGATGTTTGGCCACTTGGAAGT
>RRZL01000056.1:222770-234156 GCA_006782975.1 Chlorella sp. Dachan | reverse complement strand
TAGCCTCCGCCGCCAGCCAGGCGGGCGCCGGGCACGGCACTGGCGCTGCGAAGGCGGTCTTCCGCCACACTGCCGCGGCACATGGGGCAGCGCGGAGGGCCGGGTGGGCCGCCCAGCCCCGCGGCTGCCGCAGCGGCGCAGCGGTCGTAGCAGGCTCGGTGGATCAGGTGGCCGCAGGGTGCCAGGCTGACCACCCTGCTGCCTGTGTCCAGGAAGTCTAGGCAGATGGGGCAGGTGCCGCCCTCGGGCTCCGCCGACAGGGTCATGGGAGCGGCGGCGGTGGCGGCAGCGGCGGTGGTTGCCGGGACGCGGAAGCGCGCGCCGCTGGGCTCAAGCGCTTGTGGGGAACTGGGCGAGCGGCTTTTAAGGTGGGCCGGCGCTGCCAAGGAGCGGGAGGCGACGGAAGCGTTCGGTTGTGGCGTGATGCAGCGTAAATTACGCTCCGGTCTATTCCGACGTGCGGGAAAAGCAGAGATTGATCAACTAAATGCCAAAGGACAAGGTGAGACTTGGGAGTTCAGGTCCCATGCGCTGCGCCGCCCAGCCGAGCTGCTGCTGTGCTCAGCAATCGTTTGCTGCTGCACTGTTCACCACGTATGGGTGGCTCATAACTTACATGTTGAACAATGTAAAGATCAATGCTCCGGCACCCACCAGCCCACCAGCAGCAGGCCGTCATCGTCCAGCGAGAGCTCGCCGCCTGCTGCGCCCTCCCCGCTGCTGCCGCTGGGCCCGCCGCTCGACAGCAGCCGTGTGGGCATGGCTTTAGGCAGCTGGCTCGCCAGGAAGCCCACCTTCCACCTGCGGTGCACCAGGAGCTCAACCGAACCAGTTGGCGATCCTGCCATGTCTTCACGCCAGTGTAGCGCCAGGGCACAGCACAGCGTAGTTCCGACCTGCACCCGCCACCCTCCGCTGCGCTGCCCTCCACAGCTGCTGCTGCCGGAACGGAACGACACATTCCTGCTCTCCTGGCCGCCACCGCCCGCCTCTCACCAGGTGGGCCCCGCGTTCACCAGCGGCCCCAGTTTGCACCAGAACAGGCCCTCGCTGCCAAACGCCCAGCACGTGGCCTGCGGTACCGGTGGGTGCCATGGTGGCAGGATGATTGAACCATATTTGGCTGGCCGGCAGCAGCCCAAACCGGATGCATGCATGCAGCAGGTGTGCTGCACATCTGCAGATGCAAGACGAGGCTGCTTGCTGCCCTGCACATCCCTGGAAGCCGGCAGGGCACTGGTGCTGGTCCACGCCGCGTCAATGCACTGCCACCAGCAGCGCCCGCGCCAGTGCAGCCACTGCACGGCAGCTGCACTCAAACTCAGCACAGGTGCATTCAAACACGTTAACATGCTCACCTGGAAGCCGGCGGGGAACTTGAACGGGTCCATGCTGATCTGGAGGTCCCAGCCGCTGCGGGGCAGAAACAATCAATTTGCCAGTGTTCAGTGGTTTCAGCAGCTGGGTGCAAGGCCCAGCAGCGCACTGCTTGCACCCACGCCATGGCGGGGCAGCCGGTCAAGCGCTGCTCCCTACCGAGCGCCCGCCGCACCTGCCTCCCGCGCTGGCCGCCCCGCTGCCGCCCGTGACTCCGCTGACCAGCTCCGCCGCCGAGTGCCGCGGGTCGTCTCGTTCCAACTGCAGCACCATGGGCTGGGCTCGCCCCGATGCGGCTGGAATGCAGGCGCATGGGATGGTGTCGCTGCTGCATGGCATGACGGTGCCGTGCCAGCGTGCAAGCGAGGCGGTACTGCGCACATGGCAAGGGAGAGGGGAGGGCGGTGTGGCAGCAGGTGAGCGGGCAGGGCCAACCGCAGGCCGTGCCGGCAGGAGCCGCCGCCGTGGCATGCTTCAGCAGAAGCAGAAAGCATGCCAGCTGGGCAACTTCAACATCACATCCACCTCCCCACCCACGCACCTGAGCCCCCACATGAGGGTGCGCCGGCGCGCCGGCCGCGCCTGCAGCTCATGGGCATCAGCTAGGAACTGCAGCCCGCCGCCAGGCCCTGGCTCCGGCGCGCCCGGAAGCGGCGGCGGCGTGCGGCGGCGGCCGCTGGACGACTGGAGCGACCTGAGGTCTGACAAGGTGCGCGCATTGAGCAGGCGCCAGGCAGCAGCGGTAGACAGCCGCCGGTCTACCCACTTTGCATTGTGCTGCAGGTAGAGCGTGATGGCTGCTGACTCACTGGCCCGCAGCAGCTGCCACTGCACGCAATCCAGCAGGGCAACCGCCTCTGCTGAGCTGGCTTGCTTGGCCAGGTGGCACAGCGTCTGCGCCAGGCTTGTGAGAGGGGGTTACAAAAGCGTGGTCGAATCACCAGGCAGGTACCAGATGCAGGAGGGGGGTCGGCAGGGCTGCCAGCTGCAGCGGCGGCAGCCAAAGGCGGCTACGACGGGGCAGCGCAGCGCAACAAAGCAGCAGCCCGTCGGTGCAAGCTGCCTGGTAGGCTAGCGAGCCTGCTACGCGGGTTCCTACCGCACATGCCAACGCAGACAACAGCAGCCCTACAACAAGCTCAGTCCCTCCCCGCACCTCAATCAGGCAGCACTCGGTGGGAGCATTCAGGTCTTGGCTGCCCAGCAGCTCGCGCCGCTTCGGCGGCAGCCACTCCCGCAGCAGCACTGCCGCACGCTCGCCACAGTGCATGAAGTAGTCCTGCAGTGCATGAAGTGCATGAAGTGCATGAAGTAGTCCTGCAGTGCATGAAGTGCATGAAGTAGTCCTGCAGTGCATGAAGTGCATGAAGTGCATGAAGTAGTCCTCAAAGGAAGAACAGAAGGCCGAGGAAGGGTCCTGGGGTCCTGTGTTACGGCACCGCAAGCCAACACAGCTAAAGTAGTCCTGAAGGCGGAGCCAAAGGCAGAAGCAGGGTCCTGGGGTCCTGTGTTTACGGCAAAGCTACCAACACAGCTGCGGCGCGCCAACCACCCTGCCTGCCATGAGTCGCAACGTGGTGCAGCCAGCCAGCAGCGAGTTGACATGCTACGTGTGCAGCCAGCCTGCAACCTGTGCAGCCAGCAACGTGTGCAGCCAGCCAGCAGCTCAAGTGCAGGCGCTCCCCTGGCGCACCCGCAAGAACTCCCGCTCAATCTGCCCCGCCAGGCTGGCTAGCCCCAGGTGAAGTGCCACCCGCAGGACGAGGCCGGGGTGGTCGTTCATTGCGTGCTCCAGCAGCCATGCGGAGCAGGCGTCCAGGACTGCCGCTACCTGTGCATGGGGGAATGACCCGAGGTGGGTGGTGGCGCAGCCGCAGGGAACCCGCCGCCGCTCGCTGGCAAGCTTCAAGTAAGAGCATGCTCCTGCCCTGCTGCTGCACATGCCAGCAGCGTGGCTGCCAAAGATCGCACCTGCAAGTAGCTGGCTGCCTGCAGCACATCCGCCACATTGGCCGCGCCCAGCATCAAGCTGCCGGTGTTCAGGCCCGCAGCCAGTGCCGCCACACCACGGTGCCCCGACTCCAGCCGGATCTCGCTGGGAGGCGGCCCAAAGCTGCGATGTGGACGGCATGGCAGCGGTCGTCATGTGGCGCAACCAGAGCGCATGCGGCGCATCCTGGCCTAGAGCGAATGATGGCGCAACTTGCTTGAAGCCCCGCAGGCGGCGGCAGGGATGGCGTCTCCCGCGGCAGCCCTGCCCCGCACCTGGCTGCGTGGCTGTAGTAGCCGCTGCACGCCTGCATCACCTCCCGGCTGATGGGGCACCTGCAGGGGCAGGTGTTGCGATGGCTAGGTGTGTGGGCGCCCGGCACCGGCCGCCGCCGCCGCCGCTGCTGCCGCCGCCGCCGGCCCCACTGCTCACCCGCCAGCTGCGGGCGCTCCAGCGCCGATCAGATGGACTGTTTGCACATCGTTCTTGCCATCGGTGCCCATGTGCGATAGCTGCAAGGCCTGGGATAGCTGGGGCGAGTCCAGCAGCGAGACCGGCTGCTCCCGGCTGCCGCCGGACCCCGCCAAAGCCTTGCGCAGCGCGATCAGCGACGACTCCAGCAGCAGCGAGTCGGGAGCCTCCGCCTTTCTGCCTGGCGGCTTTGGCATCGCTCAGGGCTTCGCAAGGCGCCGGTGAAAGGGTTGCCAGAGGATGTGCATGGTTCCGGTCAGTGTCGGCAGCAGGCTTCAAGCGCCTGTGGCATTGCCACCCAGCGCCGCCGGCGGGCCGGCCGACCGGTCGGCACGTCGCAGGGCTCGGGCAGCTACGGCTCAGTTCAAGGTGGACATGGCAGCACACGTTAATAGCATGCTTGCGGTCATAGTTCATGAGATGCTGTGTTCCAGACCCAGCCCGTTGACGCCGCTGCCGTGCTGCTCTGCCGCCGCCACCGCCCGATCCCAGCGCCGGCGCCGGCAGGCTGCACCACCCCCTGCCCTCTCAGCCGTGCTCCTGAACTCCGCGCCCCTCGCGATCCTCGCTGCACACCTCGCCGCTCGCATGGGCGGCGCATCAGGAAGCTGGCTGACATGT
Organism: Chlorella sp. Dachan; assembly: GCA_006782975.1. Classification (NCBI taxonomy): domain Eukaryota; kingdom Viridiplantae; phylum Chlorophyta; class Trebouxiophyceae; order Chlorellales; family Chlorellaceae; genus Chlorella; species Chlorella sp. Dachan. The sequence goes on along the minus strand of RRZL01000056.1, from coordinate 229,697 downwards.
AGCTTCCAAACCCAAGCCGGCTGCTGTCCTCTTTGCCTTGGACCGCGTCTGCACCCCACCACCACCGCACTGCCCAACTATGGCCGAGGTGCAGCAGCAGGAGGGCCACGACAACACCAACGGGCGGATGGGCGGCCAGTTCGCCAGCCCCTCTCGCCACTCCGACTACCACGGCGTGCCGCTGCCCAGCCCTGAGCGGCCAGCAGGCCAGCTGGGCGAGGCCCCAGGCGGCGGCGGCAAGATGGCGAGCGCCGGCGTGCAGACGGGTGCGCCGCTCGGCGCTGGACGGCTTGGGAGGGACACCCGTGACCAATGCTGGGTTTGATTTCCTGGGAGAGCACCCAGCGCCACTGACTATACCTATTCCACATCCCTGATTGCATCCGTTCACCCGCAGAGGCGGCCACGCCGGCGCTGCGCACCGAGCAGCGCGCCGCGCTCAGCTCCGCCGCCAGCTCACCGCGCGGCGGGCAGGGTGAGGTTTGAGGGTGGCCAGTTTTTGCCCTGCGAGCTTCGCAAACGGCAATTGAGAGTGGTCATCTGCAGCGTGGGGAACCGGTCTGCACCCGTGGTGCCTGCACACACCAGCGACAGCCACGGGTGGCTCGCCCCATCTGCCAGCCCCCTGCCCCGCTCCCCGCCCTCCTGCCCAGGCACGCAGATCGGGCGCAGCCTGCTGCAGGAGGGTGCACCGCTGCGGGCCGCGCCCCGCAGCCCCAACGCCAGCGGCCTGCAGGTGAACACCAACACATGTCTGCCAGCTGTGCGGGAAGCTTCTAAAGGCGGCTGCATTTGCACGTCGGCTCCCTCCCCTCTGCCGCGCCGCCCACAAACCGCCCATCCCACAAACCGCCCTTGCACTTCTCCCGCAGACATTTGGCTCCAAGTACATGCCCTTTGCTGCGGGTGCGCTGTTGTTCTGATCAATGCACAACTGCCACAGGATTCTCTGCAGGGGAGGGGCTTGGGAGGGGGAGGCCCCCCAAAACAAGCGGGGCTGGCGGATCCAGGCGGAGCCCAGCTTTTGCCTGCAGCGCCCGCTCGGCTTTGTTGGGCCGCCACCCCATCTCCTCCCTGTGCCCCCTCTGTACGGCTGCAGCCACCACACAGGGGCCGCCTTGCACCTGTGGCTCCTCCCGCCTGGCATGACCCTGCGCTTTGCATGCTGTGGTTGACCCAGCGTATGGCGCCTGCCTCCATGTCCTGCAGGCTTCAGCGCCATGGCGGGCGAGGCCCCCGTGTACCGCTCCTCCCGCCTGCACGCCGTCAACCCCACCGCCGCCATCAGCGAGGACACCAGCTACCTGTACACGCTGGTGAGAGCAGCCCTTCAAATGTATTCCCTGGTTGGGTCACCTGCCTACTGAAGAGGACTCGGTTGCAGTCACCGCCGCCAGATGGGCGGGCTGGGGTCCAGCTGACCCAGCGGCACACCGGGCAGGCAGGTGGGAACCGAGGAGCACACGCCCTCGCGCCTCTCCCCGCCCCAGCATGTTGTGCGTCATTTGCTGCCGCCTGAGAAGCACAGCTCCTCCCCTCGCTGCATGCAACCAGGACTCTGGTGCGGAGACGCCTGCCACCCGCGCCGCCAACCCCAACAAGAGCGCCGAGCACGTGCGCAACACAGCGTCCGCCACGCAGGCAAGCGTCTGCAGCCAAATTGTGCCTGCGCTACACCATGCTGTGGGGTGCAAGCCAGCACGCCAACGTGGACGCACCACTCCTCCAGTCTGCCATGCGGCCGGAAGCTGGCCGTGCCAGGCATCTCTGTATTGCAGGCCACTCTCACACTGACATTTCTGTTATTGCTAATATTTCCTGCAGGCCGGCGGCTTCATGGGCAAGGTGTTCAAGGTGCGCCGCCTCACTTTGGGTTTGGGTGGATTCCCTGCCGGGGGCTTGCATCTGTGTAGGCCCCGCGTGGCGAGGGCGGCAGCTCCGCGGCGCAATCGCTCCACGAGCCTGAGCCCAGCGGGACTGCGAGGCGTGGGTGCTGCTTTCCGCTGGAATGCCGGCTGCCACATTGACTGCTGCATTGGTGTGCTCAGCGGCACATGGTCGGTGAGGTGCTCAAAGTAGCGTGATGGGAGAGCACGTCAGCCCTCATCGACGGCGGCACTGCGCGAGCGGCCTGGCAGCTCACGCCCTCCATGCTGCACCGCACGCCGGCCGGGCTCCTTTTGTTGTGGCACCGTGCTGTAGCAGGATGCTTAGGCAGGAACAGCGCTGGGCTGCTGTGGCATTTGGGCAGCATTGGCGCCAGGCTCACCAGTCAGGCTAGCCTTCCAGCAGCCTCCAGGGAGGACGGGTGGCTGACTGCGTCGACGGCTGGCTAGACCGCTCCGTCTGTCTTGCAAGTTGTCGCGCTTGTGGGCGCCCCCCTACCAGCAGCTGCCAGGGAACGCACGTTTGCCCAGCCTTTGCTGACTGTGGATTGGGCTGTCTTCCAGTGGCTCCCTTCTCACCGGGCCGTGAGGCAGGCCCTTGCTGGCTTGCAAGCGCCGGTGATGCCAACGAGGCATTCGAGTCGCTCGTTGACCCTCTGGCTCAGGCTGCCGTGCTGGGCAAGCCCCTGCCAGGGGCGACGAGAGCGATGTGCCTTGGTTGGCTGGCATGCGCAAGTGCAAGGGCAAGGGCTGCGCTGTGCATCATTAGGCGGCCATACCGTGCTGACCGTGCTGCGCTTACCCCTAGCTTGGCCCACTAGTGCAGTACTGCACTTGCTCAGCTCATCCGCAGCAGGTCCGATCAAGCGGAGCTGCTTAAGCTCAGCTTTATCCGGCTGTGCACACGAGCGGCGCAGGCAGCCATGGGCCATCCGTACTTGCTCAGCTTGATCATTCCACGCCTGCCAACGAGGCATTTTGATGTCTTGTATGTCCTGGCACAGGCTCCCTTGTTGGGCAGCCCCTCCCAGGGGCGTCGGGGCGATGCTGCCTTCGGTCGGCTGGCATGCGCAAGAGCGAGGTTTTCACAGCACATGGTCGGCAGTGCGCTGCTGTGTGGCTATGCCGTGTTGTACTTATCCCCCCAGCTGGCGGCCCCTGCACCTGCTACACTCTTGGTGAAGGCGGGACTAGCTGAGGTGCTCGCACTCCAGCTTTGTCCAGCCGTGCACCTGAGCTGCGCGGGCAGCCGTGGGCTAGCTGGGGCCATCCGTGCCTGCCCTCATAAGCCATGTGCTTGTGAGGGCATGGCACTTTGTCGAACGTGGGGGCTGCAGGCAGCGCCTGCCCGGCACTGCTGTGCAGCCCTTGCCGTGAATTGCCAGAGTCACTGTGAGCGCGCAGGCAATGAGATGCGCAGGAAACACAGCTGCCCGGCTGTGGATGCCTTACTGTGGGGGCAGCACACACCTGTGGGCTTCACATCTCCGCTCCCACTGCTGCTTCCTGGTCTTCTTCTGGATCAAGCTGGGTGCCTCTAGGCTAGAGCAGCTGGCTCCATCCAGAACTGGCCACTGAGCTCTGCAGGGGGTTGCTGGGCAGGCCCGTAGTTCCATTAATGCCAACATCGACAGCTGTCTAGTGTGTTGCTTCCTATCCTTCTGCCTTCTGCCTTCTGCCGCCAGCCACGCTGCCGCCCTCTGCTGAGCGGTTCCGCCCCTCCGCCCCTCCGCCCTCCTGCCCGCAGCCCATCAGGTGAAGAGGACAACCGCCAGAGTTGACTGGGGGCGGCTTGCAGCTACGGCAGTGCCCGCTCACCCACAGCCCTCGCACAGAAATGACCATGTTTGACGGGTGCCATTCTCGCCACCCTACGCTGCCGCCGCTGCCACCGCCGCCTGCCCATGCTGTCTTGCCTCCTGTGCATTTGCTGCCGCTTGCGATTGTCTCATATTCGCTGCCTGGATCAGTTGTAAGGCGACGGGGCAGGTGCAGTGGTCCCCAGTTTGAGGCCGGCTCGCGTTTGGGCCTTGGGGAGCGGCGGGCGGGCGATCGGCCGGCGATGGCGGACCTTAGCGCCTTTGCCGATGCGGGCTTCGACCCCAAGGCCTTCATCAACCAGGCCTGCGCGGGCAAGACGGGCGAGGAGCCGCTGGAGCGGTGCGCTGGTGCCGGGCAGCCTGCCGGTCGTGATCGAAGCCGCCACTGCAGCGCCCCGGCGCGCTTGGGCGGCCCGCCCCTCACCGCCGCCTGAACCGCCTCCACCCGCCGCTCGCCGCCGCTGCTGCTGCGCCCTCAATCCCTCCTCGCTCTCCCCTACCCCTCCGCCGCAGCTTCCTGGCAGAGCTGGAGATGCGGCTGCACCTGTCGGCCGAGGATGTGGGGCTGTATCTGCAGGACCACGCGACCCGCGCGCAGCAGCGCATCCCCGCCGCCGCCAAGGAGCTCCTGCGCATCCAGGTGAGGGGAGGGAATCATCCATTTCTTATTAGTTCAGGAGGGGGACATCCATTCCTTGTTACTTCACAAGTTGGTGGGGGCAGGTGTACAGCAGGAGGTGCTGCGATGGATGCTCGGCGTGTTTTTGGCGCCAAAGCCGCCAAAGCAGCAGCAGCGCATCCAGGTGGTGAGGGGAGCACACCCGCTTGTGCGGTTTCGATATTCCAGTGGTGGTTGCTGGCGTTTTGGACGGCAGCTGATTGTTTGTTGCCATGCAAGCTCACTTCTTGACACCAACTGATGTTATGTGCCACCCCACCCCCTTTTGGCAGGACGACGTGGCCACGCTGCGCTCCTCTGCCGCCGCCGCGTTGCAGCAGCTGGAGGAGGCCGGGGGCGGCAGCGCTGCCGGGGTAGTGGCCCAGGTGAGCGCCCCTGCGGCATGCAGTTGTCTATTTTGGTGGAGATGCTGCGTGCGAGCTTCGAGGGTGGAGGAGGCTGGAGGAGGCAGGGGGCGGCAGGGGACAGTCGTTACATGTGAGAAGAGCACGCCTGCGCAACGCTGCTGCTCTGTTCATGCTGCTGCTCTGTTCAGACGACGGCTGCCATGTCAGCAGCCGAACCTGCAGTTTGTGGGCGCCTCGGGCTGGCCTCAATCCGCCTCCCTGCCTACGCGTTGGACACGTATGCAGCTGGCGGAGCTGGATGCCGTGAAGCAGCGCATGGAGGACGCTTGCTCCACGCTGAAGGAAGCCGCGGGGCTGTCCGCGCTCTTTGCCCGCGTGGATGACCTGATTGCCACCGGGGACCTGCGGCGGCTAGCGGACGCCCTGGCCGGCATGCGGCGAGGGCTGGCGGTTGTGGGCGACTCCGTGGCGGAGTTCCGGGGCGGGTACGTGTACAAACAATGGCTTGAGAGCTACTTACTGTGCTGGATGGGGTCCTGCCTTCCTGGAGTTGCATTGTTCAGAGGCTGCGGTTGTGGGCGGCTCCGCGACCGAGTTGCGGGGCGGGCGAGGAAACAGCAGCGGCAGTTGTTGTGATGCGATGCTGGTTTGTGCACCTCGTGACTGACCATGGCGTCAGCAACCAAGCGCATGCTTGCAGGAGCGGCAGGCTCGCACAGCCGAGAGGCGCCCTGGTTGAATGCCTACCAAACCCCGCATCCGCCCCTGTGTTTGCAGGCGCGACCGGCTTAATACCCAGCTGGCCCCCTCAGTCCGCCCACTGCATATTCTTTGTTTCTTTCTTTGCAGGCGCGACCGGCTGGCCCGGCTGGAGGAGCGCTTTGCTGCCATGGCCGAGGGGCCGCTCACGACCGCGTTTTCCAAGCAGCAGGGTGCGTTCCCGTGATGCAATGCGTGGTTGGGTGTGCTGATGGCGGTGCATGCTGTGCCGCCATTTCCGAGGGGCCGCGCACGGCTGCCTTCTCCAAGACACAAGGTGCGCTGGTGCAATGAACAGGCGGGCTGCATGGGTGCCCGGCTGTGTATGTGCGCTGCTGAGTGTGTGTTCTGTTCTGTTGCCTGCCGTGATCGGCCGGCCCCGTCAGCTTCCTGGGTTGCCCGCCAGCTGCTCCGCCCACTCACTTACGGGCATGATTACAGCTGCGTTACATTACGCTGCAGGCAGGAGGCTGCCCAGCTGGCTTGCATAGCATGCTGGAGGCTGTGGGGCGCCGCTTTGCTCTTCTGCCGCTTGAGCTAGGTTGCTCCCCCAGTGGTGCAGGCGAGGAGGCTGCCCAGCTGGTGCGCATGCTGGAGGCTGTTGGGCGCGGCGACGCGGCCGAGCGCCTGTACTGTGCAGCACGCCTGCCGCCGCTGCAGCGCGTGTGGGAAGGCTACGCGGCGGGCACGCCCTTCGCCGCCTGGCTGCCCGGCTTCTATGACCACGTGCGTTTTGGAGCACGTTGTCTGCGGGGATCGACGGTGATGTGCCGCTGCTTATGCAGTGCGCTGGTGTGCGATGCATGCATGCGGGCTGCGCTGCCCAGTGTGCCTGAACTGTGCAGGCCACGCCGGCTGATGCAGGCCCCCAACGATGCTTCCCCAAGCCGGTGCCTTCCGACCCGCCGCGTGCAGGTGGCGCAAGCCCTGGGTGCGGAGGCAGCCTGGTGTGCCGCCTCCCTGCCAGGGCACAGCCCTTCCCTGCCGCTGGCGCTGCTGGGCGCGCTTCTGAGCAAGCTGGAAAAGCCGTTCAAGCAGCGGCTGGGCGTCGCCATGGCTGCTCCAGCAGGTGCGTGTTTCGTTTACGGGCTCAGGCTGGGAGTTGCGGCTGTGGCGAACAAGTGCACTGGGGCCATCAGCGGGCTGTGCCGCAGTTGCGGGCGCGTGAAGCCATGCTCAGCCACTGCTGGTATCGCATCCCGGCCGCTCTCCCCACGCGCATATCGCGCTCAGTGCTGCCACCGGGGTGCCTGGACCGACTGCCCGCTGCCATGTTGACCAACACACTAGCCATACTGACCGACACATCACTTCCGCCCCCAACTGAGCTCTCCCGCAGGCTCCGTGCTGCCGCTGGAGCACTTGGAGCAGGTGCAGGCCGCCGCCTGCGGCTTTGCCGCCGCCGCCTTCGCCGCCCTGGGCGGCGGCGGCAGCGC
>RRZL01000056.1:184569-221129 GCA_006782975.1 Chlorella sp. Dachan | reverse complement strand
GCTGCCGCAGCAGCTGGAGAGCGGGCTGCTGGGGGAGGACGGCAGCGAGGAGGCGGGCCAGCTGGTGGCCGACTGGATCGACAAGGCAAGTTTGTATTCATTGATTGGAATCCAAATTGGGTTGTTCGTCTAGCCTACTTGAAGCTGACGGCTGGTTGGCAAGGAGGCCGCCGGCGCCTGCCTGCCTAGCTGGCCAGCCTATCCTGGCTGCCCATAACACATCCCGCCCCCTCCTCCCCACGCAGGTTGCGCTGGAAACGGCAGCCGCCTACCAGTCCCAGCTGGCCAGCCTGCCGGGCCTGAGCCCCCAAGGCGCCGCCCAGCTGGCAGCCGACCTGGAGTACTTTTCCAACGTGCTCAGCACGCTGGGTGTGGCGGTACCGCCTTCCCTCGCCGCCTGGCAGGCCGCCGCCGCCGCTCCGCCAGACGGCCTGGCGCAGCTCGTCGAGGCGGCCGGAGATGCGGCGGCCAGGGCGGCGGTGCTGGCGGTTGCGCGGCTGCGCGGAGTGCAGCTGGGTGCTGCCAGCCCTGGGGGCGCCTGAGCGCAGCGTGGATGAATCGTAGCGGTGCCTGGGTGCAAGGAAACGCAACCGGATGTTGATGCGTGAGCACACGCCACCATGTGCTTCATTCTGGTCTGGGTGTGTGCCAGTGCAGCTTATGCTGTTGCACGTCCAGTGTGTAAATCAGAAGGTAGCTGTTTCCGTGTATGATGCAGCTGCAGCCGGTGTGTTGCACTTTGCATTCGATCAGCTGCCCAACGGCCCCATGTACAGTAAAATTGTACAATAAGAGCTCAGGACTTGTGAGTCTCGTCAAAACGACACCGCCGGACGATGCGGCCAGCCGCTGGTTTGGCTGCTTCTCGTGCATGCAGGACTTCTGGCCTACTGGTAAGCAACATCCAGCGTGTGGCATCCCATGCAAAGGCAGTGTTGGGGCGGGCATGCGCCGCTTCGAGCATGCGGCAGCGGCGCTAGCACAGTCGCAGCGCGAGGGCCGTCTCCAGCGGACCCCAGCAGCTGCCAAGCAGTCCGCATCACTTGCCGCGATCATCACACTGCCTCCATCTGCGGCTGCGTCAAGCGCTCGCGAGCGGCCCCAGCTATGGCGCAAGTGCAGCCCCAGGGGCCTCCGGACGGCGTCGACTGCGGCGCGGAGTATGAGTGGGTGAGATAGTGCTTTCTTTCAGGCCTGCGCGGGCTGCAGAGGAGCCCACCCGCGTTGCCGTCCTGGAGTCACGCCAGGCCCCCCGGTGGTCGGATCGTCATCGTGATCAGCCGTTCAAGCTGTCAAAGCGCGCCCGCCGACCCGGATCGCGCCCCTGGTGCTGCCGCCGCCTGCCGCCGCCACTTGCCCTGCCCGGTGCTTCAACTCAGCGCTTGCTGCATCGTCCCATCTCGCAAACCACAGATCCGAGAGCTTGGGCACGGCGCCTACGGCACAGCGGTGCTCATGCGGCACCGAGCAACCGGCGAGCATGTGGCAGTAAAGCTGATTGAGCGAGGACCGGCGGTGCGTTGCAATGAGTGGTCAGGTCGATGCTGGCATTTGTTGCATCCACGCCTTGAGCGGGGCTAGGAGTGGCAGGGGCAGGGAGGCGCTCAGCTGCCAACTTCACCCTACTCCTGCTGCCTACCAGTGGGAGGGGGGCCCTCCCACTGCATAGTTGACATTTTTGTTCATTTTCACCTGGTTTTGCAGGTGGACAAGAACGTGGAGCGCGAGGTGCTGAACCACCGGCTGCTGTCTGGGCACACCAACATTGTAAGACCGGGCTGGGGCTGGGTCTGGGTTGGGGTCTGGGTTCGGCCTGCTCGTGAACTGCACACTTCAGCTGCCCGCTGCCTGCTGGAACGAGTCCCAGCTGCACATGTGTGTGAACAGAAGCAACTGCTGCCACTCGTGCCCACGGATGCTGGCTCTCATTTCGCAGGGCAATCCGGTTTCGTGAGATGTGTTGCTGGAACGCGTGCTGCGTCTTTGCTGTACCTCACTGTTTCTGCCTGGTGTCTACTTCTGCAGGTCCAGTTTCGAGAGGTGTTTGTCACATCCACCCACCTCTGCATGTGAGCCAAGCACCGTGGTGGGCGCTTGAGCGGCGCCGGAGTGCTGTGCAGCGGGGCGCAGTCAGCGCACGCTGCTGCCACCCGCAGAGGCTGGCTGCTGGGAGGGGCCTCTGCGGTTTGCTGAATGGCAGGCGTCTTGCACGCCACTCTGCTGACCTGTGACCTCCCTACTGCCCTCCTGCCTACAGAGTGATGGAGTACGCGAGGCAAGGCCGGAGCGCATATTGGCATTATCTAGCTGTGCTTGGTTTATCTAAGCTGTGCTTGGTTTTTCTGGGCCGGGTGCATGTGGACAGCCAGGGATGGTTGGATTGCTGAGCATCTTTGTGCCGCCGCCGCCGCCGCTGTCGCCGCCGCTGTTGCTGCCGCTGTCGCCGCTGCCGCGTGTGCCGTCCCTGCTTGGCGCCACGGTGCATTGTTCCAGCAACCTGGCGCCTTGCCGTAGCTTGTGACCCTGCGGTGTGCATGCCTGTGCCTGATCCTGGATCCGGGTGGTCCATTTTGCTTGCAGCGGCGGCATGCTCTTTGATCGCATCGTCAAGCTGCAGCGGCTCAAAGAGGTGCGCTTTCAGTTTCCTTGGCCTTTCGTTTTTGTCCCTTGGCCTTTAGGATGGGTGCACGGCAGTGTTTTCCTTGCTCTGTCCAGTCCTGCTGGGATGCAGCGGCTCAATGAGGTGCCCACATTGCTTCTGGGCGGCTCTGCCCTGTCGGTTGCTGGGCGGTGCGAGGGCCGCCTCTGCTCCACTCAACGCCGCGGCTCTCTTGCGCCACAGCGGACCTCGGTGTGGTCCCTGCTCCACCACCGCCGCGCCTCTCTTGCGCCACAGCGGGCCTCAGTGGGGGGTCCCTGCCTTTGCCCCGTTCCTCTCATTGGCTGCAGGACATAGCGCGCTACTTCTTCCAGCAGCTCGTGTGCGGCGTGGCATGGTGCCACCGCCAGGTGCGACTTGCTGCCCCGGGCTGCCGCTTGGGGGTCTGCATCGTAAGTTTCGCTGCAGCAAACAAGCATACTTGACAGCATCGAGTACATGCACACGCCTGGGCTTGATTTAGAATGACGCCCTCAAGCGCCGTTCAGCAGGGGCACCTCGCTGCACTACAGGCTGCGTGGCTGGGCTGAGTGGCAGCGGCGCTGCACCTGCTTCTGACTGCAGCGCTGCACCCATTTTCTGATCGCAGGGCGTGTGTCACCGGGACCTGAAGCTGGAAAACACGCTGCTGGACGGCCGCCCCGCCCCCCGCCTCAAGATCTGCGACTTTGGTGGGGCCTGGGTTTTTCACTTTGGTGATTTGGTGAGGCTTGCCTGGTGTTCAACTTTGGCGAGGCCTGTGCTTTCTTGGGCCCACCTCACACCGCATTGCGTTCCCCCTTGCAGGCTACCCCAAGCCGAACGTCGCAGACTCCATGCCCCAGCCAACAAGCGCCGGAACCAACCCCCCGTATTTGTGTTGCTTTTTCCTACACAGGCTACTCCAAATCCAGCGTGACAGACTCCACGCCCAAAACGACGGTGGGCACGCCTGCGTACATTGCGCCAGAGGTGTTCAGCGGCGACAAGGTGCGGAATGAATCGCTCAGGGGCAACCACCAGCCCTGGTTGTCCAGGGCTGCAGCAGCATGCACGCTCGGGTGCAGTGTGCGGACTTGCATCCTGCCTGTCTCGGCTTTCCCTCATGCTCGGCGACACCTACTCACATTCCCGTGCACGCCAGCTCCACCTTGCAGCTGCATTGCCCCGCTGTCCCGCTGTCCCGCTGTCCTGCAGACTTTGCAACAGCTGCATTGCCCTGCTGTCCAGCTGCCCCGCGGTACGAGGGCGAGCCCTGCTGTCCTGCTGTTCTGCAGTAACAGCTGCGTTGTGCTGTCCCGCTAACCCGCTGTCCTGCAGTACGAGGGTGAACCCGCGGATGTGTGGTCCTGCGGCGTCGCGCTCTACACCATGCTTGTGGGCGCGTACCCCTTCCAGGCACGCAGTTGTGCGGATGGGCGGTCTGGCGGTTTCCACTGTCATGGTTGTATGCCATGCTCCCACTGCAACCGGCTGCATGGCGTGCCGACTGCGTTTCACGCTGCTCCCACTGATGCATTCAACTGCTGCAGGATCCGGACCACCCCGCATCGGCGCCGCGCATGGTGCAGGTGAGTGCTGTGGCTGCTGTGGCTGCATGCTGCGCTGTGGTTGCGCTGCCAACAAACACAAGCCCTGACGCAGCGCATGGCGCAGCTGGGCGGGCGGCGCGCGGGTTGAGCTGGTGCTGAGGCGAGCACTCGCTCGCAGTGTCAACCCCGCTCGAAGCTCCCACAGCCGTGTTGCCAGCTCAATCTCCCCGCCTTCTCCGTCTCCACGCGCAGCGCATCATTCGCGGCCAGTACTCGGTTCCACCCGAGATCAGCCTGTCCCCCGCTTGCCTGGACATCCTGCGCCGCATGTTTGTCCGGGACCCGGTGAGCGCTTCAAACTGCGTGGCTGCAAGCCTGGCTTTTTGTCGCTCAAACGGTGGCTGGGACGGACAGTGTGCTGGCCAGTGCCGGCTCACGGTTGGCATCTTGCGCCGCTTGTTTGCTGAGGTCTGGTGAACGCACAACCTTTTTTGTGGGTGTCCGGACAGCGGCTGTGCGAGTGCGCAGCGCAAGCAGTGCCTGCTCATGGCTCGCGTGCGCTGCGTTTGCGCTGCGCACGTGCCGCCACTGTGCGGGTGCACTGCTTGGCCACCAGCTTCTCACGTCATGCAGCAATTATACACAATGAAGCAGTGCTCACTTGATGCCTTTGGGTGCCCTGCTTGCCCCGCAAGGCGGCCAACACTCAGGGCCTGCCTCTCGCCCTGCCATCCCCTGCACCGCAGGTGCAACGAATCACGCTCGAACAGATTCGGCAGCACCCCTGGTTCCAAGTGAACTTGCCACGCGAGTGCCAGGTGGGTGGGGCATGCATTCATGTGCTGACTGTAGCTGTGTGCTGCTGCCGCCGCCGCCGCCGCTGCATTCTGCCACATTCGGGAGATGGCCGTGGCTGCTGTCGGCCCAGGCAACAGCAGCAGGTGCAACCTGTGCCTGATCCACGTTTGCCCGGCTGCCACGCCTGTCACCGCCTGTCATCACTCTGCAGGGTGCCGGCGAGCTGCTGCAGTGCGAGCCGCCGCGGCAGGGGGAGGAGGAGATACGAGCGATCATCAACGCTGCACGCACGCGCAGCGCGGCGGCGGCGGCCATGATGCAGCATGTGAGAGGCGGGCGGCGTGGGAGACTTGCTGTTTGCTGCACCGGGGCTGGTCTGGTTTGCAGAAAGTTTGCACGGAGGGAAGCGATGCCAGGTGGTTGTGTGGTGGCATGCCGCGCCACGCTAGCGCCTCTGTACCTGGCAGTGGTGAATGACAGGCAGCTGTGTGTTGAGGAACCTGTTGTCCCCCAATCGAGTTTTCGACCACAGCTGGCCAGCACTGATTCCACCGAAGAAGAGCACCCGGCAGCCTCAACGCCCGCCCAACTTGCTGCTGGCTGACAGCTGTTCCATGGGTGCCCCTTTGCAACCGCAGCTGGACAGCACAGACTTCAACGAGGAGGAGCACCTGGCGGAAATGATGGAGGGTGATGGGTACCTGGAGTGAAATACAACCGGCTGGAGCCACCGCCACCTGGAGCGAGCATCTGGAGCGAGCCTCTTTTCATTTTTTTTCCCACCCCATGAGCGACCTGCGCGGTGGCCTGAGCAGCCCCAAGTGAGGGGGGCTGTGGCCACACCCTCCTGATAATGTAACCCGCCCCGCCCGGCGGCTTACCGTCTGCCTGCCCTGTACATGTGTCAACTTAGGGCGCTGCCGAGCTGCTGCACCGGGTGTCCAGCACCCAGTCCCCTCTGTAAGCTTGCTGAGTGGCGCGTGAGGCAGCGAAAGGTGGCAGGCCAGCCGGCAGTGGGCAGACAGGCCCTGTGCGGATGTGCCTTGAGGCGGCAGCAGGCGGGGACGTTTCGGCGCCTCCGCTGAGCTGGAAAGTGCCTTTGGGAAGCGCGAGGGAAGTTGCTGCACCAGGGCACCTGTAATAAGGCGCCTGCTTGCGCTAATTGGGCCACCAATTCCTCTTTCCGCCGCCGGTGAGCTCGCAAGCAGGTGGGGAGGGCCAGGGTCTGGGCAGGCAGGCCGATAGTAGGCCGGCGGCAGAGTGGGACTTGGGGGAGGGGGTGGGACTTGGGTGGCCCTGGAGCTGTTCGCAGCGCTGTGATACCTACCCCGCAGCGCGAAAAGTGCGATGCGCGGGCTGCATGCACCACAAGGCGGTCGGGCGGTCGGCTGGTGAACACCTCTTCGGGCAGGCTGCGGCCGGGTGCCACCGGACCGCTTTAAACCGCTAACCGCTCTCCGAGCATCATGATGGCATTTGCAAGTCCCGGTTCTTGCGCCCGACCCGAGCCGGGCCGGCCATGCCAGCCTGGCGCCGCCCGCCGCCGCCGCCCTCCGTCCCGCCTGCGGCGGAGGGCGGCGGCGGGACGGAGGGCATTGATCTGACGCACCATGCCTGCTTCCTTGCGACCCTGCCCCCTCACAGAACACCATGAAGCTGTGCACCCTGCTCTTGGCCGCCCTCCTGGCCGCTGGCGCCCTGTCGGCCCACGCCCAAACAGCCCCCGTGGCGGCGGCAGGCCGTGCGGCCCCAACTCCCAAGTCCCGCATCATGTGAGCATGAGGGTTGCTGCAGCGTTGCATGCCCAGACGTATGCACCGCGCTTATGCATGTAAGCCGTCTTGCAACTGGCATAACTGGCATATCTCCTAACAGCTGAGCATGGTTGCCGACCCGCAGCGCAGGGCGCAACCTCCCACTGCCCTGCCCCGCCCACTCACTCTCCCATTGCTACCCTGCACAACCCGGCCTCAACCGCCTGCCCCCTGACCATCCTGCAGTTCGATGATCGACAGTGGTCTGCACGGCTACAATGCAAGCACCGTCGCAACCGCCGCCTGCCTGGTGGCTGTGCGTGGCGCCGGCAGCGGCAGCGCCGCCTCTGACGCCGTCGGCACCGCCGTGGCTGGCCTGCTGAAGACAGGTGGGCACGGCCAAGCGCAGCGGTTGGCATTGGCAAGCAGCACGTGGCCGGATGCTCGGCAAATCTGCCTGCGTGCATTGCCCGCAGTCATCGCCTGACCCCGATCAAGCCCTTCAACATGTGCCAGTCCTGCCGCCGCCGCCGGTACAGCACGGCACGTGCCTGCTCGCCCGCCCCCTGTGCTGCACCTCAGCTGCCCTCCTCCGCTCAGGCGCTTGTGTGCCAGCCCCCGCCCACCACCCCCCACAGAGGCGCCCATCATCACCTGGGAGCAGGACGGCACTGCGCACGCTGCGCTCGTCTTCATGAACTTCACGTCCGCCAGCCCCCTGGGCGACGCGCGCGCCGCCTGCCGTGCTGTGCAAGCCGGCCTGTCCGCCAATCTGCGCCGTGGTGCCAGCGTGACAACCAGCACCTTCACCTACCTGTTCGACCCTCGCGGGCCGGGCAAGAAGGGTGAGCGGCAGGATGGGAAGCAACGTGTCACCCTGCCACCGCGCCCTTGGCGCAACTCCAGCACGCTCAGGGGGCGCACGCTGCTTGAGCAGGGGAAGCATGCCCCCTGGTAGACCAGGCCCATCTTCTGTGGCCCGGCTTCACTGTGATGATCCAACTTTCCCTTGCCACCCACCACCCACCTCCCCTTAGGCGCCTGCTCCTGGCTGTGCAACCGCTACTGCCGCAACAGCAAGTGCCGCAAGCTGTGCAACTATGTGGGCAGGGGCTGCAAGGGCCTGTGCACGGCCGTGGGCGCCCCCTGGTTCGTCTGCATGTTCCTGTAGAGCCGTCGGCCAGTGAGCGCTGAATTGCGCCCGCCTGGGGCGCTGCCAGCAAGGCATGTTTGAGACTGTGAGCAGCCCGGCTCTTGCCCGCCGGTGTCTCACAGCCCCACGTGTCCTCCCCAAATGCTGCTGCTGCGCGTGCGACATTGAGGCACACAGCATGTTTCCCATCCCTCTCCTCTCTGTCTCTATGCCCGTCACCCATCTGCACTGGCTGGCCGGCTGCGCCATTGCGCAGCAGACCTTGCTCCCCCCGGTTATCGTGACATCCGTGCATCCCTGCGAATAATGCCATTCCCTGTTATCCGCACCCCCACCTTTCTCCCTTGATTCGTCCCACCCCTGCTGTCGCACTGCAGTGCACCAACCACCCTGCCATCTCCCTGATTTCCTCATTGACCACCACACTGGTCCTTCTCTCCTGATTCGTTCGATTCGACGCTTCTTCATTTGTTGCTGGATTGCCTGTAAGCAAGGTACTACTGCAGAAATGCTATGCGCTGAGGCCGACAGCCCGCAGCCCTGCCCATCGTTGCCTGGGGCAGCCTCTCGCCCTGCCACCCGCTGTCTACCCTTCAAGCAGTTGCATGGTCACATGTGGCAAGGATTCATGGCAGTAAAGCAGGTAGCGTGTGGCTGGTCTGTGCGGGGGGTCGGTGGCATTTCCTGGGAGCGGGCAGAGGGCGCATGGGCACAGGAGGCATGGGCAGGACTTGTAGCTGATGCAGGGCGGGTGTTGTGGGGAAGAGAGCGCTGGCAAGTTTGGTCAGGATGGTGGGCAGGCGCCGCCAGCGCCCCGGCACGCCAGCCCAAAACGAAAGAATGCTGGGGGCGGGGCAAGTATTCGGCAAGGCGTTGAGTCAAGGCATGGCATCATGGCAGGATGAGAGGGGACAGGAGATGGGGCCTATGTAGTCGGGTTGGGGCGGGGCGGATAAACCCATGGCTGGAAAAGACGGGAGCAGGCAGCGCCCGGATGGACTGGTTAGAATGGCCTGCCGAGGGCCCACGGCTGGAGGCTGGAGATCGTTCATGTGCGGCAGTTACTTCCCTGAGTTGTGTCGCTGGCTGTGCTGTCGTGTCTGTCGAGTAGTCCTTGGGTGGTGCTGTGTGGGAGTCTTGGTGGTCACCGCGGCTGCTGCGGCCGGCAGCGGCGCCGGGCCGGCCAGCCGTCACTGCTGCTGCTGCTGCTGCTGCTGCTGGGTGGTGCCCTGCTGCGCCTGCTGCGCCTGGGTTGCTGCCTGGATCTTCCATTTGGGCCCATCGCTGGCGGAGTCATCGCTCGACCAGGCTCGTACCGCCACCACGACAGGCTTGCCAGGGCCATCTGGGCTGGCACGCCCACTGCTGCTGCCCTGGGCAGACGGCTTGCCACCCTTGCTGCTGCCCAGGCTGCCGCTGCTGCTGCCGCGAGATGGCGACCGCGCCTTGCTGGCGCTGCGGGGTGCCGCGGGTGCTGCCTCGGCTGCCACCGCCTGCTGCGNGCCTGCCACCGCCGCTCCAGCTCAGCTGCGGCTGCTGCCGCGTCAAAGCCCCTGCTGCGCTGCGAGCGGCCGGCACCCGCTGCCTGCTGGGCGCTGCCTGCTGGCCCATAGGCGTCTTTCAGCAGCGCCAGGAAGCCCTTGCGAGGAGTGGTGGCTGGCTGGGAAGCTGCTTCAGCTGCCTCTGCCGCAGACCCGCTGCTGGGTGCCTCGCCGGCGGCTGCATCAGTGGCTGCCTCCAGCTCGCTTGCAGCAGCCGCTGCCGGCGCCGCGGCATTAGGGGCCGCCGCTGCCTCGCCAGCTGCAGCTTCCAAGTGGGCTGCGGCGGCGGCAGCTGCCAGCTGCTCTGCGACCTCTGGAGGCAGCGGCACAGGCATGCCAGGCGGGAAAGGCGCCAGCATGCCCTCTTCTCCATACGGCAGCGTGTGCGGCGGCATGGGCACCCCAGGGGCCAGCATGGCGCCGGGCGGCGGCAGCGGGAAGGGTGGCGGCGGCGCGCCGGGTGGGTAGAAGGGCGGGTAGGGCCAGGGGCCCGCGGGCAGCACTTCAGCCATGTCGACGTTGCCAAACTGCGGCAAGGGTGGGAAGAAACGAGGTTTTGAGTCGAGATGGCATTAGGAGGGGCAACCAGCTAACTGCCCGAGCCCATGCAACAGCGCTGGGCACGCAGCAGCATAGGGGCGGCTGTGCCAAGTTGTCCATGTGTCACCATGTGCAGTGATCAGTGGTAACCATCGGGCCAAAGAATCCCCACCTGCATGCCCGGCATGGCCGGCAGTGCGGCCCAGTAGTATCCAGGCGGCAGCGGCGGCGGCATGAGAGGCACGCCATCGGGGCCCACCCAGCCGGGGGGCGCGGCAAAGCCGGGCGGCATGGGCAGGGCGCCGGGGGGCGGGGAGCCTGTGAAGAGGGTTGAGGGAGGGCAGGCGTGGTGGTTGTTGTGAGGAGGCTGCAAGCATGTGGTGGTACAAGGCTGTGCAGCGGGACGAAACGTAGCCATCCACTGCCTCGTGCAAGGCAATTGTGCAGGGCAAGTGCAAGGCAATTGCGCAGGGCAAGGGAAACGAGCCAGCAATCTGTGGGCTGCGCTACCCGTCCTCACCAGCATCAGAGATGGGCGGTGTGACCGAAGTGCAGCGCTGCGCCTCTGCTGCTGCGGCGGCCGCAGGCTCAGAGCCAGCTGCCGCCTCTGGCGCCTCAGCAGGCACCTCTGCTGCGGCTGCGGCGGCAGGCTGCGCCTCTGCTGCTGCTGGCGTCTCTGCTGCTGCTGCTGGCTGCGCCTCAGCTGCTGGCTGGGGAGCGGCACCCTCACCGGGGGATGCCTCGGGCACGGCTGCAGGTGGTGCAGCTGCTGCCGAAGACGGCTCAGGCTGCTTCGACGCTGCCGCCGGCTCGGCTGCCGGCTGTTGCTGGGCGGCTGGCCCCACCGACGTTGCTGCCGCTGCCGGCTGAGTGGCGGCCGCTGGCGCAGCGGCGGGAGCAGCGGCAGACGGCTTGGCGCCCTTGCCAAGCATTGGTTCGGGAACTGGCCACGACTCTGGCTGCTGCGCAGCGTTAGCCAGCTGCTGCTGCTGCTGCTGCTGCTGCGCGGGCCGCGGCTCAGCCTGCGGCTTTCCACCGTCTTTGCGGAGCTTGGATGCGGCCGCAGCATAGCTGAAACCAGGGGGCGCTGCGACGGGCGCTGTCGCTGAGGCTGCTGCAGGGCGGGGCTTGCTACCAGCGGCAGCCGGCAGGGCAGGGAAGCTCTCCTCTCGAGAGGGCTGCTGCTGCTGCTTCTGCGGCGGCGGCTTGCCAGCAGGCGCTGCCGCTGCGGCTGCTGAGGGTGTGCCTGTTGCTGCGCTGCCGCGAGCCGGTGGTGCTAGCTTGCCATTAGTAGCGGCCGCTGCCTTTGGCGCCGCGGCTGGTGCAGAGGCGGTACCGTTGGCTGCCTGGCGCTCTGCTGCTCGAGACGACAGCCGTGCAGGTCCCGCCGCCGCTGCTGCTGCGCCTGTGGCCCCGCTGCGGCCTGCCGCCTTGCTGCCAGTGGCCGCCTGCGAGCCGCTGCTGCTGCCGGACGCCTTGCTGGCAGCCTGCTGCGAGGTGCGAGAGGAGGGCCGCCCGCTGCCGGCCGTGCGCCAGCCCGCCTCATCTGCCGCTGCTGCAGACTCAGCGGCCTCCTCAGCGAAAAGGAAGTTAGTGTACTGGCTGGCACCGCCGGAGGGGCGCAGAGGGCTAGCGCCGTACCGCGCCCCGCTGGCGCTGGGCGGTGAGAGCGACTCATCGTCATCTGCTGCCGACTGCTGGGCAGCGGCCTTGCCGTTGGCAGGCAGCTGCAGCGGTGGCGGCCGGCCGGCAGGCGCTGCCTGCTCCGCCTCTGCCTCTAAGCTGGCTGGCTCCGCTGCTGCTGCTGCTGCTGCTGCTGCTTCGGATGCTGCCGCTGGCTTGCTGGCGGGCTTGGCTGCAGGGGCGGCGGCGGGCTTAGCCTTAGCCTTGCTGCCTTTGGCCTGCTTCTTAGGAGCGCCCGCCGGCCCAGTCTGCTGCCCAGCCTGCTGCTGCTTGCCCTTCTTGGCAGCCTGCTGCGCCTCCAGGTCCTGTTGAGTAGGGAGCAGCGGGTGGCGCAGGAGGCAGGCATGAGGCGAGGAGCCTTGCGGGCAGGCCCTAGCGCCTTGCATTCATGCGCCGGCAGGCAACCGGCAGGGGCACAGGCACAGGCAGGCCCAACAGGCCACACCCCAGCTGTGCCCGCATGGCCCAAATGCCTCTTTAAACGTATGCTCAGCATGCAACTCCTCCCATACGACCGGCTGTAATCGGCTAACAGGCGCACCTCCTGCTCCCGCTCCAGCTGCGCCTGCATGGCGGCGGCCGCCGCCTGCTTGGCCGCCAGGTGCGTGCCCACCAGGCGCTTAGTGACCAGGGCGCCCAGGCCAGCTTCCAAATTGTTGCCTGCAAGGGTGCACATTAGCAGACACGTGCTGGCACAGTGTGCAACGAGTCGGCCATCCAGCCGGCGGGCCGCTGCAGCAAGGGCAGCTGGCGAGGAAACCAGATGCCCACGGCAGACTAGCAGGCGAGCAGGCGAGAAAGGGGAGGCTCACCGGACAGCACCTCGTCGCGGTTGATGGCGTTGCGCTCAAACAAAAAGGTGCCCTCGCTGACCTGGCTCAGCACGCTGCAGGCCAAGGAAAAGGACCACAAGACAGTTACTACTGTGAAATGGCGTAAACGACCCGAGGCGCTTGCAGGGCTCTGAGGTCCGGAGCATTTTGCCGCAATCGCATCACACCTCGGCAGCTGGTTCGCACCTGACCAGCTGGGAGCCGCCGGGCGGCAGCGCTCCTGTCACAAAGTCGTGCAGCATCTTGCCGGCCAGGTGCAGGCGGCGCTGGTCCTTGGTCAGGCCGTCAGTGGCGCCGGCGCGCATGCGGTGCAGGATCTGGCAGGACAGCTGCGGGGCAGGGGTGCAGGCGGGACGTGCGGTGAGGCGTGCAGCACGCATCACAGTGTATAGGAACAGAGGGAAGGTGGGTGGTGGAAGGCAAGACGGCAGGACAGAGACGAGGGCAGTGGCACTCGGGCATGCGCTGCACGCAGCAGTGATGCGAGGGCTGTGGACGCAGAGTGACCATGCCTGGCTGCCGCCTTGGCCACCGATTGCCACAAGCTCGGCAGGCAGCACCCTGGCACCTCAGCGTGCTCTCGCCGCTGTGCTCCTCCTTCCCCGCCATGCTGGCACAGCCCCCCAAGGACTCGCAGCACGCAACGACGGCTGAAAATGAACGCACCTCGCGCAGCGTGCGCTCGCCGTTGTGCTCTTCTTTCACCTCCATGACGAAGCGGCGCTCCGCCTCACTCAGGCCATCCCAAAACTCGGCCAGCTGCTTGGGGTCTGCGAGCAGGACAGACCAGGGGAGGGTTGCAAGCAACAAGTCAGAGCGCAGGAGTGGCAAGCCGCCAGTCAGAGCGCTGGGGTGGCAAGAGTTCGGTGCGACCGCGCCCGCCACATAACCCGGCCAGCTGCCTGGGGCCTGCTTGAGGACAGGAACCAAAGGATACATGCAAGCTACTTGGTTGTTCAGGTTCGTTGGGGAGCAGGTGGACGGTTGCCAGCAGCCAGCACAGCACGCACCCGGGCACGCACGCTGGCTACACACCACCTGCTGCTGCTCTCCCTCGCTGCAAGCAACACAAACCCGGGCTCCCCTCCCGGCCCGCATCAATCCACAGCAGACGGCACGCACCCGCCACACCACGCGCCGCCTTGGCACCGCCGGACACCCCCAGGTGCGAGGCGATGCACCGCCGCTGGTTGATGGTGGACAGATATTCCTTGCGGCAGCGCGGGCACTTCTGGGTGCGAGCCTCCTCTGCGCCCATGCGCGGCGGAGCGCCAGCGGCAGGGTAGGCCCTGAGGCCGCCGGGGCCGTACCTGCGGGTTGGGGCAGGGGTGGGCATTGGAATGGGTGGCGGTTGGGCAGGCGTGCTGTGGGGCAGGCGTGGGGCGGGGCACTGGCGCCCAGTTGCAGCTCCAACCAACCATCTGGCCTGAGTGAGTACAAGGAGGAGCAACTGCTTCCTCACCCAAGCCCTCCTGCAGCCCCCCATGCCTCCACACATCAGCACCCACCTGGCGGCCTGCCCACCCACAGAGTAGAGCAGCGGCTGGCGCTCCTCGCTGCCGGCGCCGGAGCGAGAGTCTGAGTAGGATGAGCGCCCGCTGTGCACCGCCGAGTAAGTCGGCTGCAGGCAGAAGGAGAGGGCATGCCAGGGAGTCACTTTTAGCAAGGAGGCTGAGGAGGAGGGGTGGCCGCTGTGCACAGCAGAGTAGGTCGGCTGCACGCGTGGGGGCACAATGGGACGCGCGGCGTTCATGCCACCCAGCAGGGCAGAGGTGCTGTGGACGCAGGTTAACAGTCACGGAAGGCATGACTGGCAGCAGCAAAGCTCACGAACGCAGGGCACCCAACCTGACATGCAAGCACGCAGCACACGCAGCACACACCGCGCAATGCAGCCAAATAGATGGGGGGTGCAGTGGGCCCTGCTGCCGCTCCACACGCTTGCCTGCAGCACAGCCGGCACGCAGCGGCGCCCTGGCGCACTTCATGCCGCAGCAATCCAAAAAACCGAAACCCAGGAGCACCTGCAGCATGCCCGGCACGCGGCGCCGCTCCACATACAGCGGCGCTGAGCCCGTGCTGCGCTCGCTGCCGCTGCCGCTGCGTGGCGAGCCCTGCATGTGGGTGCGCGGGGCGCACATCGCTCGCCTGGTAAGCTGCATACGGCAGCAGCATGGCCGGCAGGTGACGGCAACAGCAGCAGCGGCGGCAGGTGACACCAACAGCAGCAGAGCAGCTCGCTGCCAGTTCATAGCATGCCATGTCGAGCAGCAACAGCCAAGCAGAAGCACTCACCCCGGATCCAGCAGATACGACTGAGAATCCGTCCAGCCCAGCGGGCGCCGCGGGCCGGCCCAGCTGCGGCAGCGCCTCGTGCCTGCTCGCCGGCTGCTGCTGCTGCTGCTGCTGCTGCGATGCGGCGCCGGNGCGGTGGCGCAGGCCCGCCCCTGGCGGCGCCACAAAGCCGCCGCCCTCGTCATCACTGTCCTCCTCATCAGGCCCCAGGCTGTCGGCTTGGAAGCGGCTGAGCACCGGCCCGGGGTTGAAAGCTGGCGCCGGCCGGCCAAAGCTGCCGCTGCTAGTCTGCGTGGCGCGGCTGTAGCTGCCTGTGCCAGCGGCCTTGAGGGCAGGGAAGGGCACAAACTCGTCGACGGCGGACATGCTGCCGCCAAAGCGTCTGCGGCTGAAGGCTGAGCTGGCGAGGTTGCTGGCGCCGCCCGCGCCTTCCGCCGTCTCGCTGGATCGCAGCACCCGGATCTCGGAGCGCAGGCCGGGATACACCTCGCTGCGGATGAAGTAGCGGCCGGGCTCGGGCGGCGTCCTGCAAGGCGCGGGTTGCACGGGATGGACGGGCGTCAAAGCCTGGCAGCTTGCAGCGGCATGGACATGTGGGTGCAGCAGCAGCTTGCCCAGGCAGCAGCCGCCCCGCCATGCACGGGGGGATGCGCATTGCACCCAGGAGCAGGGCGCGGGGCGATGCACACCGTGTCCGGCGCAGCGGCGGCAGGCGGGAGCGGCGGCGGCGGCGCTCACCACTCGTAGCTGGTGCCCGCGGGGATGGCGGGCGTCACCACGGCGTCCTCCACGTCCCGGCCGATGGCAAATGGCTGCGGCGGGCCGCCCTGGACGCGCAGCACCACTCTGCAGCCCGCAGCAACGCTGCACTGCCTGGGGGTGCACCGCTCCTCGCTGACGATGATATCCTGGACCCCGGAGGTCAGAATCATGCCGCCATCGCGTGCTGGAGCGCGAGGAGCTCGAATGGGAGCGGTGCTCAAAGTGCTGGCCTGCAGCAGGGGCGGCGCGCCGCGACGCAATGCCCATTCAAGTTATGCAGTGATCCCACCCGTGTCCAAGCCACCGCCGGCCGCCCGCGAGCCCCCCGCCGCCGCTCGCCGCCCCGTTCTCACCCGCGCGCTCCCCGGCGTCGCCTCCTCCTCGTCCAGGCGATCCAGGTAGTCCTGTATGTCGCTGTCAATCAGCTGCGGCTTGGCGAGGGCTTGCAGGAGCTTGGCAGAAGGAGCCCCCAACATACAAGCCTCTCCAAGAGGTAAGCTGGCTTGCCAGCAGCCAGGGATCACAATTCGGTGGCAATGAGGCAGGGAGGCGAACCAAACGAGTTTGACTGAGGCGGCACCAGCGCAGCGGTCGCGGCGGGGCGACGCATTTCCTTTCTTGCCTTGCTGCTTGCAGCACCCCCGCAGCCCCCCCTGCATGTGCCGAGCTGGCTGGGCAAGGTCGTGCGGCAATGGCATCAAGCTTGCAAGCCGACGCATGCCCCAAATGCCCGGTGAGCAGGCACGGCCGGGCATGACCAGTGCCTGCCGCAACCCCCCCCCATGCAGCGGTCAAAGGGCACACAGGCGCCCAGCTTGCACACACTGGGCGCACGAGCTGCAGGCCAGCATCCCGCAATGTAATTGCAAGGCATCTCAGGCATACAGTGCACCACGCAGGCGCCGGCGGGCAGTCAAACGCGGTGTCGGTCAACTCCCGGGCAGCTGAACAGGCGCCCCCTGCTGGGCTGCTCCGACTGGTCGAGGCGCAGATCCCTGACTGCTGCAGCAACCGCGTGTCTGCCCAGTTGACCCGACCCATCTGGTAGGCTTGCCGAGCCCGCACCGTGCAGCGGTCTACTGGCCTGCCTGACGGTCCACGGCAATCCCTGCCATGGCCCACATCAAGCGGCGCCGCTGCGAGGTGCCCGCATGCAGCGCTGGTGGTAGCTGGGGCTTTGGGTGGGAGCGTTTTCATGTTTGCAATCCCCTCCAGAGCATGGTGCACATTGCTCCCATGTGGCTTCATTCGCCGCAATGGGCAACGACGCAGCGGCCCGGGCAGCATGCAGGGCGGGCTTGGCATTGCCCACTCACGCACTCATTTATGAAGCCCGCCTGGAGCTAGCACACCTCCAGAGGCTTTAGGTAGGGCGTTGCAGACCTGGTCACCACCCAACGGGCCGGGTTTGGCCGGCAATGTCGCATGCGGGGCCGCCCTGCCGCCAGGTCGCCGCCGCCGCTTGCCGCCGCCGCCATGCATACAGCCCACCGCGTCCACCCTGTTGCGTTCGTTGCACAATCAGTCAGGGATCCAGCGCAGCGCCCCAACCAGCCCGGCCAGTCCCCAGCCAGAGCCCAGCCACTATGCTTGCACAGGGTGAGCCGCCCGATCGCCGGGTGCCGGCATCGCACACGCAGGAAGATGCAGGTTCCATGCGGCAGGCTGCAAGCGCGGGGGGCTGCCGCCGGGCCTGCCCTAGTGCCGCGGCGGCGCCCGGGGCGGCCCTTTTGGCCCTACCGCCAGCTTTGATGTGGTCTCCGGGCTCCGATGCGCAGGTGTGACCACGCAGAAGGCTGCCCTGGGCGGCAGCCGGGTGGCCTGCCGCCCCGCCCGCGCCGCCCGCGCCGTCGCTCCCCGCACCGTCTCGGTGCAGGCCAGCAAGGTCAAGAAGGTGCGAGGCGCTGCGTCATGGGAGCTGTTGTTGTGGTGCAGGCTTTGAAGCAGGGTTTGGGGTTGGCTCGGCAGTGCTCGGCAGCGGGGGAGCGCTGGTAAGCGGCAGGCAGCACCAAGCCCTACCTTGCCGCTGCTTGCCCTGCGAGCTCAGTGCCAGGCTGCCCGGCTCTGCAGCCTTGCTATTCGGTGCGAGGGCGGCATGTGCGTGCCATCTCCGGCTGGCTGCTGTGAGCATTTGGTTTACAGCCGCCATGTGGTCGAGGCACGCGCTGCAGAGACGCCTTGTTATACTGTCCTGTAATGAGCGAACACCCTGACGAGCTGCAAGTTGCAACAAAGAGTGGCTCTGCCGACATGCTCGCCCATGTGTCCGCCCGTGCTGCAGGCGGTGCTGTGCAGCACGTGTGCTGTCTGTGCTGCGTCAGGCATCTCACAGCCATGCTGCTTCGGCCACCTCCCTTCCATTGCTTGCGCACAGGTGGTGCTGGCGTACAGTGGTGGCCTGGACACCTCTGTGATCCTCAAGTGGCTGCAGGATTCGTACGACTGCGAGGTGCGCGCTGCGCTGTGCTGTGCTGTTCTTTGCCGCACGTTGCGCTGTGGGCCTTCGCTCCCTTGCTAGCTGCTGCTAACTTCGGGCCTGTAAGGTAGGTCACAGGCAGTGGGTGCTAGGGGCTGGTGCGAAGCACTGCTGCAGGCAGCCCGAGCAGGTCGGACCTGCCAGCGCATGCCGTCTCACTTGCTGCCTCGGCACACTGCCTAATTGAAACCCTCGCGCAGGTGGTGACCTGCACCTGCCGACCTGCCTCCTCACATGGCTGCTCACACAGCTGCCGCGCTCACCGCGAAACCGTGTGCCTGACTGTGAACTGTGCAGGTGGTGACCTTTACTGCCTTGAAGCCATCCCAACCTGCAGGTGGTGACCTTCACTGCGGATCTGGGCCAGGGCGAGGAGCTGGAGCCGGCCCGCCAGAAGGTGACAGCTGGTGCCTAGCAGCCCTGCTGCTGGCATGTCACCCTGTTACAGTGCCCTCAGCGCAGCAGAGCTGCCACGCGCGGGTGCAGCTGGGGTGGAGGCAGGGGATGCTGGGCACGCTGCCCGGCGTGCTGCCTGTGCTGTTGGAGCCATGTACCGCAGCATCCCCACGCCAACATACGATCCATGCCCCCTCCCCCTGATGCATGCCCCCTCACTGACGTGTGTCCCCTCACTGCTGTGTGCCCCTTCCCCACAGGCCGAGGCGGCGGGCGTGAGGGAACGTACATCGACGACCTGCAACCCATTGGATCCACACCTCCATCTTGTGATGCCTGTCCCCTGCCGCAGGCCGAGGCGGCGGGCGTGAAGGAGATTTACATCGATGACCTGCAACCCATTCGATCCACACCTCCATCTTTTGATGCCTGTCCCCTGCCGCAGGCCGAGGCGGCGGGCGTGAAGGAGATTTACATCGACGACCTGCGCGAGGAATTTGTGCGTGACTTTGTGTTCCCTATGTTTCGGTGAGCATGCAAGGGGACACACCTTGCCAGCTGGCTGGGGCCCGTAGCTGGTAGCTCGGCATGGCCTCAGGCTGCTTGACATGTGGGGCACCTGCTCGCTTGCCGTGGGCATGCCGCTGCCCACCACCGGCTGCCGTGTGCGATTGCAATGCGCAGCGCACACTCCGCCCTCGTTGGTGTGTACCTGCTCCACTTGCGAGCGGCGCCACATCACACGCCTCCTCCAGCCACCCACTGTGTCGCACTCGAATCTTCCCGCCACTGACTGGGTTGCACGAATCTCTTCCTGCCACTTATCCGTTGCAGCGCCAACTCCACTTACGAGGGCGTGTACCTGCTGGGCACCTCCATCGCCCGCCCCCTGATCGCCAAGCGCCAGATCGAGATCGCCATGGAGGTGGGTGAAGGACTGTGCTTGTTTGTCTGTTTACGAAGCGCTCCAAATGGCACTGCTGTGGGGCGTCTGCGTGCTTGCACTGTGCTGTTCGCTGGCTGATTGCCGAGCGCCTGGTCCAGGCTGCCAGAGTGAGAAGCAGAGAGCGCTGTCGCACGGCCTAGCAGCGGCTGCCAGGGCATGCGTGCAGCTATCAGCATCGTTTTGCGCACTTGGAGGTGGCTCATTTTGCCACGAATTGTCAAGGATGCGGGGTCGCCGCGTGCGCCCCTCCTGCATCCTCTCGGCACGCCAAACTAAGCATGCCGTTTGGCTAAGCATGCAAGAAATTACTGTCGCCAATCGCAGGTGGGTGCTGACGCCGTGTCCCACGGTGCCACCGGCAAGGGCAACGACCAAGTCCGCTTTGAGCTGGGGTGAGCACTTCAGGTTAAGACGCTGGCGCTTTGCTATTACTACGGCCTGGCGCCCAGCAACCAGGCCATCTGATGCCCCGCAATTCCCTAACACCGCTGTCAAGATGACTTCCCCCAAACTTTCGATATTTCCGCTGCGTGCAGCTACTACGGCCTCAAGCCGGACATCAAGGTCATCGCCCCCTGGCGCGAGTGGGACCTCACTTCCCGCACCCGCCTGATCGCGTACGCGGAGCAGCACGGCCTGGCGGTGCCGGCAGGTGGGCCACGCCGGCTGCTGTGGCTGGGTTGGTGCCCTTGCACGTTGGCGCACGGCGCCCGTGCCGTAGGGGACGGCTGGTTTTGCTGTCCTGCAAGGTGCATGTTGAGGCGGCATCAAGTGTGGGTAACAAGTGTGGGGTTGCCTCACCATTGCTCCCAGCCAAGCGCAATGAGCCGCCCTAGTCAACCCCACTCGAGCTGCATCCAAACTAACCCCGCTGTTGCCTCACCCTTGCTCCCAGGCAAGCGCAACGAGCCGCCCTACTCCATGGACGCCAACCTGCTGCACATCTCCTACGAGGGGTGAGCTGGACGAAGGGTTTATTGGTCTCCTACAAGGGGTGGATTGGGAGGGGTGGGTTGGGACAGACCTGGACGCCAACCTGCCGCACATCTCGTACGAAGGGCGAGCTGCGGCAGGCCCGAACAGCAGCCAGCCACTCGCCAAGCGTGCGCCCAGTAAACAGGCGGCACCCGCCGAGCGTGCACCCAGGGAACAGGCGGCACCTGCCAAGCGTGCACCCGGGCAGGCAGCGCACTGCATGCACCTGCCCGACTGCAGCGTGCAGGAAGGCCCCTGCGCAGGGAGTCCCTCCGCTGCCCAGCGTGCGTCCGGTCCCGACGGCGGGCGTTTTCCCCTCCCGCCGCACCGCAGTAACGCGCTGGAGGACCCTTGGGTGGAGGCCAGCGAGGACATGTTCACTCGCTCCGTGTCCCCTGAGCAGGCAAGTGGGGTCATGTTGCAGCAACGCGGGGGTCATGGTGCGCTGCCGCCTGTCCAAGCGGCAGCATTGCTGGGAATACGTGACCTCGCTCCATTGATCGCCCGCCCTGCCACCCTGCCTGTGATCCCCGCAGGCGCCCGACACCCCCACCTACGTTGAGATTGAGTTTGAAAAGGTTAGGGTGTGAGGGCTTGGGCACACTGTGTGGGCGTGCCCGCCCATGCTACTCCATGCCATGCCATGCCATGCCATGCCAAGCCATGCACTTTCATGCGGAATGCCATGCCGTGCCATGCCATGCACACTGCCATGCTGCGGCATGCACTGCCATGCCATGCCTCTTTCATGCCTTCACGCATTTCGATACTCTGATTTCAGGGCGACCCTGTGGCCATCAACGGCGCGCACATCTCTTCCTTGCTCACTTGACAGTCTGAACGCAACCAACTGAAAATCTGAACTCATTTCGCTACCCTGATTTCAGGGCGACCCTGTGGCCATCAATGGCGTGCGCATGTCCCCCGCCACCCTGCTCACCGAGCTCAACCGCCTGGGCGGCGAGAACGGTGAGCGCATCTAACTGTTAGCCGGTCGTTAATGACTGGATTGCTCGTTGCTGCACGCATGACTGCGCACTGAGCTCAACCGCCTAGGCGGCGAAAACGGTGGGTCCGCCTGGCGTGTTTCGCATTGTTTTATTTTTCACTGACGCACAGCTGCTGGCCAAGCTGGGCCGCCCCGGCGGCCGGGCGCCCCCTGCAGCTCCTGTTGCAGCACGCTGTGCATCGTATGATGGTAGGCAGGAGTGACTGGCCTCACACTCCGTCCTCTGCTGCTCCGCCCCGTCTTCCCATCTCCAGGCATCGGCCGTGTGGATATTGTGGAGAGCCGGTGAGCAGCCACTGCGCACCGAGCTGGTGGTGGGACGCTCCGGCTGACAGTGGGCCTGCCGCCCAGCCGCGCCTGCCTGCCTGGCTTCTCAACTGGGCGTGCGAAGCCACGCAACACTGCATCGCGCCTGCTGCAACCCTGCTGCAACCCGTCTCCCCCTGGGTAGCGGGAGGGGCCTGGCCCTCGGCCATCTCGCCCCACCCGCTTCCTTGATCCATGCCCCAGGGCATCATCCGTCTTTCTGTTTCCCTCCCCCCTTTTACCCCCGTGCAGCTTTGTGGGCATGAAGTCGCGGGGCGTGTACGAGACCCCCGGCGGCACCATCCTGCTGTCCGCCCGCCGCGCCATCGAGAGCATCTGCCTGGATCGCGGCGAGGCGCACCTCAAGGCAAGTAATGCAGCTTACAACGTCGCTGTAGCAATCTGTGGCAATCCAGCGTACTTGCGGTGTGCGCGCAGCTCATGCGAAGCTGCTGCATGCTGAGCTCATGTGCAACAGCAATGTTGAGCTCATGTGCAACACCATCCGTCACGCGCCACGGCAGCAGCAGATATACAGCAGACATCTCACAGCACACAGCAGCAGTCATGCAGCAAACATCACGCCTCATTGCATGCCTCATTGTTGTCCTGCCCTGCAGGACGACGTGATGCCGCGGTACGCGGAGCTGGTATACAACGGCTTTTGGTTCTCGCCGGAGCGCATCGCGCTGCAGGTGGGTGCCGCGCTGCTGCTTGTTCTCTGCCCCTCCACACGTGTCGCTGGGTGCATGCGTGCTGCTAGAGTGCTGCTGGGCAGTTGCCACGCAGCTGTTCAGGAAGTCGTCAGGCAACCTCAGTTGCCATCCATTCACTCCCCATCCATTCATCTCCCATCGACCCATTTCCCATCAACTCGTTCCCCACCAATGCCCACCCATGCAGGAGCTGGTGGACAAGACACAGCAGTTTGTGGAGGGCACCGTGCGCGTGAAGCTGTACAAGGTGGGTACAGGTTCTGTTCGCAGCGGCGGCCACGGCACCGGTGGCACCGGCGGCAGCGGCATGCAGCGGCAGCGGCAGCTGCGTGCAGCGGAAGCAGCGGCAGCAACTTGCAGCAACTTGCAGCAGCTGGAGCCCCAGCAGCGGATGGCGCCACCCTGCTACTGCACCAGCTGCCTGTAAGCAGCATCGCAGCTGCTGGGCGAGAGCCCAGCACCCCACCGGTTCAGGTTCAAGGAGGCCGCCCCGCCCGCCCGCCCACCCACCCTGCAGGGCAACGTGATTGTGTGTGGCCGCAAGTCCCAGTACTCCCTGTAAGCGCGGGTTTCTGGGATGATCAAAGTGGCGATCTTCCCACCCTGCGTCGTGCGTGCCCTCCATCATTGCAACGACCCACTCCATTTCTCCACCCTGCCTCTGCACCTTACACCCAACGCAACTTCCCATCTCCTGCTCACAGCTACGACTCCCACGGTCTCCCCCTTTGAGGACGGCAAACGCAGACAATGCCCCTCCCTGCCATGCATAGCGGACACTCACACGATCTTTTTTTTCTGTGCTTGGCTTGCAGCTACAACTCCAAGATCTCCTCCTTTGAGGACGACGAGCGCAGGCATCGCCTTTCCCTGGCACGTGTTTCTCACACTGACATGATCGGTTCCTTCTGTGCTTGCCCTGCAGCTACGACTCCAAGATCTCCTCCTTTGAGAGCGTCGAGCACAGACTGATTTAAACTTCCCATCTCCTGCTCACAGCTACGACTCCAAGATCTCGTCTTTCGAGGACGACGAGGGCGCGTACGACCAGAAGGACGCCGCCGGCTTCATCAAGCTGCAGGTGTGCTGCAGTCTGTGGCTTGGGCTGCGCCGGCACCGCTGGTTTCCGCTGCGCCAGCACCGCTGGTTTCCGCTGCCGGTTGCCGCGCGTGCGCTCATCACGCACGCTGGGCCGCAGCCGCTCCCCATTGCCGAAATGGCTTCGACACCCAATCCAATGCCTCACATGTTTTCCTACTGCCCACCCGCTGTGCAGGCGCTGCGCCTGCGCACGCTGGCCCGCAACCGCGGCGACGCCTGGCGCAACGAGCTGCTCTAAACGCTGCCCTGAGTTGAGGCGGCGCTGTAGTGCAGCCTGGCGTTTCACCTGGCGGCTGGCGTGGCATGCACTCGGGGCCGCCCTGACTGGCGGCACAAGCAATTGCTTGCAGGCTGCTCGTGACTGCACATGTAGGCGGCGAGCCCGTGAATCCGCAAACTTAGTCCCCTGTGCAGCAGTTGCTGCAGCTGAGGCTGCAGCTGTGTGGTAGCCTTTTGCAATTGCAATGTGCACCCACGTGCTGCTGCTGATGCCCAAGTTGTTCCCACCTCCTGCTGTGCTGTGCACGCCCTCCCCGCTCCCCCTGACTGTCCCCCTTTTGTCGCGTTGACCCTCCCTTCTCTCCACTGCTGCGTTTTCTCGCTCCCTGCACTGCTGTTATTTGCCCCCTTCTACGTGCAAACTGTAAAGCCCCCTTGTCTGCTAGCTGGTCGATCGCTGCGCACGGTGGCGACAGTCTGTGCGAACGTGTGTGGTGGGTGGCAGCTGCGGCGCAGCAGCAAGGGCCAAGCGACGCGCTGCAGCTGCAACCGGTCCATTTGGTTTGTTTACACGTATTCAATCGCTTTAAGACAGCTTGCAGCCCGTAAAAAGCACAGAGAGCGACCCACCACTGGGCGCGTATGGGCCAGGGGGCTTCGGCCGAGGCCGCACCCTGCCAGGCCGCTGTTCGAGGTGATCAGGGGGTGTTACAGACGCTCCGGCCAGGGGCCCAGCGTGCTAGGGCTCGGGCCCTCTGCTGAGCCGCACCCTGCCTGATCCCTCCTCCAGCCCGCTGGCCAGCACTACACACGCGTTGCACGTCTGCAGCAGCGGCCGGCACGTCTGCCGTGACCGCCTCAGACTTGCCGCCGCCGCTGCCGCCGCCGCCGCTGCCTTGCAGGAGACGTGTCGGCCGTGGAGCAGTGGCTGAAAGCGGGGGGCGACCCCAATGCCGTGCACAGGTCGTTGAAGGGCACAGCGCTGCAGGCGGCAGCTCGGGGGGACCATATGGAATGCTTGGAGGTGGGTCGGCCGCCGGTCGGTGAAGGTCGGTGCTTGCTGCACGCCTGGCGACACTTGCCAGTGCCCCCTCCCGTGCCCACACTACCACACACCTGCCTCCCTTGCAGCTGCTGCTGCGCAACGGAGCGGACGTCAACCGGGAAACAGAGGAGGGCACGGCGCTGCACGCGGCGGCCAGCCGCTGCTGCCACCGCGCCGTCAACCTGCTGCTGCGCTGGTGTGTGGCCGGGGGACTGCTCTGCTGGGTTTGACCGCCTGAGACATCCCGTGTTGAAGCAGGTGGTCGCCAGCTGGGATGGTTTGTGCTTGCGCCAGTCGGTTGTCAGTTGTGTGCTCAGCTTCTGCCGCCCCTCACTGGAGGTGGCCATGCTTGCTCCTGCGCTGCCAACATGCAGGGGGGCCAACCCGGCCGCCACCAATGCAGCAGGCATGACAGCTGCGGAGGTTGCCCACAACCTGGGCTATGCCAACTTGGCTAAAGAAATTCTGAGGAGGGGCAGCACCAGCAGCAGCAGCTCGGATGCCGGCCGCCCTGGTTCACTGGACGCTGCGGCAGGCGGGGCAGCGCCCACTCCCCAGCAGCCGCAGCAGCAGCCGCACCAGCAGCAGCAGCAGCAGCAGCAGCAGCCGCGGCCCACTTCATCACCCGGCACAGCAGAGCCGCCCTCGCCCCGGCCCTCACCCACCAGCCCAACTGGGCAGCCGGCTGGGCAGCTAGCGCAAGCCGCACCTGCGGCGGCAGCGAGGCAGCCCCGCCCATATGCGCAGCAGTGGCCCGCGGCCCAGCCACAGCCAGCCTCGCTGCACCAGGCAGCACCACAGCAGTGGCCGGGCGCGCAGCAACAGCAGGCGGTGCCAGGCGCGGCACAGGCACCAGCAGCGCAGCAGTACACAGCTGCAATACAGCAGCAGCAGGTGATGCCCGGCTGGCCCGCCGCCGGCCAGGCAGTGCCCGCTGCGCAGCTACAGGCGCAGCAGCCGGCAGCAGCGGGAGGGTGGGCTGGTGGGTTGGCAGGGGTGCACCCTGCCCAGGCGCAGCAGCAGCAGCAGCAGCAGCAGCAGCAGCAGCAGCAGCAGCAACGGCACGATAGGCCGCTGAAGTGGTGGCAGCAGCCCCAGAACCAGCCGCCGCCGCCGGTGGCGCCCTCCCACCCTGCCTATCAGGCCTGGCTGCAGCAGCAGGCGACGTGGCAGCAGGCCCAGCATGCACAGCAGCAGGCGACGTGGCAGCAGGCCCAGCAGGCACAGCAGCAGTCACAGCAGGCCCAGCATGCACAGCAGCAGGCCCATGGCGCCTACATGGCTCATGCGGCCTACCCAGCCAGCGGGTATGCCAGTGGGTACGCCACCCAGCCGGCTGCTCCCGCGGGCTTTGCTTACCAGGCCAACCCAGCCGGCGGATGGGTGCTTGTGCCCGTGGCGGCAGGCCAGCAGCAGCCTGGAGTGGTGGCAGGTCTGTACTACCCTGCGCCCCGGCCAGGCTCGCAGCAGCAGCAGCCGTACCCAGCAGCGCACCAGCAGCAGCCAGCTGTTGTGGCACACCCGGGAACACCTGGTCAACAACAACCAGCACACGGCAGCCCTGCGTCGACACAGCGGGCCACTTGGGCGGCGCCCCTCGGGGCAGCAGCAGCGGCAGCTGCAGCAACAGCAGCATGGGGCAGCGGCGGCCAGCCTGCTCCCGCCATCCCGGCAGGCGCCAGCGCAGCCTCCGTCCCGCCACCAACATCTGCTGCTGGCGCAGGCAGCAGCAGCAGCGTGGCAAGCAGCAGCAGCGCGGCAGGCAGCAACAGCAGCGCGGCCACCTCGCAGGCCTCGCAGCAGGAGCGGCCAGCCGCTGCCGCCCCATCAGCAAAGCCTGTGGGCAGCGCAGCCAGCGCGCCGGCCGAGCTGCTGCTGGCTGCCGCTTTGCACGACAGGCCTGAAGAGGAGCCTCATGATATCGGCTCAGCCGGCTCACTGATGCCCTCCCCCTCGGCACCCCCGGCAACCAACAGCCTGCTGGAGCGGCTGTTGAGCCCCGATGACTGGCAGAAGCCTGAGGGCGGCGGCGGCGGCGGCGGCAGTAGTAGCGGCGGCGGGTCCGTGGCGCCAGGCAGTGGTGGCGCTGCAGCAGGAGCAGGGGCAGCAGGAGCGGCGCCGCCACCTGAGAAAGGTGCGGCGGCGGCGGAGCAGGCTGCTGCGGGGGGCAGCCCAAAGGGCACCATTGAAGCGATGGTGGCACTGGGGCTGGTTGACTCTGGAGTGACCGATGATCAGGAGGAGCAGCAGCTGGGCAGCAGCGGCGGCAGCAGCAACGCAAATGGCAAGGTTGTTGTAGCACCCGGCAGCGGCAGCGGCGGCGGCAGCACCGTGGGCGCACCCAGCAGCGGCAGTGGCAGCATCAGTGCGGCGGTGGCGGCGGCGATGGGCGCTGCTGAGGCTGCCTCTTTGCCCAGCGAGGGCAGCAGCAACAGCACCGGGCGGGCGCTGGGTGTGCTGCGCTCAAATGCCAGCTGCATGGTGGACATCAGGTGGGAAGGTGTGCTGCTTGTGCAGGAGTGTGGAGCTGCGTTAGGGGACTGTGCTGCCGGCCCTGTTGTGCGCAGATGCCCGCAGAAGCAGCAGCGGCAGGCCACTGGAAATGCACTCGACCATGCTTTCTCCCGGCTGGCTGGCCGGCTGGTTGGCTGACTGTCTTCACACCCGCCTCAATCGAACAATGGTTTATATTTGTTTGCGTTGCAGCCCCTGGGAGGTCAAGTGGGAGGACTTGAGGAAGCAGGGCAGCATGTGAGGCCTGCTGCTGCCGATTGATGGAGTGTTAGGAGGCCACCACCTTGAGGCCTGCTGCTGTGACCTTGAACTAGCTCTGTTCACACGTCTCGCTGCTGCCATGCCAGCCCTGTTCACAAGCCTTGGCTTGCCATGGGTTTGCGGCCCCCGGTGTGCTGCAAAATCATGCGGTTCGACTCCCTCTCACTTGGAGGCCGCCTCCAATGCATGCCTTGCGCCTGACCCTGCCCCTGCCCCGCCCGCAGCGGCGAGGGCGCCTTTGACTTGGAGGCCGCTTCCGTTGCACGGCCTTGCGCCTGAGCCCTGCCCTGCCCCCAACTTGCAGCGGCGAGGGCGCCTTTGGCGCCGTGTACAAGGCGATGTGGCACGAGACACAGGTGGTGCGCTTTGGGCTGTCGCTCTGTGCCGCTTGAGAGGCTTGAGAGAATGAGTTGACTGAGTCTGTGCCACTTGAGATAGAATAAGTCACGGTTGCTTGCAAGCAGCGGGCGGGCTCAACCGCGGCGCCCAGTCGGAGGCGGGTGCATGTTGGGGCAGGGCCCCACTCCGTCCGATATCCAGCGTCACCGCAGGCTGTCAAGGTGGTTGGAGATCTGAAGCTGGCTCAGGAGCAGGCGGGGGCCGAGGCCCAGCTGCTGTCCAGCCCCATCCTGCTCAACTTGCGGCAGGTGCGCATGATGGCGGCACAAATGGTCCAACTCTGGAGGGTCGCAGCAGCGTCGCTGCCCTGTTGTGCAGCAACATGCTGTGTCTACGTGTGTGCAGCAGTCGCAGCGTCAGCTCTGCATGTGTGGCTCCTGAGCAGCAGCGTCAGCTCAGCTGCCCGACCGCCCACCCCTTTGACTCCCCGGAGGAGCACCGTCGTAAGCCGCGCGGCCGCCCGCCCCCAACCGCAGGAGTGCGGGCTGATGGCGTCCATGCGGCACCCCAACGTTGTGCAGGTCTGCTCTTGCATGCTGTGCTGTCGAAAACAACTTGGTGCTGACCGCTCTGTTGCTAGTCGCGCCGCTCTGTGTTGCAATCGTGGCTCGCCAAGGCACCAATGACCAACTGCGAGATGCTCCGCGAAATTATCTTGTTGTTCCCTTCCTGATGCAGTTCCTGGGAGTCTGCGCCTGCCCGCCCGCGATCGTCACGGGTGAGCACTGCTGTGTTGGCAGGCTGTGCTGTGCTGTGGTCCGACGGCTGCCTCATCCACTTCGAAACAGGCTAACCGCACAGCTTGCACGGGCGGGCACGGGGTGCCCAGCAGGCGTGCCTGCCAGACAAACAGTGGTGCTCCCCACGCCGGTGCACCCATCTGCCCACCTCCCCCGTTCCTCGCCTGCAGAGTACTGCAGCCGCGGCTCGCTCACGCACGTGCTACAGGAGGCGGCCAAGTCGCCGCAAAAGGCGGCGCTGCTGACGTGGCCGCGCCGCCTGCGCATGGTGAGGCGGGAGGCAGCGCCAGAGGGGGTGGGGGAGGTCTTGACTGTGCCAACAAGGGTGGGCTCGCGGCTGTGGATCAGTGAGCCAACCGGCGCTGCAGAGTGCACACGTGCATGCATGGGTATCACAGGGCACCTGGCCTGCGTGTATGTTCTTTGCATGGCTGTGCTTGGCTGGCGCGGTGCGCCGGCGGCTGCTCACCTTTTGCTTCCTTGGCCCTTTCCCCGCAGGCGCTGGATGCGGCCAAGGGCATGCTATACCTGTGAGTTTTGGTGTGCCTGTTGTTACTGCCCAACTCGTCATTACGTGCTGCTAACCTAGCCTGCGGCGACCCACGCCCTGCAAGTACGCCTGCTGTTGCTTGCACAGGTGGTGTGTTGCTGGCCGCGCTGATGCCACGCCGCCCGGAAAGAGTCTCCACTGCTGCACCGCTGCCCCTGCCCATCTTGCAGCCACAAGCGCGGCATCGTGCACCGTGATCTCAAGTCTCCCAACCTGCTCGTCGACGGCAGCTGGGTGGTGAAGGTGGCGGGTGCGTCAAGGTGCTACTGAGTGGCTTATTGGGGCATACCCCAGCCACGTAGCTGGTCGGGCTGATGGCCCGAGTTGATGGCGCACCCTTGGCCCCACACCCGGGCACACACATGGAGCTCCATTGCGATTCCCGTGCCTCACTGCAGACTTCAACCTGTCCAAGGTCACAGAAGGAGCAGCACTTAACCCCTCCAGCACCATGGGCAACGTCAACCCCCGCTGGCTGGTGGGTGTGTGAGCGATGGGCGGGTGCTTGACGGCGAGGCAGGTGCTTGACAGCAAGTCCCAGTGCAGCGTACTAGGTGCAGGTATACTGGAACGGTTCAATCTGCCTCTGATTCCGCACACTATTTATTCGGCGCGCCCGCACAACCCCCCACATCGCACCTTTGCCTGCGGTTAACTGCATGCGCAGGCACCCGAGATACTGGAGGAGCACCCGGCGACCTGCGCCTCAGACGTCTACGCTTTCGGCATAACCATGTGGGCAGCTCAGCACGTCTGCATGTGCTCGTCTATCTGTGCGGCTGGTCGGTGCGTTTCCGACCGCCTCTGAGCCTGCCGCCCGCACCTGGCCTGGTAGCTTGCTCGGTTCAGTCCCAAGGGGGTCATCCTTCTCTCTTTCTCCTGTTGCCCGTCTGTAGGTGGGAGCTGCTGACCTGGAAGCTGCCATGGGGAAATGCCCAGATATGGACGGTGAGGCGGATGGTACTGCCTGCTTAGCACGGGGGGATGGTGCTGCCGGCGCGCTATGAGCCCTTGGTGATGCTGTGGAGCGGTGCTGGGTGTGGCGCCGTGCATCGCACCCCCAGCCTGTGGTTGCCATACGGCGTTCCTGGGACCCCCCAAAGGAGTTTTCGCCCCTCTGCCTGCTGCGCAGATCATGGGGCAAATCATGAGCGGCCACCGCCCGCCCCTGCCCGACCCCTCCGCCTTCGGACAGCTGCCAGGCCCGGGCCCCTTCCCCGGCCTCCCTGCCTGGATCGAGCTCATGCAGCGCTGCTGGGCGCAAGACCCCACACAGCGGCCCGACTTTGCGGCCGTCATCGCTCAGCTGAGGTGAGGGAGCGCTGGCGTGTTGTTGGCACGTGTGGCACGGGACCGTCACAGCTGTGGGCCTTCTGTCGCATCCATCTTCCAGTGCGATGACCCGCAGCGCACACACCCTCGCGTTCCCGTTCTCCTATTGTCCCCCCCACCCTGCAGGAGCATGCAAGCCATGGCGGCAGGCAGCCTGGGCAGCGGGACGACGCAGCGGCAGGGCAGCAGCCCTTGATAGCGTGTGCTTGGTTGCTGGCTGGCCCCATTGCTGCGATCCGCCCTGGACCTCCAGTTGTTGCTCAAAACCAACTTTGCTGTGTTCTTTTGCCTGACTGCGGTTTTCTCCTGCGTTTCCCGTGCTTTCCATGTTTGCTTTCTGTATGCTGCACTGCCTGCCGGACCACATTTGTCAGCCCTATTCATTTACCCTCGCCGTCCTGTGACGACCAATAGTCCAGTACCACTAGCTACGCAAGTGCTGCAACCTATATGTCAAGGAATCGAAAGGCCTGGCTGGCATGGAAGGTCAACTGCTGCGGAGTCAGTGCTAGAAGCAATTCAAGGTCAGTAACGATATTCCGGGCAACTTCCCGCGTGGGCAGTTGGAGCAATTTGGTAGGAGCGTAGAGCTTTAAGAAAAGTGCTCTCACAAGGCCGCAATGGGAGGATGTGGCGGCGACTCTGGCTGCCCGCCGTCTGACAGCATCTCACAGGTGTGCACTGGGCAGCAGCGGCAGCGGCTCTGGCTGCCCGCCGCCCGGCAGTGCACCACCCGCGGCCTGCCCGAGAACCCGCTGCCGCACCGCTGCTACGTCGGCAGCGGCCCGTTGTGAACCGCTGCCGGGCCGGGATGCAGGTGGTTGGTGGGACCCAAGGCTTGATGTGCGCTGCGGGGGCTGCTGGTAGCGAGGGGGGCCGCCTAGCGCGCCCAGCGGCTGGGCGCTGCTTAGGAGCCCCCTCGGGGCTGCGGGGCTGTCTGGCCGTGGGGACTGGGAGGCGGATGCCGCCTGCTGCTGCGCCTGCTGCGCCTGCTGCGCCTGCTGTGCCTGCTGTGCCAGGCTGCCCAGGCTGCCGCTGTGCCTGTGGCTCAGCAGGCCCCCGCTGCCGCCGCCAGTCGGAGGCCCCAGCTGCCCCTCGCTGCCGCTGCGCCCAAGCGTGCCGCCGCTGCTGCTGCGCTGGTGCGCCAGGCCACCGCCGCTGTCGCCACCGCCGCCGCTGAGGGGCCAGTCGAAGCGCACTCCCAGCTCGGTCAGCAGCTGTTAGAGGGGTTGAGAGGAGAGGGGAGCAGTCAAGCATGAGGGAGGGGCAAGGGCTGGGCAACACAAGGGCTCTTGGGTTGGTCGAACCTCGCCGGGCGGCCAGGCTGTTCTGATGCAGCCGCCAGCGGCAGTGCTCCTGTCAAACGATCACAGCCAACGGTGGGATGGCCTCCAGCCAGCCGAGCAAACTGGCCAGCCGAGCAAACAGGCCAGCCGAGCAAACAGGCTGAGAGCAGCCCACCTGCGCGGTGAAAGTGAGCAGGCCGGTGCGGGCCTGGGCGCAACGCTCCTTGCTGGTGCCCTTGTGGCTGCACAGAAGGGGGAAGGGGGTGAGCAGAAAAACATAGTGAGTTCAGCTGCTGCTGCACCTGTGCTTGGTAGGCACAAAAGAGGCGGCAGATCCTTGCTGGTCCCCTTGTGGTTGCAGCTGGATCAGCAGTCAGCGGCGGATGCTGGTGGGTGAGTGCAGGGCAGCATGGCAGTGGCAGCAACATGTGGCTCCACATGCCTGCCGTCCCGCAAGCGTTGCAGAGTGAGCGCTGTCCACTGCCCACAAACCGACAGGTTTGCACACCTGTAGTGCCACTCCACTTTCATCAGGATGCCCTGCAACAGATTGGATTGCAATGAGCCGTGGTGTGAAGAAGCGCAAACAAGACGTACCAGCCACCTGGCAGCCGTGGCACTCAGTGCAGCACTGCGGCACGGCCACTTGAATGGAAAACACTTCTTCTGGCACACACTCGCATGTCGCACAGCATGCACCCTGCACCAATGTGCTGTCTGAACGGCAGGCAATCCAACACCCAGACAGCAGCCAAAGCCCACCATCGGCGACTGGATGTCCCTGCGGCAGGGTGTGTGGAGGGAGGGTGGGCAGGGTGGTTTGAAGAGCAGACAAAGTGCCCCAACAGTGTTGCACCAGCTTCAGAGGTCAGCAGATGCAACCGCCAGCTGTCGTGACAACGTTGCACAGTGGATGATCGCTGATGATGATACACAGCATTATGCAAACTTGCCTGTAAGTCACAGAGGTGCCGCCGTCGTCCAGCTCGCTTCGGTGGCGCTTGCAGTACTCGTCCAGGCGCTGCTGGATCTGCAGAGCAGATGCGCAGATGGAGGGGCTTCGCAACAGAACATCCGGTGTAACACACGGGTTGCCCGCGGTGTGCTTCCCGCGCAGCAGCTTGCAACCAAATGCACAACTGCATGCCGCGTGAATGCAACAGCTCACCGTGCGCAGCAGGTCGGGGCGCTGCGCCGCCTGGGCCAGGTCCAGCAGCAGGTGGAAGCTGTCCTCCATGATCTCTGCACAACAAGGCAGGAGAAACCAAACGTTGTCAGTTGATTTGCAAGTGAGAAGTGGTTGTCAGGCAGCAAGTGGAAGCTGTCCTCCATGATCTTTGCAGATTAGGGCAGGAGAAAACCAGTCAAGAGTTAGACAAGGGGCTTTCAGCTGCAGCATCAGAAACTGCGCAGCAGCAGGCGGAAGCTGTCCTCCATGATCTCTGCAGATTAAGGCAGGAGAAAACCAGTCGAGAGTTAGACAGGGGGCTTTCAGCTGCAGCATCAGAAACTGCGCAGCAGCAGGTGGAAGCTGTCCTCCATGATCTCTGCACAACAAGCAGCAACCACAGTTGGCAGTTGATTGCAAGTGAT
This sequence comes from Chlorella sp. Dachan, assembly GCA_006782975.1. Taxonomy (NCBI): domain Eukaryota; kingdom Viridiplantae; phylum Chlorophyta; class Trebouxiophyceae; order Chlorellales; family Chlorellaceae; genus Chlorella; species Chlorella sp. Dachan. The sequence goes on along the minus strand of RRZL01000056.1, from coordinate 187,736 downwards.
TTGTCCGGCAGCCCAGTAGCAGGTGCAGGCTGCAGTCCAGATCTCTGCGGCCCAGCGACCTGAAGTGCTGTGTTCCGGGGGCAGGGTGGGGACCCAGCGGCTCGATTACCCAGCAGTTGGACATACGGGGCCCATGGCCCGAGCATACACTGCCAGCACAGCCGCTGGGCAGCGCTGGCAGAGGCATTCACCCGGATCGAACAGCCCTGCCAGCCCAGCCGCCCGCACCCACCGGATGCTGAGAGGTTGATGCGCGGTGTGTCACGCACACAGCTGAGGCGACGCTTGCCCAAACAACAGAAAACATACGGCTCGGAAATGTGTGCCCACCAGATGCAGAGAGGTTGATGAAGGGCGTGTCGCGCAGCACGCGGTTGGGCCACCACACCCGGCCATTGTCCTTGTCCAGGAAGCGGGTGTAGTTGAGGTGGATCTCCTCCACCTACGGAAGAAGGAGAGGAAGCACTGGTGAGGCGGCAAGGCTAACCCGCTGCCATTTTCAGGAAGCGGGTGTAGCTGAGGTGGATCTCCTCCACCTGCAAGTGGTTCGATTCAAGCATACAGCTTAATTGTTCCTATGACCCATGATTGTTGGGGTGGATTCCTCCCACCTGCAAGTGGTGTGTTGGATGCAAGCAGCCTGTTCCTGTGACCCATGAACCATGCCGCCGCATGCATGCATGCCCCACCACGCCACTAGCAGCCCCCCCCCAGAAAACAGCGCGGGCCCTGTAAACAGCAGCAGCGCCACCGGTGCAGCGAAAAGGCCTCACGTCGTGGCGCGCAGCGTCGCCGCCGGTGGTGCACAGCAGCAGCGTGTCTCCCACGTCGAAGGGGTGCACCAGGAAGATGAACACCACGTTCTCGCTGCAGGGATTGGTTAAGGCCATTGTTTAGTGTGCATGAAAGGAAAAACACATTGCAGGGTGGGTGGTCGCCCACGTCAAACGGGTGCACCAGGAAGATGAACACCACATTCTCGCTGCAGGGTTATTTTGGGTGGATATTTTATGTTTAGTGTGCAGGAGGAAACTGCAGGGAGGCGGGTTGGGGCGACCTGGGGTGCGGCCGGCACGGCCGGCAACTTGGCTCCGCCGACATTACCGGCCGAAGCACGTGCAACCCGGAGGCGTGCCACCCAGGTGCACCCCCCTGCCTCACTAGATGTTGGTGATGGTGGACTGGAATATGAAGGAGAAGGCCAGCAGCACTGCATACAGGAATGTGAGAAGCGATGGTGTCAGAAAACCGAAAAACAGAGTAATGAGCTCCCCGATGCCGCAAACCGCAACTACGCAACTTGCAACCTGGGCTTGCAATTTGCAGCACCCCCGAGAGGGGTTGCTTACGTGCGCTGAATGCCGTCCAGAACGAGTCGTTGAGGGGCACTCCCCACACCGCGATGGCACACACGATCCACAGCACCAGCAGCAGCCCCAGGATGAACCAGTCCAGCTTCTGCAGTATGAAACAAACAGACAGGTGGAGCTGGGAGTGCAGACGTGGCGCGACAGGCAAGTGGAAGCAGCCCCAGAATGAGGCCGTCCAGCTTCTGCAGACGGCAAGGGGACGAAAACTGGGGCGATTCAGCCCAACAGCCAGCACCGCCCCAGCACCGGCAGCAGGCCCAGCGTGAGCCGGTCCAGCACCAGCCACAACGAATAGCAGAGGAACCTTTTGCTGCAAGTGAGCCATGCCGCGTCGGCGTTGATGCAATCACAACACCTCTCAGAAATCACTGCCGGCCCGCAGAGGCACATGCATCAAGGGCACATGTTACGAGTCACATGCTATATACAGTAGAATGCACATGAAGCGCGGGCTTGCCTTGAGGATGCGGTTGGTGCCCAGCAGGCTGGCCTGCATGTTCACTCGCTCCTTGTGTAGCTGGCGCACCATGCGCACCGTGTTCTGTGCAAGGAAGGGGGAAGGGGTCCTGAGTACGCTGTTTCTAGGTGCACTCCTATGAAGTGCAGCTGGCGCACCGTGTTCTGCACAGAGGGGGGTTCGGGTTAAGCCCGATTAGTTTGACGCCTTGGTTACGTTAAATACTAGGTTCACCCCTGTGTTCAGTGACGCCCAGTGGAAGCGGAATCGGGTGCTGCGCAGTTGGGTGCGGCGATGGAGCGGAGAGCACGTGCGTCTTTCAGCTTCAGTACTTGCAGCGGTTCAGGGTTTTATTCGCGTCACCAATGCTGGTGAATTGCTGGCAGCCTGACAACTGCCTCACCTCCTCGGTCACCACTCCATCCTGGTCTCGGTCAAGCGTGTTGAAGGCATAGTCCACCTCCTGGCCTGCAAACAAACACATGAAACAACAACACCAACTTGAGGCAGGTCTGCGGTTGCATCCGAGCACGCCAGGCGACATGCGGCCCAGTGCCGCAACGGTACCCTCCAACCCTTGCCCTGCAGCTCGTGCACAATGAATGCTTGCTCTCAAAGCCAGGACAGCAGTTATGCCGGAAGCCGCCCAGCATGGCAGCAAAGCCGGCAGCAGCACGGCAGCAGCAGCAGCAGCAGCAGCAGCTGGTGGTGGGCCAGCCAATCCAGCAGGCTACGAGCCGCGCAAAGCAACAAAGCGCAACAGCGGGGCTGTCGCCAAGCTGTTGAACTAGCCTAGACTAGCAGCGCAGACGCCTCCCACCTGCGCCGCGCGCCTCCAGAAACGCCTTCAGATCCTCGCGCCCAAAGCCCCGCAGCCGCGGCGGCCGCCTGCCGCTGGCCGGCTGGCTGCGCCGGGCCGTGCTTGGCGCGCTGCCAGGGGTGGATGCGCCAGTTAGAGCAGACGCGCCACTCAGCTGGAGCTGCGGGCGGGGGACTGGCAGGACGGGTGCTGCTGGTGGCAGCAGCGGCGGGGCTGTGACGGCAGCTGCTGCGCCGCTGGGTGCTGCAGGGCCCCCCTGCCTGCTGTCGCCGCCGCTGCTGCCGTCTGCTGGGCCTGCTGGGCCTGCTGTGGTCTTGGCAGGCGGCAAGGGAGTGCCGCTGCCGCAACCCTCCTCCTCCTCAGCATCGCTTCCAAACAAATCCATCAGCCCCAGCATGGCCGCCACGCCACTCACATCCCGCTGCAGCGTCCGCGTCCCTGCCGCCGCTGCCGCTGCTGCTGCCGCTGCCTTTGCCGCTGCCTTTTGCGCCGCCGCCTCGGCGGCCGCGGCTGCATCCCG
>RRZL01000056.1:167060-180584 GCA_006782975.1 Chlorella sp. Dachan | reverse complement strand
CCGCCGCGCCAGCTAGCTGCCGCCCGTTGCCGCTGGGCGGCAGCTCCTCCTCTTTGTCGATCCGAGCCAGCATCTCAGACTGCCAGCTCAGCATACTTTCCAGCCGCGGCCGGCTGCCGCCGCCACCGCGCTGCCGCAAGCCTCCTGCAGACAGCGCCCTGCTGCCGGCCGCGCCCGCCGTGTGCAGGCGGCGCAGCTTTTCCGCCTCCCTATCACGCTGCTGCTGCTCCTCCTGCCGCCGCTTCTCCTCTGCTTGGCGCCGCTCGAGCTCAGCGGCGGCTGCCGCCTGCCGCTTGCGGTGCTGCCGCTCCGCCCACGACTCCAGCCACGACACAACTGCAACTGACATCCAGGCGAGGGCGTGGCTGGCCCAGCCCACGGCTGCAACGGCAGCAGGGGGAGGTGGGGGGCAGGCAGGCGTCAAGCGGGAGGCTGGCCAGCAGATGTGTCCATACCGCAGGTTCAGTGCATGTGAGTCGGTACGCACTATGCGTGTGTGTAATGCAGCATGCAGCAGATAGTTGAGCAGAGCGCAGTTCACCCACCCCGCAGCATGGCGGGGAGAGCGAGGGCCCAAAAGCGCAGCACAACCCAGCCAACAACATCAGAGCACAACACAGCACAGCACAGCACACTCAGCACAGCACAGCGCAGCGCAGCGCAGCGCACCCGGCAGCGTGGCGAGAAAGAACAGCACCCGGTAGGGTATTGTTTCATTGGCGCTGCTGCAGCAGTGCTGCAGGCCGTAGCCCTACAGCCGGTTGGAGTTGGGCAAGGGAGGTAGGAGGGGTGGGGCAGAGGTGGTGACACAGAGATGGGCATGGGAGGTAGCGGGAGGTGGGGCAGGCAGGTCACGGGAAGGCCGCTGTCTCCGTAAAGCAGCTGCTGCTGAGCTGGATGGCCAGCCAGCGAGCCTGCTGGGCCAGCTGGCGGCGGCTTAGCAGACGGAAAAGCCGCCGCCCAACGCCGGCTGTCACACCAGTGTGCGCCTCCCCGCTGCCCTGCAGCACAGCGCAGTTTGTGCACCACGCACCAGTCCAGCGCCGACAAAGGTGATGGTCCAAAGCAGGCCGACCAGGGCCGTCAGCCAGAAGGCGCGGCGCAGCCAAAAGGGCGCATTGTCGGTGGTGCCAGGCGCCTGCCGGGGAGGGAGGCAGGATGTGCAGATTGCACTGATCAGTAGCGTGCACTGCCGAGTGGCGTGAGCATGGATGGCACAACCCACTGGGCGCACCAAGCCTGGGGGGATTGGGCAGGCCGTTGCAACCACACAGAAGAGCTACTGCTGAACACGAGGCATGCATAAATTCCCCACCGGCAGGAACAGCTCATCCTCCTCCTCCCGCTGCTTGCGCCCGCCCAGGCCGCCGCCCAGCACCACAGACCCAAAAGAGAAGAGCGCGGGCGGCTTGCTGCAGAGCAGGGCAGGGCAAGCCATGGCAGCGTGTGTTGCGTGGTCGGCAGGAGGGCGAGCTGCCCTCTGCTAGAGGCAGCCAAGCGAGCCTGGCGCGGGTGGGAGCACGCAGCCGGATACCAGGTGGCACACGTGCATGGCCTCCAGCACTCAAAAAAACATGCTCGGAGCGTACCATGTCACCAGCCGTGCTGTACACAAACGGCGGGCACACAGATCCCATGCAAGCAACCAACAGGCCCCTCGGCTCACTCTGAGTACTGCCGAATCGCCGTGGGGGATTCGGTGAAGGCGTGCTGCAGGGGGCGCGGCTGCGCCGCGCCGCGCGCCGCCGCCGGCGGAGCCATGCTGGGCTGGCTCTCCAGCTGGCGCTGCAGGAAGGCGGGGCCCGCGCTCTTGATGGACACGATGAAGCGCTTGACCTTGCCCTCGCGCGGAGGGGACGCCGTGGGCTGCCCGGCGGCGGCGGGTGAGGCAGCGGGTGGGCTACCGCCGCCGCCGCCACCCCGACGTGCTGGCCCGCTGGCTGTCGGCGGACCGTACAGCGCATCGTGCGGACCACCTGCCGCTGGCAGCAGGCTGTCGCCCACAGGGTCCAGGCCGCCCTGCTCGGGTGCCTCCATCGACAGCTCGGCAGCCTCCGGCACATGTGCAAGCCGCGGGGCGATCCCCCGCGATTTCGGTGAGCCGGACGGCACCATACTTTGAAAGCTGGGAGCGGCCGTGGCCTGGCCAAGTGGGCTACGGGCGCTGCAGCGCACTCATCGAATGCATGTTTGGTGAATTGTTGTAAATAACGTGACAGGCGTGCGGTTGATCGCAAGTCCACGGGTAGGGTTCCATGCGCGGCAGTGGCATTGTGGGCACGCTCGCCCAAACCGCCACCGCATCATTGTGAATGTGTGAACAACAGCTTTCTTCCTCACTGTGGTCCGGAACACTTCAGCCCAGCACGCCTCCTTTTCGTGAGCTGCTTCAGCTGCACATGTCCAGCGCTGGTTGCAGAGGCCAATGCGGCGCAAGGAGAACCGAATGCGGTACGCTCTAGTGTTGGAGACCCATGGCAAAGGGAGAGGGAAAAGAATTCGGAGCAAGTGTGGGTTCACGGCGGCGCCCAGGCACGCCGGCAACAATGGGGGGACAGATGGGGACAAATCGGGAGCCGGTACACTGTGCAGATCAGTTGGGTTGCTCGGATGTTGTTCAGCTGCATGGGTGTTGTGAGGAAGGGTGGGCTGGTGCTGGAGGAAGGGACGGACGGTTTGTAGCACTGTGTACTGCAAGTGCGTCGGTGTAACAAGTTCGACGCTCGGCCGCTGCTTTGCTGGTGGCGGCTGTGTGGCAGTTCGCGCCGCAGCAGCAAAGCAGGGCAGGGGGCGGCTGGCTGTGAGGGGCATGGCTGCTGTTCTGGGGCGGCGCTTGGGAGGTGCTGCCGCCGTTGCCATGAATGCCCCCGGTTCATCAGGGCTTAAAGGTAATGACATTGTCCATCACCTGCGAAGGAGGAAGTGAAAACAACAAGCATGGTGTGTGTGCCCTCAAGTGGCAGCTGGGCATCGGCAGCGCACAGCTCCGGGGGCCATGCAGGTCCCTCGGAGAGTCAAACAGTCACGCCGTTCCAAACTCGCGCTATCCCCCACCCCTGTATCTCATCCTCACGTGCAGCAGGCCGGCGCCGCAGGCAAAGTTGGCGCCGCCTGGGCGCACAAACGCGTCGCGCCCCGTGCCGTGCGCCTCCCAGCGGTTTTGGTAGAAGCGCAGCTGCAAGTGGCAACAGGCAGAAGGTTCCATTGTTGGTGTCAGCAAAGACAGCGCCGAGCGCCTCTCGGCCACAGGAAATGTTGTCGGAACGCAGCTTCGTGGGAGCCCTTGGCGCTGCTGGCAGCGGGACAAAACATATGCAGCCGGAACCCAAACCTGCCTCCTCTGCTCCCGCGCAGCAGCCGTGTTCACAACATCCGCCCTCCCACACAGCGGCTGGGTGCTCACCTTCAACTTGGTGCCGCTGGCGGTGGGCCAAAGCTAAACCAGACAAAACCCAAGTCTGCCACCCGGGATCCCTGCTCCATGCAGCAGCTGGGTGCTTACCTTCATCTTGGTGCCGCTGGCGGTGGGCACCTGGTTGAAGGGCGCCGGGAGCACCGGCCAGCTGGCGTCCAGCGCCACACGCACCGGCTGCATCATGATGTGGTACTGCACCAGCTGCAGACGCGAAAGGGAAGGGGAACGGGAGGGAGCAGCTGGTTAAATGTCGGGTTCCAGGCGTCGAGGTCCGCTAGTGGCGGCAGCACCACTCCGTCACTATGCAGTGCCTGCCAGAGGCTGCCCAACAAGTCACTTAGTCAAGGTCTGATGCAGCCACGTGAGCAACTCCGACTCAAGGTTCACACATTTCAAGCTAACTCAAGAAGTCCACACCACCCCCAGCTCACCTTCTTCAGGTTCTTCAGCTTCTTCAGAGCCGCAAGGTTGCAGGCGGGCGGCTTGTTGACAGCCGACACGCCCCGCTTGCCGCAATCGCCGAACAGCGTGGCAAACGCGCTCTCTGCACACAGCGGCGGAGCGGGGGCGAACATTGAGGGATTGGCGTGATCAACTGTAGCACTGCTCCCATGAAGGGCATGCAAGGGCTGGCAGGGAACAGAGGTTGCAGTGTCACACGGTGCAGGGTGCCATGGCATGCAGCGTGTGGTGTGGCCGAGCCGAGGCATGGCAGTGCAGGGGCGGTGAAGTGACCGTCCACCTAGTCGGTGGCAGCGCTGCTGCTGCGCACTGGGTGCCGGGGCCGTCCTCCAGCAGACAAGCAGGGCTGGAGCCCCTGGAGCGCCCCCTGCCCTGGCCCGACAGGTCCCACTAAGCAGGGTATGTAACAGGAAGGGCACTGCTGCTGCAGCCACGGAGGCGCCGTCTCACTCACCATCGGGGACCAGCAGCGTGGCCTTGAGCTTGGGATTGGACAGGTATGCCTTGAGGCCCGCCGCCTGCAGAGCATGAACAAGAGGGGGCAGGAGGTTTATCGAGGGTTTCTTCTGTGGCTGGAGATTGGCGGCAGCGGCAGCAGCGGCAGCGGCAGCGGCAGCGGCAGCGCAGCGGCAGCGCATCTCACGTCGACCAGGGCGCGGAAGCTTTCGAGGCGCGCAGCCACCAAGGCGTCATACAGGCTGGCTGCGAACTGCGGCGTCTGCACGGCCTGCAGCTCGCGCGCCGACACCGCGGCGGGTGCTGCAGGGAGGGGAGCCGGATGGGGCGGCAGCTGATGACGTGATTGATTTGGAGCGGCGGCGGCGGCGGCGGCGGCCGCGGTGGCAGTACCCCTGACCACAGCCGGCTGATGCCGACGAGCTGCCTATGCCGTGAGGGATGGCCCGAAAGCGGAATTCAGGTAGCGGCGGCCCGCACAGGGCCGGCAGCGGTCAGTTTTAACCCGGGGGCTCTCGCTCGGGAACCCTGTCGCTCACCCGCAAGCGCGCACAGAAGTGCAAGTGCAAGTAGCAGCCTGCTCATGGTCAAGTGAGGCCCCGGCGGTCGAGCAGCGGTGGAGGAGAGGGGTGGACAGCGGGTGCAGAGGCAGCGGGGAACTTGCAAGTGGGTTTCGAGTGTGGACAAGGTCGAGCAAAGGGTACCCAGGCACCCTCGCTGCGCAGGGGCGACGCTGCAAAGCAGGCCCAGCACACTCTCGTGCAGAGGCGGGGGGGAGGCTCAAAACGGAGCTGGCGCTGCTGTAACAGTCGCGGTCCATCCAACCATTTCATCTGGTGCAGGGATCGGGGCAGGGGGGCACCCGCATGCTGGCACCGCGTTGCTCTCGCTTGCCCCCCGTTTGAAGCCGGGCACTCGCGCGCCATCGGAGCTCATTTTGGCTGCATCGGCCCGATGCCCGCACCGGCTGGATCGCGGCTGGTCCTGGCAGTGCTCCTGTTTGCCGCGCTCGAGGCAGCTCACGCACAGAACACGGTGCTCGTGCTCAGAAGGTGTGCATGCGGTCTATAAAGACATCGAGGCCGCTGCAACCCGACGGGAGTGGCAGGGTGTGGCGCATTGCCGCTCCCGCCGCCCTGTGGCTGGCGGCGGCCCGCCACTGCGCCTTTGCCCTCGCTGCCTGGATTGTGTACTCGCCCGACCCGCTGCCTTCCTGCAATCCCTCCGATTCAGAGACTGGACGCCCAGCACCTGCAGCCTGCCCGATGTCACCTGCAAGGAGCACCCGTGAGTGCGACCGGGGGGTGCATGCCGCGCCGGCGGCACCGGCGCCGCCGTTTGCGGAATGTGTGCAGCGCAGCATGGAAACGCAGCACCTTTGTGCCTGGCGCATGGACGCCGAAAACCCAACGAAGCCTGTGCAGTCAACTCTCTGTATCTCTCTCCGCTGACCATCTGTTTGCAGGGACTCCTTCTCCATTTTCGCGCTCTATCAGGCGGATGTGGCCAGCCGTGAGCCACGCACCGCCTGCGCTGGCAAGCCGCCCTTTGCCACGGCAGACCTGACAGCCGCGGGGCTGGCACTAGAGGACGTGGGGTGCGCGTTTCAGAACTACGACCGTGAGTCGCGCAGCGAATGTGTGTCGTTGCCACATAGTGGGAGCCTTGCAGTTTGGGAGATGGGTGGACTCCGTGGGCAGGGGCGGCGGCGGGCGTGCACACTGGCTCGCCCTGCAGCCAGCAGCAGGTGGAGCAGCCTTTTGCCAAAGGCCCCCGGTAGACGGGCTGCAAATATTCTGCCCTTGCTTACCTGCACGCAGCTGGCACCACCAGCCTAGAGCCTGTGTGGCAGTACCACTGGGACCAGTATGGGGCGTGCACCCCGGCAGCCACAGCAGCCAGCTACTTCCAGCAAGGGCTGGCTCTGGACCGGCGGTTCCCGCTGGTGGGTGCTGCGCTGTGCTGTGCTGTGCTGTGCTGCGCTGCGCTGCGCTGGGCTGGGCTGCGCCGCCCTGTTCTGCATGGCGGCAAGAGGTGGCCAAGCATCGGTACTCGCAGTACTCTTGGCACCCCCGGGGGTGAAAGGCCCCTTTTCGAGCGCCTTCCTTACCTGCGCGTTTCTCTGCCATCCGCCCTCACCTCGCAGCCGCAAGACATTGGTAGCGGGACCACCGGCGCCCAGCTGGCCGCTGCCATCCAGGCCGCATACAATGCCACGCCTGTGGTGGCCTGCGACGCGCCTGACCGCTTGCTTCGCTTTGTGGTGCTCTGCTTCGATCCAGCCAGCAGCGCCATCCAGGACTGCCCCTGGCCCACAGAACAGGGCTGCTTGGGGCCGCTGCGTGTGCCGCGCACCGGACGGGTGAGAGTGGGGCGGAGGTTGCCGGGGGTAAAGAGGCAGCTGGTGTGTGCGCATGTGCTGTCACGGTCATGCCCACCCCACTTTTTGCCGCCGATATGGCCAGTCTGCCTGACACCGCCGTCTGTTCCCACGTTGCCACAGGGAGCTGGCTTCCCGGCCTGCCAGGCCTACTATCCCCCCTCCCCAGTGAGCCCGCTGCTGGCCGGCAGCCCTGCGCCAATAGTGCTGGGCGGTGCGGCGGCCCCATCCCCTGTCCCCGCTGCAACCTCGCCTCCCGCCGCTGCGAACCCACCAGCTGTTGCACCGCCAGTTGTTGCATCACCATCCCCTGCACCTTCACCGCTCAATTTACCCCCTCCCAACCCCCCTCCCGCCTCACCGCCTCGCGTCCCGCCCTCACCCCGTCCCCCATCGCCTCAACCTTCACCTGTCCCGCCGTCGGCTTCACCTGTTCCGCCCTCTGCTGCCCCGCCCTCACCCGCCCCGCCCTCACGCTCTCCACCGTTCTCACGCTCCCCACCGCCACCATCACCCTCGCCCCCTCAACCCACCGTGCGGCCGCCATCCCCTGAGATCCCCCCGCCGCCTCCCATCCCTGCTGACCAAGCGCCGCGCGAACTGGTTCCCTTGGAAGCCTCCGGCAGCGGCAGCAGCTCCGGCGGCGGCACCTCCGCAGGAGCCAAAGTGGGCGCTCTGGTGGGCGGCATCGCCGGCGGCATGCTGCTGGGCGCCGTAGGTGCGCTGTTCGGCGCATGCCGTGGTGTGGTGGTTGTGTTGTCCGCCGTACCGCAGCCTGGGAGCCTGGGACACAGGCCACCTGCTGCATGCAGCTTGCACAGGGAGCCCCCCAACTGCACGACCACTCACCCGATCCTCCTTCACAAACTGATGCAGTGATCGGCGTCAGCTATCGTGCCTACACACGCTGCGCTGCTGGCGGCAGCAAGGGCACCGCTGGCAGCACCTCTGGTCCCCTGCTGGACCCAGGTAGTGCCAGCGACACCCCCCGCCAAACCTTACCGCTGTACAGCAGCCGCCTGCCGCCGGTGCCCGAGTGAGCGCACATCTTGCCCCTGTGCGCACTCAGGCCGCCCTGCAGTGAACTCATGCCGTGCCGCTGCGCACGCTCAGCTTGAAACTCAGCCGGTTCCCGCCCTGCCAGCTGCGACTGCTGGCGGCGCTTGTCGAACTGATTCATTCAGTCCAGTCCGCTCGCCTGCAACCCGCGCCATCTGCGCATGGTCCCGTGCCTCTGCCCCATTTACAGGGTTCGGTTTGCTTTTCTAGAATTCATTTATTAGTATGTACGACGATACAAAGCTGCAATACGGCTGCAATTGCTGAATGCAATGGGTTGCTGCGCATGCTTGCAAGGCCTTGCCGCCTGCGCACCAAAGCTGCTGCCTCGGCATTGTCCTTGTGTGCTAGCGTCTTTTTCCCCCTCTAATACTCTCATTGGTATGTAAATTTCATGTCCAGTCGACTGAAAATGGGGCATGGCCCCGTGAATGCACAGTGCAGTGGCAGTCGTAACGCAGCTGGGTTCGCAACGCGGCGCCACGCTGGGCAGCCGCAGCATGCCAAGTCCCAAGTCCCAGTTGCTCCGCTCGGCTCATCGGCTTGCTACGCTTCCCCCGCAAACATTTAGCGTGTTATCAGAGCATTAACGCGAGTATCACGCGGAGGCAAGCTTTTGCAGGCCCCTTGGGCAGGCCCTGCCAGCGCGCAGCTGCAACCCGAGAGTTCAGCCGAGTCCAAAGTCCAGCGCTCAGAGCCCGCCGCTGTTCGCAGCCCAGCCGTTACAGGCCGCCCCGCCGCCGCTGCTCGCCGCCGCTCCAGCCAGCTCCGAATGGCGCCATCAGCTGAGGGCGAGGGCGCCACCTGCCCCGTCTGCCTGGACACCCTAGAGCGCGGCAGCGGAGTGATCAGCCTGTCTCCTTGCGGCCACATCCTGCACCGCGCCTGCTTCGACGAGTGCACGGCGGCGGCCAGGGACGGCCCGCCACGCTGCCCCATGTGCCGCGGCAGCGTGGCGGAAGACCGCATTAGAACTGCGAGTGCGGTGGCCGGCGCATGGCTGGCAGACGGCGCCGGCTATGCCCAGTACGCGCCCCGCTCGGCACTGCCACGGCTGCCGGCCGCACCCAGCCTGTACGATGCCAGCGACGCGCCTGCCGCCACCAACATCCCCGCCGGCGCCCGGGACCTGCTGCTGGCGGGCATTTCGGAGCAGCTGGGTGCTGGCGGCCCTGCTGCCGTGCCCACAGCCAGCCCCAGCACCTGGTGCTTCTCCATCGATGTGTCCAGCAGCATGGGCAGCACGCGCGCATGGGAGCCCGGCGCCGTCTCCCGCCTCTGCTTCGCCCTGGCCAGCCTGGTGAGCGGGGTGGGTGGAGGCGCGGCTGCCTGGGCTGCCCTGCTGCGCCATTGACCAAACGCCCGCACTTCCAAGCGGCCAAACATCCACCACTCTGCTCCTCCAGCTTACCGCCACCCATCCCTCCCTCTGCACCCCTCCCCAGGCGTGCGTGGTGGAGGCCAAGGTGGCGCCGGGTGACTGGGTCACGGTGCAGGCCTTTGACGCCGACCAGGCCACAATCAAGCGCTGGTTCCGGCGGCCGGGTGGGTGCTGCTGTTCCGGAGTTGGCTTGAAGCACCTAAGAGCCCAGGAGAGCAGCTGGCGCCTATGCTGTGCATGGCACGTGTGCTGCCCCCCAGCCTTTGGCCCTTCAGCTTACACTGCCCTGCTCCCACCCCGCCCCGCCCCTGCAGCCGCCTTTGACAAGGCGTCCTTCCTGGCCGAGCTGACGGGGGCAGTGCGCGCCTGCGGCCTGGAGCGCTTTGGCACCGGCACATGTGCCGCCGTCCAGGCGGCGGTGGAGACACTGGCCGCCAAGGCCAACGGCCTGGCTGCTCCGACTGACGTGGGTGCTGCCCACTCCCTGGTGCTCCTCACGGACGGCCACGCTGATGATGAGTGGGACGGTTTTGATGCAGCGGCGGCGCTGCTGCGCGACCCGCCCTTGGTGGCCGGCGGCTTCAAGGCGCTGCTGGTGAGGCGGGTTAGGGCGGGCAATCGGATCGTTGGGCTGGGTCTGACGTGAAGGCGCCTGCCGGCGTCATCCGCACGAGGGTGATGTGAGCAACGGCTATGTCTGTGATGTCTGTGTTGATCTGGTGCATGCGTTGAATGAGGCCGGGAGTGATGCACCGGTGCTGTCACCCGGCATCACTGGGGTGAAATGCAGCATGGGTCAAACCTGACGGTCAAACCCCTGGTCAAACCCCAACCTCCTGCCTTCCCTCCTGCAGCTGCACATTGCCGACACCGGCAGGAGCTCCGGCTGCCTGTCCCGCCTGGCCTCCGATGCGGGTGGAGCGCAGCTTGAGTACGTTCAAGTGACACGGCTTCAGATGGGTGCTTCCCTGAACCTCACCCCGCTGCCTACCCACGCCGCCACGCCGGCGGGCGGCGGTCGCGCCCGGCGCGCCAACGGTGGCGACGAAGCTGCCGACCGCGACTGGCGCTCTGTGCGCGCCTTTGGCGACGGGTTTGACGACTTCACTCGCAGCCCCATGTCGTTCCGGCCTCCACACCCCCGGGGGGCGCCCCGAGGGTAGGTGGTCTCCGCCCTCTCCCGTGTACTCTTGAGTGACGTACTCGGCAGCTTGCCCCTTCAACCGTCTCACCGCTGCTTTGTTCCGTTTAGTCAGCATTAGCATGACATGGCTTGCACAGCCGCACAGCCTTGCCGCAACGCGTAGCGGTGCCGCACTGCCGCTGCTGCACTCTGTATTGCACACCCAGCCTGCACTAACCATTGAATCAAAACTATCCGCCCATGTAAACGAAATCATGCTGACGACCTTCCCACAAGCGATGCACGTCTTCATATCAGCAGGCTTCGAGTGCTTGCCAGGTGCTGCCGCCGCTGGCGCCGCCGCCGCCGCCGCCAAACATGTGGGAGGATTGCCGATCGACCGCCAGATTAAAGTTACTGCTCATCGCTTGTTGTGTGTGGGCGGGTATACGCTGCCCACGCAAGCAGCGCGCCGCCTGCAAGCCCGTGACCGGCAACCCAGGACCCGCGGCCCCGCCTGTTCGGGCGATCAGCAGGTGCTCAAGGGCACTGAGAGGCGTCTGCACCGCCCGTCGGGCCGCATCTCGCCCTTGTGGCGCCACTGTGGGGCGCAGCATGCCCACAGCATCCCCTCCCTTTTTGCGCCTCCCCCACCGCAAACAGCGATTGTTGCAGCCACGCCCGGCCCATGCCCATCGCGCCGCGATGCTGAATTGGAGGCCGCTGGCCCTCCTGTTCACCTGCACACTCCTCCGAGCCGCAGTGGGGGAGGACCTACTTGTGCTCCAAAGGTGCGGGGCCGCGCCCGGGCAACTGGGCCTGCTATGTGGGTTGCAGGTTGCCCACCGGTGGGCGGTATTAGGCTGGCGGGCCGCAGCTTCTGCTTGCCCCTTGCCCCTGACGCGCCGCTCCGCCGCCGCTCGCGCCGCTCCCCCTTGCAGGCAGTGGCAGCCCACGGCCTGCACAGAGGGCGGTCAGTGCGCACCAGAGTACAAGTGAGGCTTGGGGCAGGGTGCCAGCGCAAAGTGTGTGGCCGCTGGCGCCCGGCGTCCGACGGCGGCTGACCGCCACCCGTAGTGGCGCCTTTCTGCCGCCGCCGGGCCGGCGCCGTCAAGGCTCCAAGCCAACCTGCAGGCTGGCTGTGACTGCTGAGCAATCTCGCCCCTTCGCTCCGTGCAGGGATGTCTTCACCATTCAGCGGCTCTACCAGGCCAGCGACACAAACGCCGCGGCGCAGACGGGGTGCACCGGCGGCGGCGGCCTGAAGCGCGACGACATTGAGGAAGCGGGGCTGGATGCGGCTCAGCTGGAGTGCGCGTTTTACAACGCCTCAGGTGCAGGGGGCGGCTGGGGCGCCTTCTGGGATCGGCAGCAGGTGCAGGCGCGGCTGGGATGCCGGTCTTTGGGGCAGCCTGCCCACCGCCGCCCACTCCCTCCAAACTGCACTACACCCTGCCGCTGGATTTGCACACACAAGGGCCAACACCGTGCCGCCATCACGGCCCGCCTGCCTGCCGCAGCTGGGCTCACGTCGCAGCAAAACGCGTGGCGTGACATGTGGGACGCCTATGGCCGCTGCACAGCGGCGGGCGACTCAATCACATACCTAGCAACGGGGCTAGACCTGGACCTCGTTTACCCACTGGTGAGGGCAGGAACAAACGCCTTGCGGGCAACTGCTACGCTGGCGCTCGTTTGTTTGTGGTCTGGCACCACTCGCAAGCATCCCGGTCTGCTCCCCCAGCGGCAGCAGCACACCTGCCTACCTGCCTGCGGCCGAAACACGTTCACCCTCACCCTCCTGTGGCTGCAGCCGCTGGACCTGCCGGGGCGGGTGGATGGCGCTGCCCTGGTGGCTGCCGTGAAGGGGGCATTTGGCGCCACACCGCAGCTGACCTGCCAAGGGTGCGCACCTGGGGCGCTGCATGCAAGTGTAGCTTGCTAGCTTACCGGCGGTCCCTGCGGCTGCTGTGCGTGCCTTCCTGCCCACAGCAGCCCCACCTCAGTGCGCTGTGCGTTGTCCTTGCAGCGGCAAGCTGGCGGCCGTGTCGCTGTGCTTCCCAGTGGATGCATTTGCGGCTGAGGAGACAGCCCAGCCGGTGGACTGCCCCTGGCCCACACCAGCCGCCTGCACCGGCGGGCTGCAAGTGCCGCGCGGCACACAGGTGAGGCGGGAGGACTGCTGCAGGGGCTTGAGGGTGGCTGCTGGAAACACCGATTGTGCTGTGCCACTCTGGTTTGGGAGTGCTCAAGCTCCCGGTACTGCCCTGCACCGACCGTTCTGCACCACACTGCACCGCCACACTGCACTGCCACAGGGTGTCGGCACGGACTGTGCAGCCTACTTACAGCAGTCGCCAGTCGAGGTCACTGCATTGGCGGCTGCGGCACCAGCCCCGGCCCCCGCAGCAGAGCGGGCGGCACCCTCGCCCGCACCTGCGGCTGCGCGGTTGCCGGCGCGGCAGGCTGCCGTAGCGCCCAGTCTGTCTGCTGCCCGGGCAGCAACAGCGCCGGCTCCTGGCCCTTCGCCAGCCTCCGCAGCAGCGCAGCCAACTGGGCAGGGCAGCCAACAGCAGGGGCAGCAGGTTGCAGCGCCCGCTGGCACCAGCAGCGGCACCAGCAGCGGCAGCGTCAATCCTGACAGCTCAGCCCAGCTGAGCGGCTCTGCCTCCTCACCCGCCAGTGCCTCGTCTGAGGATGGCGGCAGCGGCACCAGCACGGGGGCCATGGTTGGCGCGCTGGTTGGAGGCGTTGCGGCAGGCATCGTCGCGGGCATGGCAGGTGCGAGGAGTTGTGTGTTGCGGTGCCGCCTCGGCCTGCATGCCGCTGCTGGGGTGCTGCACAAGCGACTGGATATAGCTACAGCAATGCTTTACAAAAAGTAGCGAACGGCTCACACCAGGTCCACATGCCTCTGCACCATGTTCTGCAGCGGTTGGCGGGGGCTACTATTGGTGGGCTCGGCGGCGGCGCACCGCACCTGCAGCCGCCTCCCCAGCCAAGCTCAGCCCCGATGATGCTGAGAAGGGCCTTGCTGCGGGCGGCAAGGGCCCCCGCGGCAGCTCCCCCCCAAGCTCAGTCTCCTGGAGCGACACCGGCAGCGGCAGCGGCGCTGCCAAGCGGGCCGACTCTCGTAGCAGCAAGGGCGCTTCCATGCCCCCCAGCCCCTGCCTGCCCCGCCACGCAGGCAGCCCGCAGCCCGGCCACCCTCGCCCAGGCAGCGCGGGCAGCAGCGGCAGCGGCAGCGC
>RRZL01000056.1:131377-152947 GCA_006782975.1 Chlorella sp. Dachan | reverse complement strand
CGCAGGCGGCGGGGCGGCCAGGCGCACGATGCGGCGCACGGGTGCCGCACTCGCCTGCTGCGCCTGCTGCGGCCGGCGCTGCGCTGAGGGTGCTGAGCATGCTGGGCCCGCATCCAAGCCAGAGAACAAGCTGTCGTCCTCCTCTAGCAGTTGCAGCTCGCGAGCCAGCGAGGCCTGCTTCAGCGGCTGCATCTGCTGCGGCAGTGGCGGCTGCGGTGGCGCATAGCGAGCAGAAGGCTGGTGGGGCCCGCCGCTCTGCACACCTCCTGACGCAGCGCGTGACAGCGGCCGAGGCTGCTGCACTGCGGCTGCTGCTGGCGGCTGCTTGCTTGCGGCCGCAGCTGCTGGCTTGCGTGCTGCGGCAGCATTGCTCTGCTCCGACGCTGCCCGCTTCGGTATGCGAAAGCCTGCTGCGCCTGCTGCGCCCGCTGAGCCAGCCCTCTGCATCCCCCCTGCTGTCTTGCCGAGCGCCTCGGGGCTGCCACTCCTGCTTGAAGGCCGCCGCTGCTGCCCCAAGCCTGAGCTCCTGCCTGTGCCTGCCATAGGCTCAGGACTGCTGCCGCGGCTGCCGGCTCGACTGCCGCCCCTGCAACCAGCCGCCGCTCGTCCGGCGGCAGGCTGTGGGGCGCCTGCGCTTGCAGCCTTGAGGCTGCTTGGCTTGCGGGCAGGCCACTTTTCAGGCCACAAGCTGTCCACATCAACCTCCTGCGCAGCTGCCGGCTGCCTCTGCTGCCTCTGCTGTGCTGCTTGCGCCTGCTGCTGCTTCTGCTGCGGCACAGCCAGCCGCTGCTGCTGGGCCTGCTGCTGCTGTCGAGCGGCGGGCTGCTGGCTGCGGTTGCCTGCCGGCAGCCGCTCGCTCGGCTGCTGCTGTGCTTGTGACGCTGGCTTAGCAGCTTGGGTGGCAGCTGCTGCTCTAGAGGGCCACTCTGAAGGCCAGAGCTTGCCCAAATCAATGCCATCTGCCGCGCTGGACGCACGTGAGGTGGCCCGCTGCTGCGCCACCTGCTGCTGCGCCTGCTGCTGTGATGGCGGCCGCTGTTCTGCGTGTTGCTGTGGCTGCCTTTGCTGCGCCTGCCGCTGCTGCTGCTCTGCCTGAGCCTGCTGCTGCTGCTGCTTGGAGGGCCATTGCAGGTACCACGGAGCATCCACTGCCGGCTGCTGCTGCTGCGCCAAGGTGGGTTTGGTAGCAGGGGCTGCAGGTGCCCCTGAGGCTGCTTCCCCTGCCGCCGCTCCGCCTGCTGCCGCTGTGCCTGCTGCGCGAGGGGAGTCGGTCAAGTCGATGAAGTCTGTACCAGGAGCCACGGAAGCGGCTGCTGCTGTACTGGCGGCCCGCTGCTGCACTGCGGCAGCACCTGGCATGACTGCCCGCTGCCGCGGGGCTGCTGGCGCTGCCCCCTGCCCCGCCTGTGGCTGCTGCCGAACAAAGCGGTTGGCGCGGGCGCCAGCCTGCTGTGCCTGCTGAGCTGGTTGCTGTGCCTGCTGGGCTCCACGCTGGGGCTTGCCTGGCTGTTTGGCCAGCTTTGCAAGCAGCGGCTGCAGCAGCGGTGCGGCAGCTGGGTGCAGCTGTGCCAGCACAGATGCAGCAGCCGGAGACGAGCCCTGCCGTGTGGCTGCCATAGCATACTCCTCCGCCGCTGCTCGAAGCAGGAGGTTGGGAGACAGCAGCAGCTGCGCAAGCGGCACTGCCACCTGCGCCTGCCATTGCTCAGGGTCGGCAGCCCAATGCCGCAGCCCAGCTGGCGCCGCTGCGCCCGTGCTGCCACGGCAGCACTGCGCCAGCAGAGCCAAGTGCTCAGCAACTGCCTGCTGCAGCTGCTCCGACAGAAACGCCGGGCCGCGGTGCACGGGAACAGCAGCTGGGGACGGTTCAGACGCGTCTGCGGGCAAGGGGGCAGGAGTGCCAGCTTGAACAGTCCGCCTTGCCTACACATGATGCCTACACATGATGCCTCAATGCAGCATAGCAAGTCAGCATGCCAGACAAGATCCAGCGGCAGCAGCAGCGGTGGCAGCAGCAGCAGCAGCAGCAGCAGCAGCAGCAGCAGCAGCAGCAGCAGCAGCAGCAGCAGCAGCAGCAGCAGCAGCAGCCCTTCTCGACCCCACAGCTCACCCTCATGCAGACAGTAGCCTCGCAGCGCCTGCGGCGGCAGCGGCCGCCGTGCCGCGGCAATCTCTGAGCCCAGGGTGCTGGCCAGGACTGGAGCCGCAAAGCCTGCTGGGAGCGGCGCTGCGCCAGCTGCCGCCGCCGCTGTGGATGCACTGCCGCCATGGCTGGCCCCGCGAGAGAGGGTAGCAGCAGCGCTCAGCAGCAGCGCACTGCACTCCTGGCTGCCTGGCAAAGCTGCCAGGGTGTGCCACAGTGCGGGCATGCACTGCCAGGCGCCTGCCTGCTCTGCAGCCACGGCCGCAACTGCTGCCACTGCTGCATCCCCAGCAGCGCTGCTCTCAGCACTGCCACTCAGTGCTGCGGCCTCCCCAGCCAGCAGAGCAGACGCCAGCCTCAGGGCTGCCTTGTCTGCTGCGCCAAACAGGGCAGGGTTGCGCGGCGGCGGCTGGCCAGCTGCTTCGCCGCCGCCGCGCTGCCGCAAGCTGGCACACAGCGGCTGCACCCAGAAGTGGGCGCACCTCAGCGCTGCCTCTGCTGCCTGGCCGCCCTGCTCGAGCAGCTGCAGCAGAGTGCTAAACGCGGCAGCCTCTGCCACAGCGGCGGTGAGCTGGGAGAAGCCCTGCTGCGCCTGCTGCCCATGCTGAGCCTGCTGAGACTGCTGAGCCTGCTGCTGGGCAGTTTGAGCGGTCCCCGCTGCCCGGGGGATATCGTGAAGCAGAAACAGCAGCCCCCGCCGCAGCGCAGCCACCGACTCGCCAAAGCTGTTGCTGCCGCCCGGTGCATGCAGCAGCGTGGCTGCCACAGCCTCGGCTGCTGCCTTGTGCAGGCGTTCGCTGGCGCTGCCTGCTGCTGTGGCTGCTAGCTGCTGCACCACTGCCGCCGGGGCGTTGGCGCTGAGTAAGACTGCAGGGCCTGCTGCTGCCAACAGGTGTGCCCAACAGCTGACTGCAAACCAAGTGCACAGCTCTCCCTCCTCCCGTCTGCCGCCCACCCAGGCCAGCACGGCAGGCGCCAGCCTAGGCACGTGCTGCAGCAGCGCCTCGGCTGCGCCGCCCTGCAGGAGCGGCAGCACGCCGTGCAGGGCGCGCCACACCGCCACCGCCGGCGGCCGGAAGGGCGGGCGAGCGCTGGTGCTGCTGGCGGCTGCCCCGGAGCTGCCTGCTGCTGGGCTGCTGCCCTTCAGCAGCTCCGCCCAGCACCGGAGCGTGGGCAGCACTGCCTCCAGGGTGCCAACATCTTCAAAGGGCCCCCAGGTGCGCACCATGCCCGCCGCCTGCAGGTTGGGAGGAGACGGCTGCCGTTTTTGCAGTCCCAACTCGAGCGGCATCCCCATTCCATCCAGCAAACTGGGCATGCCGCCACCCCTGCTGGCCATGCAGGCACGACACACAGCAGCTACGCAAGCCCTGCCCCATGCTGCCCATGCTGCTGGTCGGCTAGCCGTTCCAAGGCCCCGACATAGGCACCTGTTAAGACCACCCCGAGACTCACCAGGCGCCGAGCGTCAGCCGAGGGGTGCGCCAGCAGGCGATACGCCCCCGGGTAGCGCGCGCCACCAGGCTCAGCCAGCGCCAGGTCATAGCGTGAGGACAGCGTGCACAGCGCGGCCGCCAGGCCGTCTGCCACCTCAGCATCTGCAACATGTGAGTTGGCCAGGGGCGGTCTGAGCAATTGCACACACCCTGCTGCTTACAAGGCGTAGGCAGCTGCCGACCCGATGCAGCTCGCCCGGCACTAACCCCAGCACAGCAGCTGGCAGGTGGAGACAAGCAGCTGGCATAGCACCATTCAGTACCAGCAGAGCGCCTCACCCTCCAGCAGGGCATCATAAGACAGCGCCTCAAAGAGTGCTGTGATCAGCTCTGGTGGCAGCTCCTGGCCCTCCCCCAGCGCCTGCAAAAGGCGGTTTGGAGGCGCGCTGCCGTTCTCTGCTGGTTCTGACCAGGGGCAGTGGGCCATCTGAAGCCAAACGGGCGTCCGTGCCGCCGGAGCTCCCGACCCTCCCCCAGTGCGTGCGTAAACGGCTCCACCACACGCATTCGCTTTATGTGATCAAGGGCCACTTGCAATCGTAAAGAGAGAACGTGCTTCTTCTTCTTCTGCAATCAGGAACCTGCAGCAGCCCTCCAACCACAGCCAACACTGCCCAGCAACCACTGCTTGTTGGCCTCACGCGCACCTGCACACGTGCCAGCTCGGCCGCCACTCGCTCGCCATCCAGCGCTCCCAGGACCGCCAGCAGCGGGCCTGAGCTCTCCTCGCTGAACTGCTCGGAGTAGAAGTCCTGCATTAGTAGATGAGGATAGGAGTGTGAGGCAGGGAGAGACACCGTGGCAAACAGAGTCGGCGGGTGTTGGTGGGTGCCACCGATCGACAGCAGAGGGGCGGCCAGTCGGGCAGGCAGCTGCCTGAACGACGCAACCAACAGCAGCATGGAGCACAGGCAGGCGCGGCACGCGTGTGACAGGACCGCGGCCACCGCAGGTTGGTCCAAACCACCCCGGCCTGCCGCCAAAGCAGGCACCATTGGTGTCCGCATCCCAGCGCCAGCAGGCCACCCGCCTGTGCTGCGTGATACGCGTTGACGCAGTCGGTGCAGGCGGCGAGCTGTGCGGCCATGGCACGCCAGATGCCCTGCACCAGCGGCTGCTCTGCATGGTACCGCAGCACCTCGGCCAGGCCTGCTCACCCGTGTGGATTTGCAGAAGAGGTGGCTCACACGCTCTGCCAGCCATTGTGCAGCAGCATGGCGGCAGTGCAGCGGCGGCGGGTGGTGTTGCATTCAGCCTGGGGGGTGCATGCCACGCCCGCCTGCACAGAGCAATGCCTGACACATGGGCAGCGCTGCACACCTGCCGTGACGTCGCCATGCCGGCACCACCAGTGCTCGCCGCCGTGGCACTGCAGGAAGGCGTAGGCGTCTGCATACCATGCCTGCTTGGCGGCGGCGGCAGCAGCGGCGGCAGGCGGCGGCACCGTCTGCAGCTCCACCAGACGCTGTATCAGCGCCTCCTCCTCATCCTGCGCGGCTCCCTCCATTCGCTTGGAATGCGCCGTAGGCCACTCAGACCTGCGAGCGCGACACGCGGCGTTCGGCCATGGCCATCGCGCTGGGCGGCCGGCGGGCGGTGCGGTGTCCTTCTTAACAATCTAAGACACTGCCATATTAGCTTCAGCACGTCGCGGGGGCGGTCAGAGACTCTCGCGGCTCCATGCGGTGCTGCGTTTTTTGCTTGATGCTGAGCTCTGCTCTAAATGGATGTCGCGACAGCGCAGGCTGCATGATCCGCACATAGCCAACCCGCACGCAGGTGGGCCGGGAAGGCGCCAGTGCAGTGCCCGCCGCCGCTCACTATGCCGCTCGCCGCCAAGTGTGCTCATGCCAGCTGCCCAATGTGGTCGAGGTGCACAGATGTGCTGGCTCCAATTACAGATCTGATGCGTGGCTGTATGGCCGACTTCAACCACACACAAAGTCCGCTCAGGTGATGTATTTGTCTGCCTGCTCCATCAGCAGCCGCGCCGAGTACTTGGCGTCCCTGCGGCAAGAAAACAAACACACACTCGGTTGGCGAAATTAGGAGCTAAAACGCAATGGGATGCGACAGTATTAGCAGCCGACCCGAGCGCTGGGGTCCTTGCAAGAACAAGCAGCAAGCAGACCAGCCTGGCACAGGTCGCAGCGGCAGCGGCAGCGGCAGCAGGGCAACCCTCAGCAAACGACACCAGCATGAAAGCCTTCCCAGTACAGCTGCATCCAAGCTTGACCGCACCTGAACAGCGCGTGTACCTCCTCCACATCCCCCCGCGACACCGCTTCCCGCCCGTTGGTGCGCGCCAGCACCGCCGCGGGCGTCATCAGCTGCAGGGGGAGGTGACAGCAGCAGACGGGTCTGAGTGGCGGCCAGGAAGCGAAGTCAGCACTGCCTGCGAGTGTCATGTTGTACCAGTGGGAGGGACGAGCGGGAGGGCAGCGGGTGGCTACAGTCTCTTCAGGTGAGCCGCGCACCGACCATGTGGCAGCCTGCGGAGAGGCGGGCGCATGTGCCAGATCCACTGACTTCTCGAAAAAAACGCCTGAGCCACACGGTCACCTGTGCAGCCTGTGGTGCACCTCATGCCGCAGGTTCGTCTCGTCTCCCCACACGCAACTCACCCTTCCACACTGCAAGGACGACCACACTTCCAAATCAAGCAGCCTCACCTGCACCGCGTGCCGCAGGCTCGTCTCCTTCCCTGCCTCGCCCTCCTTTCCAACAGCTGCGGCCACTTTGTAACGCTGCAACAGACCGCATGGACCCAGATGGGCAGCCTCCCCACCTGCACCGCGTGCCGCAGGCTCGTCTCCTCCCCAATCTCTCCAAGGTAGGACAGGCTGTCCTCATCCAGCGCAATGCCCTCCACCTGCGTAGATTGGGGCAGCGAGGCAGGGGGAGTGGGGGCCAGCGGGAGCTTGTGGCAGGCAGACGAGCGGAGGAGCGAGCACGAGGGCTGTCCTCGTCCAGAGCAATGCCCTCCACCTGCAAGGCAGTCGATGGAGGGGAAGGCATTCAGAAACAGTAGCAAGCAGGGGCGGGCGGGCAGGGAGGAGCAGGAAGGAGAGGCTGTCCTCGTCCAGCACAGTGCCCTCCACCTGTGCCGAGGGGGGCAGCGAGGCGAGTTGCTTTAGGGGCCAGCGGGAGCTGATGGCAGGCAGACGCAGTGGGGGGAGCAGAGCGAGCACGAGGGCTGCCCTTGTGCAGCGCAATGCGCTCCACCTGCAAGGCAGCCAATCCATTCGAAGCAGGCAGAGACAGCTGGGGCGAAACGGCGTGCAGCGGCGGGTGCAAAGGCTGGTCCGCATCTAGCACTGAGCCCTCAAGTATGAGCGCAGTATGGCAGAAGGGCCGCCAAAAGGCCACTGCTGCCAGCGGCCCGCCCACGCAACAACGCGCACGCGGGCCTTGCCCATCAGTGCAGCAGCTGCATTCAGCGCACGGGGGCAGCCGCCCTCGACCGCCCAGCCGCCCACCGCTTTTGCTGGTGTGAGCTCACAGGTAGAATCAAATTCAGACAATAAGAAAAAACAAACACCTGCGCGCGGATGGCCAGGATCTGCACCATCTCCTCCAGTGTGTATGGCTGCAAAGAATTGATGGGGCAAAGAGAGGGCGGCATTAGGAAGGCTGTATTGGTTGGTGGCGTTAGGAAGGCTGCACTTCCTGCCTGCGTGCGGATGATGGCCAGCCGGTACAGCAAGCAAGCACACAAGACCACAGACAGCAGGGGATGCATGCTGCACCCGTCGAACTGTTGCGGCTGCAAACCCAGGCCATCTCGCCTGCGTGCGGATGATGACAAGGCGGTCCAGCAAGCACACAAGACAACACGACCACACAGGCAGGACGGATGCTGCGCCAGTCAAATCGAGTCTCGCCTGCGTGCGGATGATGACGAGGCGGTCCAGGAGGTCGACGGGCACGCCGTGGGGGGACACCATGTCTGTGCCCCGAACCTGCGCAAGGGGGTGGCAGGCAGGCAATTCTGGATCAGGCGAGGGCACGCGTTGAGGGAGCAGCCGCCTCTGTGCCCACATCTGTGAGGCAGGCAGGCAGGCACCCCATTCATGGCAGTTTGCACAGCAGGCATGCATCAACAGGCGCCCCGCCCGAGTCAAACAGGGAAGCCTCTGAAGCCGCTACATAACAAAGCGCCCACCTCGCAGAGCCCGCGGTTGGTGGCCAGCACCACAATCGGCGCCAGGCTCGACTCGAGCGCGCGGTTGAGGTACGTGAAGCACTCAATGTCCAGCATGTGCACCTGTGATCAGTGGATCAACCGGGTGCAGCCTTTTAGGCAGCCAGAGAGGCACGGCATGTGGTGGAAGAGGAGGAGACAAGCCGGGTTTGCAACAGGAATGCACCTCAATGGTTCAGGGTTCCGTGAAGCGCTCCAGGCACCTGCGGAGAATCAAAGCTTTGAGCACTGCACCACCCAGCATATGCGCAGGTGGCACTGCGGCCCCACTGTCGACCGCAACCGCAGGCATTGATCCTTGGGCGCCCAGAAACCTGGTTGGCAAACCCAGTTCGGCCGACAGCCCTCGTGGCTAGGGCCGCCGGCTGATAACCCAGGGGGCTGTCGGGTTAGAACCGCACCGCACCTCATCAATGAACAGCACGCCGGGCACAAGCTCCGCCACGCCCTGATCGATGTAGCGGTTGACCACCTGCGAGCGGCCGGGCACAAAGGAGCAGCGGGCAAGTTCAGCCAGGTGGCTGCTGCCGGCCCCACACCGCTGCCGATACCCACGAGTTATTGCCAGCTGCAAACGCGGAGCAGCTCGCCTTGCCGTGTGGATCCCCTGCCGCAGTTCGCTGCGCCTCCCTGTACACGCGTACTCAAATGCGCCCAGCAACCAGCTTGCCGTGTCGATCCCCTGCCGCTGCTGGCCGCACTCCCCCGGTCATGTTAAGTCAACATGCCCAGCAACCGACTTGCCTTGTTGATCTCCTGGCGCAGCCTGCCGCGCTTCCCGTGCACGGGCACATTGAAGCATGCCCAGCAACCATATTCTTAAACCATTCAATTTGATATTCGTTTGCTTGCCTTGTTGATCTCCTGGCGCAGCTTGTCCGTGATCTCCGTCTTCTTGGGCTTGAGCAGCTGCAGCAGGGGGGTGTTGCAAACAAATACAACACAAAACCTCATCAGGAATCCAGCAGGGCAGCGTTCCAACACAAACTACATATCGTCAGGCGCTCCGCAACAAGGCGTGGTTTTGTCAGCCTGATTCCCTCTTGGGCTTGAGCAGGGGCGGGGCCATGACACAGGGTGCAGGTGCGGCCAAGTTGGGCGGTGATCCAGCACACCAGCCACAGCCAGGCAGCTTCCGGTTTGGCCCTGCCTCGCCAACCTCATGCAGCCGCCCAAATCTCAACACTTCTCAACCACCTTTGGCCCTGCCTTACCTGGCCCATCATGGACAAAATGTCCTGCCCGCCCTGCGGCCGAGCGTTGGCGGAGTCCAGGTCGTGCAGCGTGACGTCCTGCGCAGTTGGGGCAGCAGCAGTTGGGGCAGCGGCAGCTGGGCTGGGTTGAAGAGAGAGTTTGAAAAGGCAATGGCAGTAACTGTTGGGTTGAGAAGGCAACGAGAGTCAGGTTGGGAGGGCAACCGCGGTTGGGTGCAAGGTGTGAGCCCGGTAACTTGCGCATGTGAGGAGCCCGCCCAGCAAGTCTGCCTGAAGGCCCCAATGGGCCGTGAACACATTCGATCCGCAGCTGCATTCGCAACTGACCCAACGCACGGTAAGCCATGTCCCTTCCTGTGCGCGTGAGCACACCTCTGTTGGCAGCAGCAGGCCCCACCCCCGCCCCCTGTCGCCAACTGTCTAGTTGAACGACTACTGGCTCGTGTGCCTGCGCACCTGCACGACCTCCTTCCGCTTGTGCACATCTCCCTTGGGCAGCGGCACGTACTCTTCCGCCTCCAGATCAAACTCTGTGGCGTAGGCGTCACACCTGCAGCAGTAGAAGGGGGTAACAGGCAGCGGTTAAAGAGCACGCACTCAAGTTTCCGCCTCCAGGATCAAACTCAGCGGCGCAGGCGTCACGCCTGCAGCGGCGGAGGCTCGGCAGGACAGCGACACATCGGCAGCTGTTGGGGCGGGGTCACAGGCACAATGTCTCGCCGGCTCCACAGGTATAGCTAGGCAGGCTGTGCGCGAGCCCCTCATTCCGTACATGGCCCTGCCATCTGTGATCAGCCCGCAAAAATGGTAGCGATACAAAGCAGCAGCAGTACACAGCAGCGGTGCAGATCAGCAGCAACAGCGCTCACCGGCCCACACGCTTCACGGCGCCGCTGTTGGCCTCGATGTAAATCACGTCGCCAGCAGCCACCTTCTCTTTCTGCAAAAGTGTGAGGAGGGCTGGTGGGGCAGTTAGACAGGCTGGACACCGGCTTGGAGCAACAGCACGGATGTAACCAACACACCGGCAGCCACCCTTTCTTCCTGCAGTGGGAAACTCGAGGCAGCGACACGCCAAATGGATGGGATGCTGCCCTTTGGCTGCTACACTCATATCCCCAGCTCCACTGGCTGTAATGTACATGCAATTGTGAATCAGCTGCGTGATGTGGTTGCAGCGTGCTGTGCCAAACAGCCCCAGCCAGAGCGCAGCTTGCGAGGGCCACAATCAGGCACACTCTCAAACCCAGGCACACTTTCAAACCCAGGCACACTTTCAAACCCAGGCACACTCGCCTGCAGGCTGTCGTAGATGGTGGGGTCCAGCTTCAGCTGCTTGGTGCCCTTGACCGTCTTGAGGCCAATCACCACGTGGCTGATCACCTGGGGGGAGAGGGAGGAGGAGGTAGCAGGCAGGAGGGAGGGTGATCACCAGCGCTGCTGGGGGGCAGCATCACGCTGCGTTGATACACCAGGATGCTGGGATGCAACGGGCACGCGCATGTATGCATGCACGCGGCAGCAGTCGACACGCACTTGCACATCGTGGGCAGCTCACGCGCGTGCGGTACACGACAATGCAACCGCGGCGCCTGCACGGGTTGGGAGGCGCATGTGCACAACAAGCAAACGCAGCTCCTGCACACCTTGCCGTAGCCGCCGCCCGGGTTTTCGGTCTCGACCGGGGTCAGCTCGGTGACCTCTCCCTCGTACACCTCTTTCGTCTCCTTGATGCGCAGCCCTGCGGAGTCGGTTTCACAGCCAGGGGTTCAGGCTAGAGATAGAAACTACGTGGGTGCCTCGCCCTCGCACACCGGCTTTGCCTCGTGGATGCGCAGCCTTGAAGGGCAGGCCGGCAAATTATCAGTACAGCTGGGCCAGCCTTACCCGCCAGCAGGCACGTGTGTGGAACATGCGTTCGCGCAGACCGAAGGCAGGAAAGGAGTCAATGAAAGAGGGAGCTCACCGATGGCCCACCGGAAGTTCTCCATCAGAGAAAACCTCCGTCTTCTTCACCTCGGCGCTGTACACCTCACACAGAATTAAAAATGGTAACTGAAGGCTCACCGATGGCTCGCCGGAAGTTCTCCATCAGCACCTCCGTCTTCTTCACTTCAGCGCTGTACACCTCGCTGCCCACCATGGGGCAGAAGGGCACCTGGGGCGGGCAGGCAGGAACATGAGGGGGGCATATGAGGTCACATGAGGGGGGCACATGAGGGGGGCACATGAGGTCACACGAGGGGGGCACATGAGGGGGGCATATGAGGTCACATGAGGGGAGCACATGAGGGCGGTGGGGAGTGTTGGAGAGCGCAGGGGAATGCAGGCGAGTGGTGGGGAGGGTGTTGGCCGGCCGGACTGCACCCCGCTGGCTGCCATCCCAGCTGCCGGAGTCCCCGCAAGTTGGCTTCGAGTCAAACCACTTCACTTCAAGTAAACCCACCTTTGTGCCCAGCTCTTGCGCAATGCCGAGTGCCAGCGCCGTCTTGCCGGTGCCGGGGGCACCCGTCAGCAGCAGCGCACGCCCTGCAAACTTCTTTTGCCTGCAGAGGGTGGTTATTCTCATGGCCGGCTTAAGGCACAGCGCAGTGCAGTGCCGGGGCAGTGCGGCCGTAATGCAACCACCAGCAGCACAGACCAAGCAGGCACGGCGAAGGAGAAACGGGGCAGCAACAGGGGCTGACCCCAGCCGAGGATCCCGAAATCCGCACTCGTCTGTCTCTCCAGCAGTGTGATTGCGTGACATTTCGATTCGCAACACACACACACCCACACAAACAGCGAAATCGCACAAATCGCACCGGATCATCTCCACGACGATGCCTGCCGCTTCTCGCGCGTTCTCCTGCCCCACAAACCCTGCCGCCATGGCCACCGCTGTGCCGTCATCCTGAGCAGGGCGGGGCAGCAGCAGGACAACCAAGTCGGCATGTGGCTGCAGCTGCCTGGGGGGAGAGCATCAGCCCTGTCGCCATGGCCACCGCTGTGCCGTCAAATGCGTAGGCGGCCGCTGAGCAGCACAGACTGTGAACCGTGAATGAGGCAGAGGCGTGGCAGGCGCATCTGCTGCTCCAGCGGGAACCGCACGAGGCGGCGGGTGCAGCATCGGTGCTTGCTGCATTAGTGCTAGCACTCCCGCAGCAACACCACCAACCCAGCAGCAAACACGCAGCAGCAGGCGCATTGCAGCATGCTGCATGCACACACGATCAATGGGCAGCACCAGGCGTGCGAGCAACTGTTGTCTAAAACAAGTGTCAAACTCTCGCCTGCAGGCCCAGCCCCTTGACGTGCGAGTGGGTGGACACCCGCTGCGTCTTGGTGGTGCTGGCCACCTCCTCTATCCGCATCCTGCCACACGCTGCCTAGCCGCTCCCGACGCCCGACGCCGCCTTGCTGCTGCTCCTGGAGCTGCCGCCACTGCCGCCTTGCTGCTGCCCTTCTCCTCCTGCTACCACAACCCAAACAAAGCTGAGGCCCGCTGGGCAGTCACCCCGCGACTGCTGCTCAGGGGTTGCGTGTTACGGCACAGGGCAGGTGGTTGTGGAGTCGCGGCTGCACGGGCGGGGAGGGCAGAGCAAGCGGCAGTGAGCGGCGGCAGGCGGCGGCGGCAAGAAGAGCGGCAGGCCTGGAAGCTGCATGGCGCGGTCCCTGGTGCAGTCGGATAGGATACTGGATCACTGCAGGAGCGCTGAACACGGGGGAGGCAGCACACAGCGTTCCCGCCGACCATCGCTCACTTGCGCAGGCCCTGCACGCGTGCTCGGTATATGGGACGCAAGTTGGATCGCTGCTGAAAGCCGTGGGCCTGCCAGCAGCCCGTTTGCCTGCCTCGCAGCCCCAGCACGTTTCGCATTCTCCATGCATGCGTTGCAAGCCTCCATCGCCGCCTCACGCCACACGATCGGGTATTTCGCACGCATCTGACAAGGTGGGGAGCCCGGGCTGGGCTTGCCGAAACGACTGAGGCTGCTCGGGCGCTCGCCGCAGCCGGAGAGGCTCAGCGCGGCTGTTTGTGCATGGTGCATCGAGCGCTGGGCATGCAGTCATGCACGCCGCCCCACCGCGCCTCCCGCCGCCGCCCGAGCGCCGCCGCCTCGCCGACCACCCCTCCCCGCCTGCAGGCTGCTGCAGCTGCACTCCCCCGCGCCTCTCCAACCTCCAGCCTCCACCCGGCCAGGCCTCGTCAACCCCAAGCTGGAAGTGCTGCAGCTGCCCGGCATGGAGTCAGCACTCACGCTCGGCAGCGCCGACACACAGCTGGGGCTGCGCTTTAAGAAGCTCTTTCTGTCCGACAGCGACATCGGGCTCAAGGTAAGGATTGTTGCCTTTCCTTGCCTGGGGAGGGAAGGGCAGGGTGGCAGGATGTTGTGACACAGCAAGCGACCCGCAACTGGGCCTGTGCCGCCAGCGGCAGTGCCTGTGGGGCAGCGGCAGCGGGCTGAAGGTGAGATGGAGGCTCATGAACAGACTTGGCTGAGATTGCGGAGCAACTGGTGAACGTGCATGGGCAAATGTGGCGCAGCATGTGCCAGCCGCCGCCATGCTGGCCATGGTGTGCCATGCCCAGCATGCAGCACCCTCGCCCCTCAACAGCACGCCAGCAGGCACGCGGCTTCAGGCTCCGCCTGCGGCCGCTGGGCTGGCTGCACCAGACCCCTGCCTGCTTCCCTTCGCACAGCCCTGCCGCGCACAGCCCTGCCGCGGCCCACAGGCTGCTCTTCTGGCACTCAATCTCTCTTCTTGCGCTCAATTGCACCCATCCACAGGTGAAGGGCGTGCTCAACACGGTCACCGCTCAGTGCGAGGTGACGGGAGAGCTGAACAAGGTGGGCATGCTGTCCTCTGGAAAAAAAAATAAATAGAAATAAACAACAATACGAGCGTGCAAGGTGACGGGAGAGCTGAACAAGGTGGGCCGATTATCCCTCTGGAATATCTTTCCTCTGGAACCATGAGTGTTTCATCACCAGTGTTTCGTTCAAGTTGCGGGTGACTGGCGTCGGCGCGGCGCCACACGGCGAAATGTTTAGCTGTGTGTACGGGTGTGGACAGGTCGCGCACGGTCTTGCTGCTGTGCAAGTTGATCGGTTTGTTCACACCGAGGGAGCAGCGGCGCCGCAAATTATCCTGGGCTGCCGCTCGCTGCCGTCCCTTCCCTGCTGTTCTTCCGCCTGCGCTTACGCAAGCCACACGACGCCGAGGCCCTCTAGCCCGACACGCCTTGCTTGCCAACCTTCCAACACGCCTTTCTTCCCAACCCTCCCCTCACCCCACAGTTCTTCCGCCGGGGATCCCTCATTCCTTTCCAACCTCTTCCAACACTCCTTTCTTCCCAACGAGGCACTCCTTTCTTCCCAACCCTTCCCTCACAGTTCTTCCGTCTGGGATCACTGAAGCCCCACGACCCCAACGAGGCGTACCAGCCCGACACGCGGCTGCGCCTCGGCGCCGGCATCAAGGCCAGCGGCGTGGGCGGCAAGACCTACTCGGCAGGTGGGCACTGCTGCAGTGGCACTGCACGGTTTGGGGGGTGGGCGGCAAGGAGAGCCGAGCACCGCATGGGGTATTTTAGGTTGGACTGCCCGAGGTGCGTCTTTGTGTGCAACCACTCAACATGCTGCCGGACAGGCTGCTGTCGTCAGTGCCACACAGGTGGTGCTGATGCGCTGCAGCGCTCAGCTTGCTTGCGTAACCTCCCAACTTGCTCACCCTAGCTCCCAACCTGCTCACCCACCTCACCCCCCACCACATGCCTGTGCACGCACCGCCTGCTGCCGACAACGTGCTGCTGTCCCTGTCCGCTAAGCATCCTGCAGTTGACGTGCTGCTGTCGCTCTCCACTAACCCTGCTGCAGACGACGTGCTGCTGTCGCTGTCAGCCAAGAAGAAGGTGGCAAGCCGCAGCTCCCATTTTGCTGGCCCACCTCGCCACATGCACATCCACCCCACCACATGTCTGTGTACCCACCGCGTGCTTTTCTTTCTGCTGCAGACGACGTGTTGCTGTCCCTGTCAGCCAAGAAGAAGGTGGCGGTGCACCGCAGCCAGGAGGTGGTGCGCGGCCGCCTGCTGCTGCGCAACTACACACAGGTGGGATGCGGTGCTCTGTGATGCAAAAGGAATGGCGCGTGGCCCAGGTGTTGGGTGCTGCAACAGGAGTGGCGCGCGCCCACCTGTGGTTCTGTACTGCAAAGGATTATCGGGCGGCCACCCGCTTCCGTGCATGCGGTGGCGTGTAGACGGCGGGGCTGCCAGCCCAGCTGCCGGTGCTGCTGCGCCTCTCAGGAGCGCTTGTTTGTATTCAATGCTGTTGTTCTGCAGGCGGCAGTGGCGGCCAACTACGACTACAACCTGCGGTCAGAGCAGGTAAGGGATAATTTGGGCCGAGACCGGCTGAACGCACTGGGTTCTTAATGATGAGTCAGGTGTGGAGTTGGCAGCGCTGCAGCTGAATTGGGCACGCCGCCTTGCTCAAACGCGCCGGGACCCTTGATGCACCTGCCGCGCTGACCGCCCTGCTGCAGTGGGGCGGCGAGCTGCACGCGCACCTGAGCCACGCCATCTTCCGCTTCACAGACGACCAGGTGGGCTGCACTGATCGCCGTGTACTGATTGCCGTGTACTGGTTACAGTGTACTGATGAGCGTGCAAAGTTGGGCGTGTTTGTCCTTGTTCGTTCGGTTGCTGCTCGTTGCTTTGCCAGCGTGTGTGATGCATTTTCCGGTCCACAGACGACAGGTGGGTGGTGGTTTCGGAGGGCGTTCACTTGTCCAGAAGTCGTTCAGTTTGTCAGAGGGCATTCCGTTGGTTGAACTAAGCTTCGACTGCCTGTCAAGTGATCACCCGTCTTCAACCGGGGACCAGGCGGGCGGCCTGCTGTTGTGCCTGGTCGAACGACACAGCTTGGATGCTGCCCTGCATGGCTGCTGCCCCACATGCCCACACACACACCTTGAGCTTTTTAACCGCCGCAGGATGTGCGCGTGACGGCGGGCGTGCGGGCGCCGCTGACGCAGCAGGCGAGCGGACGGGCTGGGGTTGGTCGAGTCGCTGGCGGCGGCGCGCCACAAGCAGCAGCAGTGCATGCTGTTGTTGTTGGGTGCAGCCCGCTGCGCTGCAGGAACCGCCGCTCGCCTGCCAAGAATGCATCTGGGCACGCCATGTGCAGGGTGTGTGGTGGCGCAGGAAAATTGCTGGGAGCAAAGCAACTGATGGTCCACGTCGCCTGCATTCCGCTTTGCAGGGTGTGGGCACCGCGCAGCCGTACCTGCGGGTGCAGGAGAACTGTTGGGCGCTGACGGTGCAGCCCGACGGCCAGTGGCGCGTCAGCTACGACCTCTAGAGGGCGGCTGCTCCTTCCGTTTGCCTAAACAGGTGCTAGGACCTATCACACCCTGGGGTTGCGTTCCTGCAGCAGTGACGGAGCAAAATAGCTACGACCGCTGTAGAGAACGCTGTTAGTCACCCCAGGTTTCTGCTGTGCGCGATGCCAGGCACTTGCGACCTGTTGCCCTCCTGCTTGACCTCGGTCTGTTACCTCCCCAGCTCTGCGTGCCTTCCCTTCTCCCGGCCGCTGGCGCTCTGTGCTGGCCCCCTCACGCCCCCTGCCCTGCCATTCTTTCCTGCTCGCTTGATTTGTCAGTCACAACAAGGTTGTCCAGTACGGCCTGGCCTGGAAAATAATGCATCACCTACTTAAACACAGCAGGCGGCAGTCACAGAGGTCTCACATGGGCACTGGCGGTTGTGCATGCAGAAAGGAATCATGTCAAGACGCTCGGGTGGTGTCAACAGCAGGAGACAGCAGGGCAGA
The DNA here is from genome assembly GCA_006782975.1 of Chlorella sp. Dachan. NCBI lineage: Eukaryota > Viridiplantae > Chlorophyta > Trebouxiophyceae > Chlorellales > Chlorellaceae > Chlorella > Chlorella sp. Dachan. Next base: position 136,071 of record RRZL01000056.1, on the reverse strand, counting down.
GGCTGCGTGTGGCTGGGAAGCGCCGCCCAACCAATCGGGGTGGCCCCCAACCATGCCGCACAGCCTTGGCCAGAAAGCGAGTCGGGTGTGGTCACACAGCACTGGCGCTGCCGCCACGTCTAGTCGAGCTGCAGCAGATGGGGCTAGTCACTGCGGCCTTCTGGGATGGGCCAGACGCCGCTGCTGCAAGCCCTGCTGGCCACTGCAGGGTCATGGGTCACCTAGCCTGGCCCAGCAGCGCCTCGCAGATGTTCCTGCGTTGCAGGCAGTGGGGCAGGCGTGTTGCCCTGTGAGCGGCGCTTGACCAAAGAGCAGCCCGCCAGCCGCCAGGGGCAGCTGTGGGGCGGTGGCGCTGCACAGTAAGCCACGATCACGCACAGGAGGCCACTGCTGACATGATTCCGCCAGCGCCCCGCAGGTGGGGGCAGCCTGGCGCATCAAGCTGTGGACGCCCTCGCATTTCCCAACCAATAAAACCGCGGCGCTGAGTGCCCAGCGTTGCCGCACGGACTGCCAGGGAGCGCACCTCAGGTCGCGGACGCCCTCGCATTGCTCAAACACAACCCCGCGGTTCAAACTGCGCAGCATGCTGCCACAGGGAGCGCACCTCAGGTCATGGATCACCTCCTCAAAGTCGGGTCGGTCGTATGCGTTCTGCGCCCAGCACCGCTTGATCAGCGCCACGTAGGCAGGCAGCTGCAGGGGCACAGCAGGCACGGCAGTGAGCAGCGATTAGTGCGACTGTACTGGGACCCTGTGTGGCACCAGCACGTTTTCCAACGAATGCAGGCGCGGTTGCCACTTACGGCGCCGTCGCCGCTGCCGTGCAGGCATCGTCCAACTGCCCATCCAGCGCGTGCAGCCCCCCGCCCAGATCATGCAACCCCCCAAGCGCACGTGCGGTGCAAAGGTCGCGTTGTCGGCGGGGGCGCCCGGCAGCGGCTGCTGGGGGTCGTCCAGAGGAGGGATGGCCAGGCAGCCGCCGTTCATGAGAGTGGCCACGACGGTCCAAGGGGACACCTTGTTCCAGGGAATCTCCCAGGTCAGCAGCTGCGAAGGAGGGGCAGGTATCGAGCATTCGAAAAGCAGGCGGCAGCTGGATCAACACAGGTTTGAGTTCAGGGTTTTAGGAATGCAGATCGCCCGCTGCCGTCCGCCGCCGCCGCCACCGCCGGAATCGCCATTTCACAGCCCCCCTCCCCGCTGCGGTGCAAGCACACACAACAGAAAAACTCGCCTCCCACAGCACTGTGCCAAATGACCAGACATCTCCCTTCTCCGTCGCCGAGTAGCCGCCGATGACCTCGGGCGCCTGAAAGCGGGGAAGCAGTTGGGACGCGTCGGAGAGGAATGCGCCCCCTCTCGGCTGCAGGCTAGCCACACAGTGCAGCAATGCGCCTGCGGAGCCCAAGACGAGTGAGTGAGGACGCCTTGGTAGGCATTGAGCCAGGCAGGGCACGCCTGTGAGAACAACGAGGCGCACCAGCCACTTGGGGTTGGCCCCCGCCATCATGCCCACCAGTCTTGGAGGGCAGCAAAGGACACACGCAGCAGGTCAACCCCCCACACACGCAGCTGCACGAGGCGCACCAGCCACTTGGGGTTGGCCCCCGCCATTGTGCCCGTCTTGGAGTTGCAGCTGTCGGTGCCCTCCACCAGCTTGGACAGGTTGAAGTCTGCAAACAGACGGGTGACGGGATCCTTGGAACAGAAAGGGGGGCTGGAGTGGAACAGGTAGCGGGAGGGGAATGGCCCTCGGCCACCCCGCCCGCTGCCTGAATCCACACCCAAGGGTATGTCGTCATTCTTTGGTCGACCCACAACTCTGCATTTCAACACAACCCAAAGGGCGCAGGAAACAAGGCCGCAGGTGCGCACCCGCCACCTTCACCCTCCACATCTGGTCTACGAGCAGGTTGGGAGACTTGAGGTCGCGGTGCACGATTCCGCGCTTGTGCCTGCGGGGAATCGCAGGCGGATGTTGCTGGGCAGGCCTGGCGAGAAGCGCGGCTCTTCTAAGACTGCTGCCCAGTGCATGGGCGCTCGCCCTCAGGGAAACATAACAACCCTGCCCAGCGCTCACAGGTACAGCATGCCCTTGGCCGCATCCAGCGCCTGCTAGCAAGGAGCCAAGGAAGCACGAGTTGTGGACCAGAGACAAGTTGGGGCCAGTGACAATGACCAAAGGCACACACAGCGGACAATTTGCAGGCGGGCGCAGCGGCATGCGCGTTAATACAGCAGCGTGGGCTGATCCCGCACACCCACCATCTGCAGGCGGCGTGTCCAGGTCAGCTGCGCCGCCTTGGCTGGGGAGGACTTGCCCGCCTTGAGCACATCGGTCAGGCTGCCCTTGCCGCAGAACTGGGGAGAGCAAAGTGGGAGAGCGGATGGGCAGAGCAGGTGGGACGAGTGGGTTGACGGATGAGTGACGGCCGTCCTCGCCACTGTACGCAGACTCCACAGCAATTGACGCCACGCTCATGGCCGCTGCCGCAAGCGCAGCGGCACAGCACTCCAGCAGCAGCAGCGGCAGTAGCGGCGGCGGCAGCAGAGGTGGCAGCAGCAGCAGCAGCAGCAGCAGCGGCAGCAGCAGTGACAGCATCATCCTACCTCTGTGATCATGGCTGGCGGGCAGGAGCAGACGCCCATGAACTGTTGTCGCAGGGGGGGGGGGAGGGAGGGAAGCACACACTTCAGCTGGCCACCACGATGCACGTCTGGCTGTGTGGCCAGCGGTTGCCAGGTGCACCTGCCGCGGCGGGCTTGCTGCGGCAGCACTGCAGGCTGCAGCCAGCCGGGAGACACAGCCGACGCGTTGGGAAAGCATACAAGTAAAGTACATGCTGCCCGTGCCCCACCTGCACAATGTTGGGGTGCCGCAGGCTGGCCATGAGGGAGCACTCCTGCAGGCATTCATTCGGTGGGAACACAGCAGTGGCGAGTTCAGCGGAAACATGGCGGTCGAAAGGTCGGGCTGGCCATGAGGGAGCACCCCTGCATGCGGGGGCGGCAAGAAGGCAGCGCCCACCGGCCACGGAGAGAGGAACGGCCACATTCGCACAGCAGCCAATACACACACACTGGCTAGCACTGCACCACAGCTCGTCTTACACCAACACATGCGCGCCGCAGCCAATATGTTACAGCCTGCTGTTACTCTCGTGCGGACTGCCCCTACCGCAGCGATAGCAGAGAAGTGCACCAGGGCTCGCCTTGTGCCAACACATGCACATGTGCACCGCAGCCAACCCACTGGCTGGCACTGCACCCCAGCTCGCCTTGTGCAGGTTGACGAGCACGGGGTTGGAGAGGGTGAGGGAGGCGTCGTTCACGTTCTCCAGGTCCAATAAAACTTTCACCGCCTGCAAATGAAAGGGGTTGGGAGCACAGGTGCGTGCTGTTCAGTCAGAACTAGGAGCGGGGGAGGTGTTCTCGAGGTCCACACGGCCCCTGGACCGCCTGCACTGTTGGAATCGGTGTTGGACTGCAGTGGCGTGGTGTTCAGTACAGCCACTAAAGGGCAGGTCAAAGAGCCAGCGGCCAATGCCCGGCGCCCGCCAGCAGCCAGCGCGCATGCCGGCACGCAAGGCACCAGCAGTCCTGCACAGGCCTGCCAACACTGTTCAAATCTCACCACCAGCGTCTCGTGCCACTTAGCCTTGTAAACTTTGCCAAAGCTGCCGGCCCCGCTGCAGCAGCGTGGCAGCAGGCGCGGGGTTTGTGAGGAATGGACGCTTTGGCGTTTGGGACAGGCCGGCCGGTCGGCGGCACGTGGCAGGTGCTGGTTTGGCAGCCAGGACAGCACAGTTCTGGCGGCCCTGAAACGCGCAGGTGCAAACGAATGGATGCCCAGCCCCTCCAGGGCGCCAAGTGCCACCCTCCCCTCGCTGAGCGCCCCCTCGTTGCCGCCAAGCTGGCATCCCCATGCATGGCCATGTCCGAACTTGGAGCACACTCACATGGACTGCTGCAGCGAGAGCTCCTTGTAAGAAATCTCCCAGGGCCTGCAACAGGCATGGGAGCAGGCACCCAACGGGGAGCAGTATTGTGAGGCTGGTTGGCCGACAGATGCAGGAGGCAGCGGCGCGCCAGCGCTGCAGCTGGAACCAGCCAGCTGCACACCAAGGGCCAGCTTCATCACACACGATACCATCAGCAGCACCCACCCACGCTCCGAACAGCACCCACCGTATGTCAACCATGAGGCTGCTGGCGGAGTTGAGGGTGGAGGTCCGAGACGCTCCCCCGCTGCCGCCGATTGGTGACGTCGGCCTGAAGCCGCCGCTGCCGCCGCTGCCCACGCGCCCCGCCCCAGCTGCAGCCCCGTTGCTGCCGCCGCTGCCGGTGTGCGACGTGCCGCCGCCACTGCGCCCGCTGCCCGCGCTGCCCTGCTCGGCCCGCTGCCCAGTGTGCTGCTGCTGCGCTGCCTGCTGCGCTGGCTGTTCGGCTTGCTGTGCCTGCTGTGCCTGCTGTGCCTGCTGGACAGCTGCTCCTGTGAGAAGCGTGGAGCCTCCGCGAGTCGCCAGCTGGCTGCCGATCCAGGACAGCAGCGGATCCTCCGACAGGGAGGAGTCTTTGCTGCAAGGTTGGCAGGAGGGCCGGTAGGCGGGGCGGCAGCGAGTGAGCAGGCAGGCATCTGGACAAGGCACAGCACAACACTAAGGCGCACTGTCCCTCCCGCGCCTGTCCGC
>RRZL01000056.1:107215-122622 GCA_006782975.1 Chlorella sp. Dachan | reverse complement strand
CCACGCCGGCGTCTCGCGCAGCGGCGCGCTGCCCACCTGCCCCAAGGCCCCAAAGTGTGCGGGCGCCGAGCCGGTCGGCCGGTCAATGAGCGGCCCTGGCCGCTGCACCCACTTGCCCTCAGCATCAGCCTCGCTCAGCTGCTTCTTGACCTGCGGGCATCAGCGTGTTGTCCAGCATAGGGTGAGCCCCATGCGGGTGGGCCCAAACGGGTGGGCTCTGCCCGGCTCAGACTGCAACCCACACTTGCAGAGTACACCTGTACCAGCAGAGGGCAGCTGCGTTGGCCACACTGCCCCGAGCCCGGGTGTCACCTGTGCAAGCTTGGCGGCCGCCGCCTGGCGCGAGCGGTCTGCCGGCAGCCCGCCACGCTTGATTGGCGTACCGCCCGAGGCGTCTGTTGACTTGCTGTCAACATCTGGCTCGGTGGCTGCCGGCGGCGGTTTCTGAGCCATCATGCGGATCAGGTTGGCGGTGGCGGAAAAGCCTCTGAGCTGAGCCACCTCGGCGGCGGTGCGCCCCTCGTGCCGCGCCTCTGGGCTGGCGCCGCTGCAAAGAGCAGGGATGGGTGGCGGAGAGGGATGAGGGGACACAGGGTGAGGCGGGGGGCGCCAGCAGAGGGGCGGGCTAAAGCAGCTGGCTGCTGGGCCTGCCCCGCGCAGCTGCCGCCAACGCAAGCACCCCAGCTGCTGCTGCAAGGGCCCGGGCATTTGCAAGCACAGCAGCGGCGGCGCAGGCCCCCAAACAAAGCTCCACGCCACCCTGCACAACAAGGCGGGTGCTCACTTGGCAAGCAGCAGCGTGACGGCATTGCCCGCGCCGGCGGCCGCCGCTGCATGCAGGGCTGTGCCCAGCCCGTCTACAGTGAGGTCCACATCCGCTCCGCTCTTCAGAAGCAGCTGCAAGAAGGCAGGTGGGCAGCAGGGCGGAGCGGTTGCAACGATGCGTGCATGGCAGCTGCACACGATGCCAGCCCTGCAGCGAGCCAGATGCCTGCTCGGGCCGGTGCACAGCAGGGGCCACTGCCGCAGCGGCGGCATCCGCAGGGCGGCGTGCAAGCCGCATGCTCCAACGGCAGCATGGCGCTGCATTTGGTGCACGCAATCACACGGGAGATGGCCCAGCCCACGGTCGGCGCACGGTGCCAGCAGCGCCTGTCGTGTCGGCACACCTTGACACATTCCGCTTGGTCGGCCGCTGCCGCAGCGTGCAGCAGGCTGCCGCGCCCCTTTGCAGGGTCCACCGCATCCACGTTGCTGCCGGGAGTGTCCAGCCAGTGGACCAGGGAGCCCAGGGCGCCTGCACAGCGGGGGCTAGGGCGGGGCAGTCAGCGGCAGGCACCGGCGGCAAGGGCGGCTGCCTGCGGCGGCAGTAGCAGCGGCCTGTGCGGCGCACGCCCGGTGCTACCACTGTTCGCGTTGGCACACGATGCAAGTGCCAAGGGGGGCGATAGGGGGGGCAGGGGAGCGGGGTTGGGCTGCATAGCCGCCACACTGTGGCGCACCTGCTTGGCACAGGGCCCAGGGGTCCCGGGCGTCCTTGCTCGCGGCACAGCCCATTGCTGGCGGGTGCGCGAGGCCGGGGGAGCTCCTTAGTCTCGCTCCATAGCGTGGAGGGCTCAACAGGACAGGCTTGCTCTGTGTATGCACTTGTCGCAAGATCGGTGGCTCATGAATTACCAAGCGCCGCCCACACCCGACACTGGCGGATCCCCGCCGGCATGGCGCGGAGCGCCCGACCGCCTTGACCGGCCTCATTACTCCCTCCTCAGTCTGGGCGACGTCTGGCAAAACGCCATGCCGTGGATGTGAAATGGCATTGGCAAGTGGGCCTAGTAGAGATGCGGTGCAGGAAATCCAGGGAAGCTCGCCTCCCGCGACCGGCGTCCCGCCTGCTCCTGCAATGGGCGCATTAAGCCATGTGAATGTGATGCATCAGCTCTGCACAGTGCGGGGCACCATTTCTCGTGCTCACACGGGCTTGAACCTAAATGCGGCACTCCACCCGTGGTGTGGGGGCCAGCTCCTGCTCCTGTCCAACATGCTGCCCACAGTTGCTAGCGATCGCGACAGCCGGCTGCGTTGCTGCCGGCCCCAACTTGGAGTGTGGCTTACAGGAGGGGCAGGCGCGGCATCAGGTTTGGCTAAGAGTCATACGGGTGGCAACGGAAGAGCAGGCAGCAGGGAGCAGAAGCAGCGAAGAGCAGCACAGGAGGGAGTGCTGCTAAAAACCAAGGGGCAGCAGCTGTAGCACAAGCGGCCGCCAGGGCTCAGGGCAGGCCCTGCCAAAGGCGTGCGCCGATGGAAGCGCCGCCATCCAGCCAGCCCCGTGCCGCTCCCGCTGCCGCCGCGGCTGCGGGCTGCTGCTGCTCAGCCGCTGCCGCCGCCGCATCGGTGTGGAAGCCCTGCCGCTGCTTGTGTTTGGGGTTGTCCTTGCAGCTGCAGGGAGGTGCGGGTTGCGGGTGGCGCGGCGGGGTGAGCCAACACTTGCCTGCCATCCCACGGTGTGACAATGTGACCCGAGCAGCCAGGCAGCCGGGAGCTGGTGCACCAAGGGCCTGCCCTGTCGCCGCCAGCAGGCAGCCCCCTAGCACAGCCGCTGCAAACCGGCTGCAAACCGACCGGCGCCTCACATGACATAGAGGCGGCCGCGGCGCTTGACGATGCGGCACGCCTCGCACAGTTTCTTGATGGAGGCCTTGACCTTCATGTTAGGTGCTGCAGGCAAGGCAGGGAGGCGGGGGAAGGGGGCCTAGGCGACCGCAGCCGGCGGTGCGGGCGGCGGCGGCAGTGGCGGCGGCATGGCCCAGGGCTGCCAAACCCCCCTGTGCGGCTGTCTGCAGCTCGAGGCAGCACACCCGCATCGCTGTAGGGGGTGCAGCGCCGCCGCTTACCAGCAGTGAAGGGTCGGCGTGCGGCACAAGAGTGAGGTCTACGCAGCTTTGGCGGCCCTCGGCTAGCTTCCGTGCAAGTGGGATGTGAGCGTCTGTGCCCCGCCAAGTGCTGCTGGCCAACGCTGCATGAGCGATGCCGGCAAAGGCAAGTGTTCCTCGAGCCACCGCGCGCGGTTGCAGATCCAAAGCTTTGCATATAACGCGATTCGAGCACCAACGCACCATCCCAGGCTGGTGGAGCGCCAAGAGCTCGTCCAACTCCTCGCTGTGCTTCAGGGCGCGATCGCGTTCGAGTGTGAACGGGCAGGCGCCCTTCATATTGTCTGATGCAGCCTGCCCGCTTGCACACAACCCTATCTGCCGCCGCCGCCGCTGCCGCTAGCGCAGCTTGCCCAGTCCCCCCTCCCCCTCATCACTGCCCTCTGGCATGTTTTTCCACGCAGACCCGGCCCCCACTCGCCATGCGGTTCGTGGTGGTGGGCGGCGGCGTGGCGGGGGTGTGCTGCGCCGAGGAGCTGTGCCGGCTGCGGCCCGAAGACGAAGTCACGCTCGTCTCCGCCAGCCGCGTGCTCAAGGCAAGCCGGGGGATGGTTTCTGGATTCTGGACATGTGGTTGAGGGGTGGAGCTCAGAGCCCAGGTTGACTGTACGAGCTGCTGCGATGAGGTGACATGGCAAGGTTGCAGCAATGTCGCTGCCTTGATGGGGAACTGCACCTTGCAGGTCGCATGCTGCTTGCACTTGCCCCTGGGCTGCCGCTGCTGCCATGCAGGGCGTGGCTGGCCGGCCGGTGCCCTCTGGGCTTGATACCCAGCTGGCCCCCTCAACCCACGCCCACGGCGTACTCCAATGCGCATTTTTTCTTTCTTTCGCAGGGCGTGAGCGTTGTGGCGCGCCTGTCCCGCAACTTGGAGGAGCTTGCACTTGTTGAGCGCCGGCTGGACGAGCTACCCTACCCCAATCTGCGCCTCGTGCAGGCAGGCTGAGTGTGCGGGGCGGGCGGTACTGCATGGGTTGGCAGGCAACAGGCTGAGTGTGTGGCGCCGGCGGTGCTGCATGGGTCAGGAGGCAGCATCCAAGAATGCAGGGCTGCTGTTTGCAGGCAAACCGGAGGCAGTGGCCAAGTGTGCGGGGCTGACGTTTGCGTGCAAGGGTGGCAGCTCCCAAGCTGCGCTGGAGTTGTGTGCTCACGAACACCCCTTTCACTTTACTCCGTGCAGGATGTGGCGGCAGGCATCGATACAGAGGGCAAGGTACGGCCGAATCTTATGCCGTGCATTCTGCGTTCCACAGCGCCAACTCGTCTGGGCGAGGGGCAGTGCTCTGGCCACCCAGCAATGCCCCGCAATGCCGCTTGCGTCAAGAATGGCTCGCACCACCTGTGCACCTAATGTTAGGCCCACCTTGGCCCTGCCCGCTTTCGAGCAGGCCCTGCTGCTGGGCAGCGGCGACCGCCTGCCATACGATAAGCTGTGCATCTGCGCCGGGGCCCGACCCAAGCAGCTGCCGCCCAGCGTGTTCCAGGCATCAGCTGCATCAGCAGCTGGGCGCAATGGGGAAGCGGCGGGAGCCCAGGCGTCGGCAGACCAGGCGGGACAGCAGGCGACGCAGCAGGCGCAGCAGAATGCAGAGGTGGCGGCGCTGCAGCAGCGCGTTCTGACGATTCGGGACACAGATAGCGTAGCGCGGCTGGCTGCCCGGCTGCGGCACTCCCGGCGGGTGGTCGTCGTCGGCAACGGCGGCATTGCTCTCGAACTGATGTGAGTTTCTCGGCGGCCGGCGGGTCTCGATCGCATGCACACAGAGCTGTTCATGTGACGGTGCTGTGCTGTGCTGTGCTCTGGTCTCAACAGCAAGTTAGTGTGTGGTTGTTGCGTTGTGGTTTGAGCACATTGGGTTTCGTCCCCGCCTTGCAGATCGGGGCTGAAAGGGGCGGACGTGACGTGGGTGATGAAGCATGCACACATTGGTGGGTGTCGCTTGCTGCCGCTTCCAGCCTGGCTGCTGTCCGCCCAGCTCATGCTTTGGAGGCACCAGGCGCACACGGCCGCGAATGCACTTCCGTACTCCCCCCAGCCAGCTGCCCGCTCTGCTGCGCATGCTTCGTGCAGCATTCTTCATCAGACTGATGCCTCCCAGCGCATCTTCGGCAGAACGCTGCAAAATGCTGCCTCCCTGCGCAGGCGACGCCTACTTTGACCTGGATGCCGCCCAGTTCTTGCTTGAGGAGCTGCAGCACCAGCGCCGAGTCGCGGCGGCAGCAGGCGCAGCAGGCACAGCAGGCGCAGCAGGTGCACCAGAGGAGGCGACACCGCTGCAGCAGCGGCGGCCAGGGCCCGAGCAGCAGCAGCAACCGTCAGCGCAGCAGCAGCCCAATGGTGCCGCCCCCGCTGCTAGCAGCATCCGGGTGCTGGGCCATGCTGTGGGGCCCCGGTGGGTGCAGCAGCTGCCGGCCGGTGCAGCAGCAGCCAACGGCGGCGGCAGTGGCCTGGGCAGTGTGGATCTGGAGTATGGAGCGGAGATTGCTGCCATTCGATTTGCGCCTGAAGACGGCACACACAGCCAGCAGCACCAGCAGCAGCAGCGGCAGGGCTCTGCCAGTCCAGGCCGCCTGCCAGCAGATGCCACCTCAGACGGCCCCTGGGCCGACCGGACCCTGCTGCTGACGCTGACGAATGGGCGGCAGCTGGAAGCCGACCTTGTGCTGATGGCCATTGGGGTGCGGCCAGCGCTCGAGTGGGTGCCTCCCTCCCTGGAGCGGGCGCCAGACGGCGGCCTCCGTGTCAACAGGTGCGGCGGCTGGCACGCTGCGGCGGCTAGCAGTGTGCGACAGGGGCCAGGGCAGAGCTAGCAGCGCTGGGCTGCTGGGGCGGTGGCGCTGCTGTGTGTGCTGACCGGGGCAGTGCGCCGGTGCCAATGTGTGACCGTCCCTCCGGCTGCGGCCGGCACATGCAGAGCTGCGGCCATCGGAGCAGCCAGCAAAGCCGTGCGCTAACGGCGCCCTCCCTGCTGCTGCTAGATATGTATTTATAGATATGCGCCTTGTGACGCAGGCACATGCAGAGCTGCAGCGACCCTGCTATCTTCGCCGCCGGCGACTCGGCTTCCTGCCAATGGGCGGCCGACGAGTCGCAGCACTGGTTCCAGATGCGGCTGTGGTCTCAGGTGGGGCACCTGAGACACTGGGGAGCCTTGCAGGCCCTGTCCTACACGCGTGTTGCCGGCGTGGCTGATCCCATCTCTGCGCGCGCACGTGCTCGACATGCAATCTACACGGCTCCATAAGTGTGCGCCTCCCAAGCAGGCGCGAGCCATGGGCACGTACGCAGCACACTGCATGGCGGGGGTGCAGGACCAGGTGGGAAGCTGCTGCTGCCGTGTCGCCTTCTGCCCATTGTCTTTAGGCTGCGCTTCTGCACAGCCGTGCCACTTGGTGGCAAAGCGGTGCGCCCTTTGTGTTGCAGCTGCGCCCACCCGGTTGCAAGCTGAGCCGGCTTGCTCGCATNACGGGTTCGGACATGGCATTCGAGCTGTTCACCCAAGCTTCGGTTGCAAGCTGATCGGGCTTGCAAGTTTGCTCTCTCCCGCGCAGACGGGTTCGGACATGGCGTTCGAGCTGTTCACCCACGTCACTCGCTTCCTGGGCAAGAAGGTCGGCAGGGTGTTGTGAATAAAAGCACGTGTGGTTTGGCTGTCTTGATGCTGGGCTGCTTTGTTGCTGGTCTGTCCGTGCTCAACACATGCTTCCTGGGCAAGAAGGTCGGCAGGGCTTGGATTATAATAAGGGTTGCTGGGCTGCCCTTGCTGCTGGGCTGCCCTTGCTGCTGGGCTGCCCTTGCTGCTGGGCTGCCCTTGCTGCCGGGCTGTCCTTGCTGCCGGGCGGCCCTGGCTGCTGGGCTGCCCTGGCTGCTGGGCTGCCCACTCTCGACACGCGCCTGCTGGGCGAGCAGGCGAGGCTCTGCCTGCAGCTGTCATTTAAGCGACACGCGCTTCCCGAGCGAGCAGGCGAGGCTGCTCCTGCAGCTGTCGGGCTGGATTGCACTGCTGCAGGGGTTCCCACACTCGCTCCAGCATCCCTCCCTGCGCAGGTAGTGCTGCTGGGGCTGTACAATGGGCAGCGGCTGGAGGGCGAGTCGGAGCAGGACATAATTACGTACAGCCGCGTGGATGAGGTGCGGTTTGAAAGTGACTTAGCGCCGGGCTCTGTGTTCGGTTGAACCAGGGCAGGCAGCGGCTGGAGAGTGAACCAGAGCAGGACTACTTAGTGGGCCCTATCAGACCAAGGCAGGGGGAGCTTTAGGTGCCCCAGGCCCTGCATGTGTCTGCTAGCCCGGGCACCCAAGGCCAGAGGTCCCACAAGGGAGAGGGTCCCAAACCGCCAAAGTGCCACTGCCCACCCCACCCACCCCACCGTCACCCCTGTGCATTGAGAGCACCCGCCCGCACCCCTCACCCTGCTGGCTGTTTGCAGGAGCCGGAGGGCCGCTCGTTTGTGCGTGTGCTGCTGCTGCGGGGGCGGGTCCAAGGCGCGGTGCTCATTGGCGACTCAGGTGGGCGGCGGGTGGGCGAGCAGAGCTGTAAGACTGAATGCAGCACTGTTGCAATCAGCTGCTCTTGGCTGGCCGCTGCGCACGTCAGAACATGCTGCAGCTGCTTGGCGCGGTTGCCAATTCCTGTTTCTGTGCAGACCAGGACGAGAACCGTGGAAGCCTGATCCCGGGCAGCCCAACAAACTGTCTGAACGGTGTCGTGGTGTGTTCCCCTTCTCACCCCTGGCCCGCAGACCTGGACGAGACGCTGGAGAACCTGATTCTGGACCAGCTGGACGTGGGTGGCTACGGCCCGCACCTGCTGGACCCCGATGTAGAGCTGGACCACGTGTTCGACTGAGGCCCTGGTTCCTGATTCAATCAGGAAGTTCCTGCATCCCTGTATAGCGACTGCTTTTTTATGTCTGGCTCTCAACAATTACCATGGGCTTCCATTTGCAACTTGGCTCTACATGCTGTGCACACGCATGCACGTGGCCACGTGTAACACGTGATTGGCATGCTGCTGCCGGAGGCTGGCTGGTGGCACGCGCCCGACGTAGAGCGCTGCTGCCGCCGCTGCACAGCCATGGCGCAACCAGTGTGCGCAGCGAGCCACCTCGCTGCCGCTTGCACGCGCCTTTAGGAGCGGCGACGCCTGTATGAGGCCCACTCGTGTGCCTGCCGGGCTGCGCCGGAGGCCGCCTCACTGCTTGCGCGTGTACGGGTTGGGCTCAAACACAAAGGGCCCCTCCTCGGGCGGGAAGTCGGTGGGGCCCTCCGGGTCCAGCAGCCTGCGGGGCACACGTATGGATGAATGAATGAACTGGCGGGAGTCGTTGGGCGGGAACAGACACATGCTTGGCCGGCCAGTGTTCCCAGGCGCCCTCAGCTGGCTATCAAAAGGCGACACTGTTGCTTTTTGCGCTGCGCGAACGCAGCAGCCACTGCCCCGGCGTGGCGACCCCTATGCAAGCGCACCGGTTGGTGGGGTGCAGGATGCCACGCCACGCCGATTCGGTGGCGTGCACCAGCCCCTGCACCGTGCAGTCCTGCAGCAGCAGACGGGGGGAGCACAGTGTTGGAGGGTGAGGCAGCGCAGGTTGGGCTGGTGGCCTGCATGCCGGCATGCAGCGCGGCCCCAGACACCTCTCCCTCCGTACTGTCCGTGGTCAACTAGGTCAACTCGCCTGCACATCCATCGCCGCAGCACCGTCCACCAGCAGCGCATGCGAGGGCCCGCCCGCCACCGCCGCGCCGCGCAGCAGCGCGGCGCTGCTGTCCCATGCCCACACGCCGCCCACGCAGCCGCCGATGGTGCCACGCAGGATGGTGGCGCGAGCGCTGTCCGAAAGGTCCACTCCCGGGCCCTTGCAGTTGCGGAGCTCGCAGGAGTGAAGCGTCACTCGGGTGCTGTCCATGGCAACCACCGCCTCCTCATCGCACTCGGAAATGACGCAGCTGCACAGCAGTGGGAGGGAAGGGCGGCTCCCTGGTGGGTGGATTGGCGGTAGGTTGGGAGTATGCATCACTTCAGGGCTGCCTGATGGCCACACATCATACGCGGGTGTCACGTGTACAAGGTCACTGCAACACCCCTGGCCTCCCCCCGCCTGCCTGTTAGCTAGCACTAGTGCACCCAATCAACCGCCCCGCCCAGGGTGCGGCTCACCCGTACAGCGCCAGCGTGGCGCTCTCCTGCACACGCACGCCCTGAGCGTTGCACTTTTCGATGGAGCAGGCCTCCAGGCGTGGTGCAGAGGAGCCGTAGGCGTGCAGGCCCACTTTCTTGCATGTGATGATGCAGCGCAGGAAGGTGGGGGCGGCTGCAGCGGGTGGGGCGGCAGGAGGGCGGCGGTGGGAGGTGAGCAGCACACCAAGGTCAAGGCTGGTTGGTGCTAGGTGCAGAGAGCACAGGGGTCGAAGGTGGTAGGCAGCCTCAGTGTCGCAACTTGGATGCCAACCAGCCGCGCTGCAAGGCTGCGTGTCAATCAGCGGCCTAGGCTCACCCTCGCCGCTGGTGCTGACTGCGTTGTCGCCGCTGCACTTGATCTGGCACCCCTGCGGTCATTGGCAGGCGTCTGCCTCAGTCAGAAGTAGATGGCGGTGAAGCAGACTGCGAAGACACCTGAGGGCCTGAGACACCTCACATGGCACACGGATGGTCGACTGCCAACAGCACGCGGCCCTCACTCAGGCCGCCACCTACGGCGTGCCCCCCGGGGGTACAGGCCTGGCCTGCACCACTCCACCGCCAGATTGCCTAGGTCCTGCGGACAGCATGCAGGAGGAATTGACGACCCCCAACCAAGCCCCCTCCCGCTTGCCTGGATGAGCGGTGCTGCAGTGGAGGGCCCGTCCACCAGCAGCGCCTCTCGGAAGCCGGTGTGGTCGAGATCCAGGATGCGCAGCACCACGCCGCCCCTGGTGCAGCGCAGGGGCAAAGCACAGTATCGGACCACCATAGTGAGATCGTGGCGTGGTGATACGGTTGCACGTGCTGTGCGAAGGGTGGTCCATTCCGACTGCATTCCAACTGCGTTTCAACTGCATTCCAACTGCATTCCTTCCGGCTCACCGCACAATCCTGAACGTGGGCACGTTGGCGCGCTGGTCGATGCTGGACTCCCCCAGCCCGCCCTCCCCCTCAATCAGCAGCCGCTTGTCCAGCGTGATGCAGTGGCTGCAGCAGGAAGCAAGTGCAGCATGGGCGTGTGGCAATGGGCAATGTGCATAGGGGGTATTGGGCATGTGGCTGCGCGCCAACAGAGCGGTTGCATATCCACTGCCACACCAGCGCACAACACGCCTCTGAGCAGCGCATTCCCCTGGCAAGTCTGCTTGCTTGCAGCGCTGCTGTGCGCGTTTCCAGCGGCCCAGCTCACCCCATGCCGTTGTGGATGCCGCGGCGCAGAATGATTCGGTCGCCGTCCCGGGCAGCCGCCTGCATCAAGCCACCCATTTGAATCAGCTGCCTTTTGGGGGGCCAGCAAGCATAACTGCCGGGCAGATGGGCATGGAGGCCAACTGACAGGCCAACAGTTGGCTGAAACCACACATGCCCTCCCTGCTCACCACTGCTTCTTTGATGCTGCGGAACGAGGTGCGCCGGAGCGCCGCTGCCGCTGCCGCCGCCACGGGCCGGTAGTCCCACGCCACCAGCGGATCAACTGCCACGTCTGCCACTGCCGCTGCCCCTGCCTTGCTGGCAACCAGAGAGGTGGATGCTGCGCCCCCTGCGCTGCCGCCGCCGCTGCCGCCGCTGCCGCTGATGGCCGACGCAGCAGCCGGCTTAACGGGCAGGGCCGGCAGGGTGGTCGTCACCCCAATGCCGTCCTCCGGCTCTGGTCCGTCCAGCTCTGGCACGTAGGGGGCTGGCTTGCACAACCACGCCTCCTCTCCCGCACTGCGCACCTGCGGGCGGCAAGCGGGGTGGGGATTGGGTCAGCAGAGATGCGGTTTTTGCTTCGTATTGGGGCATCAGGTGCTGGCGCATTCCAGGCTGCTTCCCCTGCATGCGTCCACACCCAGCCAGCGGTCTGCCATGGCGCTGCCATGCCTGCACAAGCTCATCTACAAAGCAGGCACCCGCCTCCCCTCCCCTGGAGCTGCGTGCCGTCAGTGTCGGCCAGGCCGCTGAAGTTTTCATAACAGGTACACCTCGCACCGAAGCCATCAGGTCCAACCCACCTCCAGCTGCACGCCGTCATAGCCGGCCAGGCTGCCGGCGCGCGCCGCCGCCACAGCAATTCTGTCCAGCAGAGGCGTGAAGTCGCTGTGCCCTTCGCTGCTTTGGGGAGACAGGGCGTGGCCCTGCGGGTAAGGCGGGTTGCAGGGTGAGGGCGGCATCGGAGACAAACACACACAAACACACGTGAGGTAGCGCCATCAGCCTCGATGCGGTTTGCAGTATTACGGGCTGCAGCGGCGGTGCTACCTCTCTGTGGACCCACCTTTTTGCAGGTGGCCACCGCCTCCTCCCAACGCCCCAGCGCCGACTGGGCCTGCGCCAGCCTGCACAGCCCCAAGAAAAGGACTTAACGCTCAAACCAGCGTGAGTGCTGAGCTGCTGGGCGCCGACAGCAACCCCACGCAGGGCCGCATCACCTGCGAATGCCAGCTGCCAATCGACCATTGCATGCTGTGCACGCTGTGCCCACCCGCCTACAAGTTGCGCCCACCCACCTGTACAGCGGCTTGGGCCAGCTGGGCAGCAGGCGGTGCGCCCGCTCCGCGTCAGCTGCCGCCTGCACAGTCCGGTTGGATGTCCAGTCGCCACGCTTCAGCAGCCACACAATTGCCCCCCTCTATGCCAGGTGCAGTTGCAGCTGAGCGGCCATCCACATCACAACACACACCACAGTCCAGCTGTGTCCTCCCACTCACCTCCTCGTTCCGCCGCAGACGCAGCAGGGCGTGCGCCCGGTTGGAGTGCAGGGTGGCCGCCAGCTGCGCCTCTGCCCCCGCTACAGCTGCTGCAGCTGGGGATGGCGCATCTGCCGCCGCGCCCTCTGCCGCCGCCGCCGCCTGCCCCGCTCCCCGACTCGCTGCCTGGCTGGCCTCCGGCAGCACAGCCAGCGCTTGTGTGTAGCACTTCACTGCCGCCGCACAGTCGCCCTCTTTCAGCTGTGTGTTGCCCTGCTCTTTCAGCTCCACAGCAGCCGCTGCCCCCGGGCTCAGTGCGTTGCTGGCCACAGCTGGCGCAGCCGCACCGCCCGGCCGCCGGCTGCTGCTATCCCACACCAGCTTGATCTCCGGCTCGGCCTCCTCCTCCTCCCCCTCGCTGTAAAGCAGCCCCTCTGCATCAGCTGCCGCACCAGCGGGCAGCTTTGCCGCGCTGCCATCGGCACTGCATCCAGATGCAGCTGAGGGGTCCTGCCCAGGGCAGCACCCACCGGTCGCCAGCTCATCGTCGTCATCATCCTCGATCTCTCGCTGCCGCAGCGCCGGCTGCCCCGCCCGCCGTCCCTCCTGCGCCTGCTCCCCCACCGCCGCTCTCTGCTGCTCCGACTGAGCGCCGCGAGCGTCACTGCTCACCAGCGACACGGCGGCCAGAGCATCGGCGGCGGTGGCCACACCAGTGGCAGCTGCAGAGGCGTGAGTGGGCCGCGCCTTGCTCGGTGAAGTGCTGCGGGAGCTGTCCCCGCTGCCGCACTGGCTGCCGGCCTGCGGAGCAGCAAAGCCAGACGAGCCCAAGAGCCGGTTAGCTTGCTGGCAAGAGCCTGCACATAAACCTTGCAAGCAAGAAAGTTGCTGGTTCGCGCAGCTGTGGCCAGTTGCTCACACAGCGCTTGCTGCCGGGTTGCCCTCACCTGACCGCCAAGCACCCACCCCGACCCCCTTCTTGCCGCCCACACCTGGCTGCTGGCGTGCCGGCTCTCACGCTCCAGCGCCCGCACCTCGTACGCCTTGCGCCAGCGGTGCTCAAACAGCTCTTCTACGTGCGGCTTGCCGGCGTGCTCGCCCCCTGGCGGCAGCACCGGCGCCTGCGGGAGAAGGCGAACGGGCAGGCGGCGGCGCGGCGGTGGGTGCGGCAGGCAGGCCGGGGGCTGCAACCGCCGGGCCACGGGCTGATGGGACGCCAGGGCGTCACGGCGGCATCCCGTGGGAGGCAGCAGGGGCGCAGAAGCGGCTCACCTGATGCAGCTTGGCCCCGCAGCTCATCGTCTGCCGGTGCGTGGTCGTTGAATCGGTTGTCCGAGTGATGTAGATGTGTAGGAGCAGCTGACGGGCTTGCAGCAACTCTCGCAAGCGCCGCATGGGGGCGCCAGCAGGGCAGTGCTTGAGGGCCCTTCCCAGCACTCGCGATGCGTCCCAGCAGCAGAAACGCAGATCATGCAGCAGCGATCCCAGCCCCTGCATCGCTACATCGGCTCCCCCTGGCAACTATGGCGGCCCCGCAGCTCAATGTCTTTCCAGTGGGCAACTACACATTCGGCAGCAAGCCCCCGAAGTTTGAGAAGGACTCTAATGTCTCGGCACGGATGGAGCGGCTCAAGGAGAAGTGCGTCCGGGCATCCGACGGGTCTGCAGAGCAATGCCGAGATCTGGATGAGCATGTGTTTGGACACGGCGCCGCCGCAACAGCGCCCGCCTGCCGCCGCCGCCGCCGCTCTGCCTTGCCGCCCTGCGTTGCTGCCCACACTAGCATCGCCCAGCCCCTGCAATTAGTTACCTTCATAAGGCAGTAAGCGCTGCACTGCGGCTGCACACATCCCATTATATGTTCCCTTACAGCTGAACGCGTCACAAACGCATGCTCCTGCCCCACCGGTGCAGGTACGCGCGGGAAGGGCTGCGCCGCTCCGTAGATGCCGTGCTGGTGGTGCACGAGCACGGCCACCCGCACGTGCTGGTGCTGCAGGTGGGGGGCGGCAGGGAGTGCTGCTCCTCCAGCTTGCGTGCCCGCCGCATTGGTCGGGAGCGGCCATGTGTGCTGGCTGCTGCGTCTTTCTTGCAGGGGAGCGTCTTTGCCTGGGCAGGGCCTCTTCTCGGTGGCCTCTCAGGCAGGCAGGCAGCGCAGCTAGAGACGTACCTGTCATCTTCGCATCACCCTGCCTCTGCAATGCTCGCTGCAGATGGGCGCCAGCTTCTTCAAGCTGCCGGGCGGCCGCCTGCGGCCCGGAGAGGACGGTGCGCGGCTGCTGCGGGTGGCGGGCTGGGCAGGTTGCCCTGTGTGTGATCCTCGCGACCGTGTGGTTTTATTTTGAATTGGGCATTATTTTTCTGCACACCTTGCCGTTGTTCGAATGCTGCAGCCTACAGCGCTTACTGGGCCCTGCACATCTGGGGCGCCCTGCTCATCTCCTGCCTGGGTGACGCGGCTGCCCCCGTGCCTTTGCAGAGGCGGAGGGGCTGATGCGCAAGCTGACCAGCATGCTGGCTCCAACTGCACGCACTGCTGATTATGATATTGCCCTTCCTTCCTGCAGAGGCGGAGGGGCTCATGCGCAAGCTGACCAGCATGCTGGCGCCACCCACGGAGAGCATGCGGCCCGACTGGCGCATCGCCGACGTGCTGGGCACCTGGTACCGGTGAGCAGCTTTTGGGGCTGTTGGTCGCCGGTGTTGCGCTGCGGCCGGCCGGCACATCGCGGCAGTGCGGGGCACCTGGAACCCGTGCATTTGCTAACCGTCGCTTAGCAGGCAGCACGCAAGCTGTGCGTGCCGTGCTGTGACCTGACGCACAACAACTGATACACCTCCAACTTCCCACCCACCCGGGCTACAGGCCCAACTTTGAGGCGCTGATGTACCCCTACTGCCCCGCCCACATCGCGCGGCCCAAGGAAGTGAAGCGCCTGTTCCTCGTCGCCCTGCCCGAGCGCTGCTACCTGTCGGTGCGTGGATGTCTGATCTGGGGAGGCAGTGCGTTTGAGTGGGAGGACACAGCGACTGTTCCTCGTGGCCCTGCCCGAGCGCTGCTACCTGCCGGTGGGTTGTCTTGGGGAGGGAGTGGGTTTCGAGCGTTTTAGGGCGCCATTCTAAGGGTCACACCTGCCTGAGGGCTGCTACCTGTCGGTGCGTGGATGACTGATCTGGGGAGGCAGTGCGTTTGGATGGGAGAGCTCAGCGACTGCGCCTGGTGGCGGTGCCCGACTGCGGCTACCTGTGGTCACTGAGGCAGCAGTGCTTGTGCAGGGGCTTGCACAGGGTGGTCTGCGGTGGGCTGCAGACCTCCATGTTACATGGTGCAGGCTTGCAGCTGTGCCCGCACAACTTGCAACCCTGTGCACCTGCACCCACGCAACTTACAAGCCTGTTCCCCCCTCCCTCTCCACACCCCTGTGCTCCCCTCCCTCTCCACACTGCAGGTGCCCAAGAACATGCGGCTGGTGGCGGTGCCGCTGTTTGAAATTTACGACAACGTGGCGCGCTACGGCCCCGTCATCTCCTCCATCCCAACCTCCCTCTCCCGCTGGAGCCTGTCCCTGGCGGGCCGCGCACCCGCGCCGCTGCCCGCTGCCGCAGCCGGCGTGGCGCAGCAG
>RRZL01000056.1:69802-104872 GCA_006782975.1 Chlorella sp. Dachan | reverse complement strand
TGCCGGCACAGCCTGCAGCATCGGGCGGCGCGTGCGGCTGCCGCGCCGCCCGGCCCCCTTGGTAGCTTTTGCTCCGCTGGCGATTCATGGCGGCTGCGCCACGCCCCGTTCCCGGTGTGGTGCGCCGCCCTCCCTTCTCACTCCCCATTGCTGCCCTGGAGCCGGTGGTTCCGCTCCCCGCAGTTTTGCTTGGGCTGCGCCTGAGCCTGGGAGCGGCGCCCGGCCGTGAAATGAACTGCCTGTGCCCAACAACCCCTCCCCGCCAGCGGAGCCGTTTTCAACCGATCCCCCATTTCAATGTTTGTTTGCTCGCTCCCTTGTGTGCTCCCCTCGGCTAATCACTACTGCTGTTGGCTCGTTACCCCTCCGCGCCTCGCACGTTGCAACTCGACGCCTGGCAGGGTGGCAGCTGAGAGGGGGACAGCTGGCGTGGGCAAGCGGGCAGGGAACGCAGAAGGGCAAGGTGTACGTGAGCAACCTGGGACTCGGTCGATGTTATTGCATGTGGGGCGGCAGAATGCATGACTGGCTAGCAGCGGCCGGGCCACGGGCCCCTGCCGCTCAAGCGGCCAGCAGCGTCGGCAGCGGCGGCAGCTGTGATGTGAGGCGGCGCTCCCTAAGGCGCAGGCGCATTGTCGCCGATCATGGAGCTGTCCCACAGCGCGTCTGGGCTCGCTCCAGCTACCGATGGGGCAGAACTGGTGCGGCCCAAGACCGACGACCACCTCTACCGCTTCCTGACGCTGCCCAACGGACTGCGAGCGCTGCTGGTGTCCGATGCCACCGCCGACAAGGCCGCAGCGGCCGTGGATGTGAGTGGGGAGGCAGGAGGGTTCCGGAGGCCCAGCTCACCACCCTCCAAGGGCCATGTCGCGATGCAGCCGCTCATGATCGAGGTTCCAGGCGGGCGGGGAGGCCGCGGGGCCCGCCCTACCGCCGGCGCCCGCCGCCTGCCGCCTGCGGTTGTCGCTCGCTCGTACTTTTGCCCCGTGCCGTGCTGCAGCTGGACATGCTGGGCCTTGCTGCGGGCATTCCGGGCCTTCAGGCAGCATGCTTGATCCATTGGACCCGACCCTGCTTTGGGTTGGCCGTTGGGCCGGGCGGTGCTTGCGCCATGACCCCGCCTGCTTCCCACCGGCTGTCCCTGCCGCTCCCTGCTCGGTTGCAGGTGCGGGTGGGCAGCCTGAGCGACCCTGATGATGTGCCAGGCCTGGTGAGGAAGCTGATGTGTTTGCTGCGGAGGCCATGGTTCTGGTCATGTACATGCTGCCGGCAAGGTCAGGGCGGGGCGGGGTGCAGGCGTGCTGCCGTCATGGGTGTGGCGTGCGCTTGGCAAGGGCTGCATGTGAGCCGTTTTTGGGTGCACCCAGCGTGGGCTGTGCGATTGTTGCATGGGGGGAATGCCTGCAGTGGGCAAATGTGGTGGCGGTTTGGGATCGCCTGCATGGGCGGCTACACACCTCATGTACTGGCCTGGCTGCTCTCATGACATGGCTGGGCAGCTGCGTCACGACACCCTGCAGCCGTCTGCCCCACGTCTGCCCCAGCAAGACTCTGCCACCCGCAGGCGCACTTCACGGAGCACATGCTGTTCTATTCCAGCGAGAAGTACCCCCAGGAGGACGAGTACAGGTGAATGAGCTGTAACCCTAATGACCAAAAACAGCCAAAACTTCAGCTCCGCTTGATTGGCCTGGCAGCGGCAGCGGAAGGGGCTGGCTGGCCATCTCATGCTGCCATGCCGTTTTATGCAATCCTAAGTGGCATGGCATGGCATGGCATGGCATGGCATGGCATGGGGTGTCGTGGCATCGCGTGCCAAACACTTGCTGCCCCACACAATGGCTGGCATGCAGTGCCTTGCAGGCAATGCGCCTCATGACCCCAAAACCAGCCACGGACGGTGCTCATGCCTTGCTGTGCCATGCCATGCTGTGGCCATGCCCCGGCAAGCCATGCCACGCCACGCTATGCCATGCCATGCCCATGCCATGCCATGCCTGCTGTGGCCATGCCACAGCAAGCCAAACCCCCTGGCTGCTGCCTGCAGCAGTGGCCAGCGAGTCGCAGCACGGCGGCCATGTGACAGAGCAAGCCATGCTCTTGTTGCTCACCCTCATGCTCCCTCCCCTGCCCACCCGCCGCCGCAGCAAGTTCATCAGCGAGCATGGCGGCCACACCAACGCCTACACCTCCAACGAGTCCACCAACTACCACTTTGACGTCAACTGGGACTGTCTGGAGCCGGCGCTGGACAGGTAGGTGTATGCTCTCAAACTGTCTTAGGGGGTGACCTGCTGTCACTCTGATAAAACGTGAACTGGGACTGCCTGGAGCCGGCGCTGGACGGGTGGCTTTGGGAGCGCTTGCGGCGAGCGGCATGGCCATACCGGTGGGTGTGCGGAGCTGTGCTTTGCCATGCAAGCAGTGCAATCGAATGCACCCCTCGATCGCTGTGCACTGTGCAGGTTTGCCCAGTTCTTCATCTGCCCCCTCATCTCGGCGGACGGCGTGGACCGCGAGGCCAAGGCGGTCGACTCGGAGTGAGCGCACTCCTGGCTGGGAAGGCAGGGATGATTATGCTTGTGCGAACGAATTTTCTGATGTTTGGACCGCGAGGCCAAGGCGGTCGACTCGGAGTGAGTGCCTTTCGAGCCTGATGAAAGGGCAGTTGTTATGTTGTGCCTGATTGCTGCTTGGACCGGGCGTACTGGCCCTAGTCTTAAGCCGGCACAGTGGGCCCGTCTTGATTGCGTGCCAGCAAGCAGAGGCCACGCCGCCTGCCTACAACGGCCGTGACCCAGCCAGCACTTGCCACCCCTGCACTGCAGGCACGGCGGCCCGTGACGCAAGCTGCAGCCCATCCTCTTGCATTGCTCACTGATTATTATGCAACCGGGCCAATTGCAGGCACGGCAAGAACCTGAACAGTGACCCCTGGCGCAAGCTGCAGCTGTGGAAGCGCACCGCCAACCCCGCCCACCCGTTTGCACGGTGCGGTTGGGTTTGGTGGCGGCAGCCTGGCTGGGCTGGAGCGGTAATGAGTTGCATCACGCGGGGCAGCGCTCCATGGTTGCTGCATAGCTGCATTGCCCAACCGCCTGCAATGCGGCCATGCACGCACACCCCAGGAGCGGCCGCCGTTTGGTGCGCTTGCCGCCACACCGCTGCGTGTTACCCTCCTGCTTTCTGGCGCAGCCGCTCCACCGCCTGACATCCACCGTCCGGCACACGCGTGCCCTGCTAGCCTGCTGCGAAACTCAGTGCCATCTGCTGCATGCCATAAAACAAAATCATGTCCCCTGCCATGTGCCGCAGCTTCCCCACCGGCTCGTTTGACTCGCTAAAATGTTGCGAAACTTAGTGCCACCTGCTGCATGACACCAGAACCCCTGCCCTGTGCTGCAGCTTCTCCACCGGCTCCTTTGACACGCTAACCTGCTGCAACACTCAACCTGCTGCACGTCACTATCCCTGCCACGTGCCGCAGCTTCTCTACCGGCTCGTTTGACACGCTCATCACGCAGCCCAAGGCCGCCGGCATCGACCCGCACCAGCGGTGGGTGGGGGGCTGTTGGCTACTGTTTCTCTGCCTGCCCTGCGCCGCGGCGGTGAGTGGCAGGCTGTGGGCTGCCTTCTTGCCTGCCCCTGCGCAGCGGCTGTGGGTGGCAGCCTGCAGGCTGCCCTCTTGCCTGCCCCTGCGCAGCGGCTGTGGGTGGCAGCCTGCAGGCTGCCCTCTTGCCTGCCCCGCGAGGCGGCGGTGGGCGGGACGCTGCTGCTGCTGCATGCTGTGCTGCTGCCGCTGCGTGCTGTGCTGCACAGCCGCGCGCATTCCATCTGAAGTCATCTGCCTCACTGCGTCACCCGGTGTTGCTGCCACCCGCAGTGTGATCGATTTCCACCGCCGCTTCTACTCGGCGGGCGTCATGCGCCTGGTGGTGGTCAGCAGGTGGGTGGCTTTGCGTCATTGCCTTGGTCGGTGGCTGGTGCCGCTGCCTCTGTGGGTGTGGCAATGTCCCTGCCTCCATGGGTGACTCATGTCCCTGCATCGCGGGTGGCTCATGTTCCTGCCTCGGTGGGTGGTGGAAGGGCACCGGCTCATCTTAAAGAGGCGCTCACTGGCCGGTGGCGCCACCTGCCTCACCAGCCAGTGGGCAGCACATCAAGGTCCGCCATGCCAGGCTGCCTCCCAACACGCGTGCTGTTTCGATGTGTATGTTTCAAGGACAAAAGTGGCAGCCAGTGTGGCTGCTTCCCAACACATGATGCCGGCCACACTGCAGATGCATGCAGCACGCTTGGCAAGGCCGCGGGGCGGCCCGCAGTGCTGCATGCTGCTGCACCCTGCACTGCTGTGCCATCTGCGGGGCGTCGGATGCTGACGCCCGTCCTGCCTCGGCGTGGCGGCCTACCACCGGCCTACCATGCAGTGGCAGGTGCGCTGCACATCCATCGCCGCACCTTGTGCCAATCAGCTGGGGGCCCATCACTGGAGCAGCACTGCGAGAGCACTGTGACTGCTGGGCTTCATCAAACGCCTGCAGGGGGTGGGGTTGCCTCAGAACCCACCCAAACGGCGCCGCATCATGCCGGCCCCCAACG
Organism: Chlorella sp. Dachan; assembly: GCA_006782975.1. Lineage (NCBI taxonomy): Eukaryota > Viridiplantae > Chlorophyta > Trebouxiophyceae > Chlorellales > Chlorellaceae > Chlorella > Chlorella sp. Dachan. Next base: position 100,270 of record RRZL01000056.1, on the reverse strand, counting down.
AGCATCGCATCGGCCGCTGTAGCTGGGGGTCTGACTGCCCTACTGCACAGCAGCAGCACCTGCTCCTTCTTCGCGGCTCTCTGGGGCGTGCTTGGCTCTGCTTGCGGTTGCCGCCCAAGCTTGGGCTGTGACGCTGGTGGCGGTGAGCAGGTGGGTGGCCTTGCGTCGCTGCCTCGCCCTCGCCCTAGCGTCGCTGCCTCGCCCTGCTCTGCTATCAGGTACCACGTACTCGCTGTTAGGTCTTCGTGTCCGGGAAGGCTGGAATGTGTCTGGGTCTTGCGTCCGCGCAAGCTGGGAAGGGATGGCTGCTGTCTGCCCCTTCCCTGCAAAAAAAAGTTGAGAAGCTCCGGAAGGGCACCGGCTTGCCTTGTTGTGGTGGACCCCACTGAATGGCGGTGCCATGCGCCTCGCCAGCCAGTGGGGCTGCCGGACCAAGGTCTGCTGTGCCTGGGCTGCCTCCCAGCACATCCAGACCGCGCTGCGGATGCGTGCAGCGTGTGGGGCGGGGCAGCAGGGCAGCATGCTGCAGTGTCCCAAGCTGCTGTGCCTTTGCTTCGCTGAGTTGGCAAGCTCTGAAAGGGCACCGGCTAAACTTGCTGTCGCCGCACTGGCTGATGGCGCCCAATGCGCTGACTAGCCAGTGGGCTGCACATCAAGGTCCGCCAATGCCTGGGCTGCCTCCCAACACAAGTGCCGTTTCGGTTTTTCAGGTTCAAGGAAGAAGTGACAGCCAGTTTGGCTGCCTCTCAACACACCGGGGCCACACTGCAGATGCATGCAGCAAATGCGGCAGGGCCGCAGCGCAGCCCGCTGCTGTACCCTGCGCTGCTGTGACACCTGCGCGGTGTAGGTTGGGGACGCCCAGCTGCCTCTGCGCGTCAGCCTGACACAGCCATGCCATGCAGTGGCAGGCGGGCGCTGCTCATCCATCGCCGCACCTAGTGCCAATCAGATGGGGGCGCACCACCGGGGCAGCACAGCGACAACGCTGTGACTGCAGGGGCTTACTCGCAAGCCTGCAGCAGGTGTGCTTGCTACAGAACCCACCCAAAGGGCGCCACATAGCCCCCGCCGAGCATCACATCGGCCGCTGTAGCTGGGGGTCTGACTGCCCTACTGCACAGCAGCAGCACCGGCTCCGAGTCGGTGTCACTGCAGTGTGCAGCGGCAGCACCGCCTGCTGCTGCACACTGGGGTGACGCCGTCAGCTGTGCCAGTGGGTATGCACGGCTCGCACCGGGGCTGCATGCTCTTAACCCATGAGAGCGCGCGCAACGTTGACCTGCACTGGCATTGGCCAGTTCCTGTCCTGCATTGGCATTGAGATTGCCCTGTTGCTGGCTCTTCGGATGTGACCTTCTAGCACTTGCAGGCACTCCCCAGACGCGGCGGCGGGCCTGGTGCGGGCCAAGTTTATGCTTTGTGCCTGCAGGCGGCGGCCCACCAGGCGTATTTTCAAACCAACCCATCGACCCCCCCACTTGCAGGCACTCGCTTGACGAGCTGGAGGCGCTGGTTCGAGACAAGTTTGCGGCGGTGGCAGACACCGGCATCTCCCCGCCCGCCTTTCCGCCCGATGCTGTCACGCACGCGCAGGTGCGCTGTGCTGCATGTGTTGGGTGTGTGCAGCCAAAGCATGAGGCGGCAATGGGCGCGGTATCGAAGCTGCTGCCGCTCGGGGCACTTGCACTTGCACATTTGAGGGCCGGCGGTGCGCATCAAGAGCGTGCGTCCTGCGGTGGGCGGCAGCACACATGCCGGGGGCTATGGCATGGCGCACCGTGCTGTTTGCAGGCTGCATTTCAGAGGACTGCCGCCATGCCACGCGAACACCCCCCCTTGCAGGACGGCACGCTCATCTGCCTGGCGCCGCAGCGGTGGCGCTCATCTTGCCTCCCAGGACTCACTCAAGCAACCTCCCTCCCACCCCAACGACCCCCCGCAGGGCGGCGCGCTCATCCGCATGGTGCCGGAGCGGGCGGGGCACTCCATTGAGCTGCAGGTGGGTGGCTGTGCTGAACCACTCCGGAGGGTGTTATTACTGTTGAGGGGTGGGTCAGGGGGGAGTAGCAACTCCAAGCAGCTGCAGGTGCGGGTGTGCAGGTGGCCGCGCTGAGATGTTTTCAAGCTAGCTGGGTCAGGTCCATCTGTCAGCTGTAGGTGTGCAGTCATGCTTCCGACACAGTTTGCAGTGCAGGCATGCCTCACCTCATCCCATGGCTGTGTGGCATGCCGAATGCGTCTGGCCGGCACTCTGAAGCGCGCGCTGCGCTGCTTGGCGCCCCACGGGTTGCCAGCTTGTCTGGTCTATGTCGGTCGGGTCTTCTGCACTGCCAAGTTGCTCAGAATAAGCCCAGCGTGTCCTCACGTTGCGGCCGCCTGGACCCCTGTTCCTGTGTGTGGCCCGCCCATCTCCGCCGCCGCTGTGGCGTTGAGCTGTGCAGCCGTGACCGGCCGTCTGTAGCGCACACTGCACTGCGGAGTGCCGGCGGAGTTGTGCAGTGCTTGCCGCTGGCGCCGGTGCTGGTGTCCTTGGGCTGGTGGTGGGACAGGGCAGAAACCTGCTGGACACGTGCGTCCAGCTGCTTCTTAGCTGAGCTGCGCAACACACAGCTGCACGTAGCGACCTCGGCATCTTGAGGTTGTAGTTGACGTGGTGCAGCGCATCCTGCTCTGCTGGCTGCCAACCGCAACCCAACCAGATCTGCCGCCCGGCTGTCTGGAGTGCAAGTAGAATGTGCCGAGTTGGGCCAGTAGGTGGCGGCTCAGCCAGCACGCTGGTCTGTTGGCTCGTACGTTTCAGGCGGCTGAACCTGGCAACTTGAGGCTGTCCTCGTTAGCTGGCGCCCGGCAGCACACGCTGACTTGCCGCCAGCTGAGGAGAGCGGCAACAAGCTGCTGGCTGGCTGCCCATCCAAGTTGTGGCTGGTCTCTCGTTCTCGTGTTCGCAAAGCTGGCCAGAATATGCGACGGTGGGTGGCGCCTAGGTGTGTGACACTTCAGTCCGGCGCCCCGCAGCGCTGTGCACGCTGTAGGTCGCCGGCTGCCGGGCCTGCTCGCTAGGCGCCGGCACCTGGGGCTCACTTCAGCTCCCGGCGACTTCCCGGGGTTGAACAGCAGCAACACTGGGCCACCCACAAAGCGCCTTCACATATATGCTGCCCATGCCGGCACTCAGCGATGCAGGGTTGTGCCGCCGGTTGCCGGCTGGTGAGCGTGCTGCCTTGGCACTCCGCAGGCGGGTGGCACCCTGTCAGCAATGCCCACCTGCAGAGTGGCTGATGGTAACGCCCACCGTTGCAGCACAGAGGGGTGACAGCAGTTTGTGCCACACACTCAATTGAATGTTTCAGCCTAAGGTCTGGGGCCTTTGCACTAACCCACTGCTGCTGCGTCATGCTAGCAGCAGGCTGGTGCCCGCTGCCCACTGCTGCTGAAGGAGCAGCAGCAGCACCGTGCGGCACTACCCAGCGCCGCTTTGCGGAAACCCTAACAACCTGTTGCGTTCGCCCCTTTCCCTTGCAGTGCCCATCGTGTCGGAGCAGCGGCCCTGCCCCACGGCGCCCCGCTTATGTGCCTGCGTTATTTGATCGAATCAATCTGCCCTCCTCCGCCCTCCGCTGCAGTGGCCCACTGTGCCGGAGCAGCAGCACTACCGCGCAGCGCCCTCTCACTACGTCTCCCACCTGCTGGGGTGAGCGGATGATGAGGGGGAGGCTTGGGTGGAGAATAACACCGCTGGGCTGTGGCTTGAGTGCCTGATGCCTCAGCTGACGCTTGTGCTTGCTGGAGGGGCTTGCCTGGTAGCCAGACCTGCTGTAGCCGGACTTGTGCCTGCCAACCAGCTGTGCCATATGTTGCCCTCCGCAGGCACGAGGGCGAGGGCTCCGCGTTCGCGCTGCTGAAGGCAAGGCAGTGGGGGCGCTTTGGGTCACTGGATGGCGTCACCGGTTTGTTGGGTTTAAGGTAGAGTGCCTGCCCAGCCGCAGCTGTGCGGCACGCTGCATGCTGGCCGCTGCAACAGCTCGCCGTGCGACGGCTTCTGATTGCTCACTTGACTGTCCTCTGCCACTCCGTGCAGGCACGGGGCTGGGCCACGGCGCTGGTGGCGGGCGAGGCGGGGACCAGCTACAGGCAAGGCTGAGGGGTGGGTAGGCCTGTCTCTGCTGTGCATGTTGTGCCTGATGTGCCATGCCGGGCTGATATCGCAGGATGCCGCAGCCCCAGCCATGTGCCGGTATCGGTGTTGTCGGTCACATTCCCCACTGTGCCTCGTCATTCGTTGCCGTCGCATCTTCCTGCCGCAGCGGCAGCTCCTTCTTCATGCACTGCATCACCCTCCATCTGCCCTGCTGACCAGCTCAAAACCAACCACACTTCTGGTTATCGCCGTTGTGCAGCGGCCGCTCGTTCTTCATGTGCCGCATCACCCACACCCTGTTGCAAATCCGCCGCTCCCTCAAACACCCAATTCCTCCCGCCATTTGTCAACAACTGCAGCGGCCGCTCCTTCTTCATGTGCCGCATCGATCTGACGGACGAGGGGCACGCACACGCCAAGGAGGCTGTGGCGGTCATCTTCAGGCGAGGGCCGTGGCAACAGTGTTGCAGTGCAGCTTGCGGCTAATCCTGCCCTGCTGCTCCTGCTGCCCCTGCTGCTCCTGCCCCTGCTTCGCAGCCGCCGACGCTGCTGCTGCTGCCGCCGCCATCGCCGTCGCTGCCCCTGTGCAGCCTTCTGTATCTGCCATATCCCTCCAAGCCTGTTGCCCACACGACCCGCAGGTACCTGGACCTGCTGCGCCAGCCGGGCGGCGTCAGCCGGGCGGTGTGGGACGAGATGCGGCAGCTGTCGGGTGCGGTGAAGCTGCTGCTTCCTATGTGGGTCGTAAAGAGGGAAGCGTTTGGGACGAGATGCAACAGCTGTCGGGTGCGCCTACTGGTTGCGGGGGTGTTGGGTGCGGATCCTGGTTGCGGGGGTGTCGGGTGGTGCTGCTGGTTGGGGGTTCGTTCTCGCGTGCTTGAACGGCTGGCTGGGCTCATAGTTACTGCACGCCGTCTGCCCAAGCCTGGCAAGATGCGCCCCTCCAAGCCTGGCAGGCGTGCTGTTTTGTTAAGCCTGGCAAGTTGCAACTTCGAGGCTGGGCAGCTTTCTTTTTAGCCTGGCAGGCAAGACAACAGTCTTGCCAATCCTGGCAAGTTGCTGTCCTTGTGGCCGGACAAGTGGGCGTGACAATGTCCTCGAGAAGGTGTGTGTTGCCTAGTCAGGCAATTGACACCTTCTTTTGGTGGTGCGCCTCTTGCCGGTTGGCCAAGGTTGTTCACGCCTTCTCTTGTCGGCAGCATGCTGGCTTGCCAAAGCGGGCCGATTGCATGCATGGTTTGCCATCTTGGCAAGCCTTGCGCCACATGCCCCGCTTGTGGGCGCTTTGGACTTAGGCAGGGGGGAGCTTTAGGGGCCCCGTACCCTGCTTGCGTTTGCTAGCCCCACGAGCCCAAGGCGCTGGCAGCTGACACGTGGATGCTTGCTTGCCCGGCTTGGGGGGTTGACTTGGGAAGTTGCATCCTGCCAAGTTGGGCAACTGCTTAGTTCACAAGCCCAGCAGTTGCTGTTCCCAAACTCAGCAGTTGCAACTTCGCCAAGCCCGGTGGCGTGTTCTCGCCGCCGGCTGCCTTTAGAACTCTTTCCAGGCTCGGCAGTGTGGCTGAAGCTTGGTCACGGGAAGCTGCTTCTTGCCGGGCTCGGCAAGCGATGCCTTCGGCAAGCGATGCCTTCCCGAGGCTGGGAGCTTGCACCTTGCCCGGCTATGGAAAGAATGCCTCAACAGTTTTCGCCATGTGCTGTAGATGGCCCGTTTCACGGCCGTGACGAGCAGCCGCCCGGCAACAGTATCTGGCCAGCTTCCCGCCGCACCAAGCTTTGTTTGGCCTTTCTGTGTGCCGACCCTCACACTGCAGAGATGCGGTTCCACTACCGGGACAAGCAGTCGCCCTACTCCTACGCATCCAGCCTGGCGAGCGCCATGCAGGTGGGCTGGGGTTTGAGGTGGACAGGTTGCCAGGGAGCGAGTGCTGTGGGATGCAGGGCTTGCGAGGAGTCAGTCACGCAGTGGCTGGCACTTGGCCACTGGGTGGCATGCAATCAGTCGCGCGGTGGCTTGCATGCCCGCCGTCTTATTTAGGGTTTAGGGACCCTAAAAACCCTAAACCGCCGTCTTATACAGCATCTTTTTGTGCTGCCAACCACCGTACCTGCATGTGCCCAATCCATTGGTTGCAGCTCTACGGCGACCCCGACCTGCTGCTGGGCTTCGCATTAGCATGCGGCCCGCTCGCTGGATTGATCCTGCCTGTCCCGCGCCCACCCCTCTGGCTGTGCAGCTCTACGGCGACCCCGACCTGCTGCTGGGCGCCTACAGCGTGCCGCTGGAGTATGAAGAGCCGCTCATCCAGCAGGTGTGTGTGAAGGTAGCGTGGTGCCGCTCATCCAGCAGGCGTATTGCATGCTACATGAGCGAGTCGAGGACTGCATGGCTGTGGCTGTGGCGGGCATGTGCGCGTATGCAACTGAGCGACGGCTTGGGGCTGCGTACATCTGCACTGGGGCACCCTGCTCATGAACTCATGAACCCTATGTGCCTGCAACCCTCGCTCAGGTGGTGGCGGACCTCACACCCTTTTGGGGCACCCTGCTCATGAACTTTATTGTCTGCCTGCAACCCTCGCTCAGGTCGTGGCGGACCTCACTCCCGAAAACGCCCGTGTGCTGTGGGCCTCCAAGACGCTCGAGGTGCGCTGCGGCCGGTCCAGCTGCCTCTTCCGTTGCAACCTGTGTGTGGCACAGCTGCCGATCTGGTGTCCTGCTGGTGTGCGGTGGGCCTCCAAGACGCTGGAAGTGCGGGCCGGCTCGTCTCCCTCCAATGCACAGCATTGCGATGCAGCTGGGCCTGTCTGAATGGCTGGTGCGGCAAAGGGCTGGCTGCCGTCGTGCCTACACGCGTGTAGTGTGCCACACGCCTGGGGCGCATCACCGCATGACCTCCCCTTTCACACCCATGCCTACCTGCAGGCAGAGTGCACCGAAACGGAGTGCTGGTACAGCACCAAGTATGCTGCCGGCCCGCTGCCGGCAGACTGGCTGCAGGTGGGTGTGAATGCGCAGTTCGGCGCATGCTGCTGCAGGGCGTCGGTCCGCTGCCGCAGCTGGCCTGCTGCTGTCGTCATTGCATGAGCTGTAACCACCCAGCGGGGTGTGCCGCGCCTGCAGGGCAGGGTGGCCAGCTGCCGCCATGCTTCGAGCTGCGTTCTCTGCATCATCCCACCCACCTGCACAGGAGTGGACAAGCGGCGCGGCGCTGCCTGAGCTGCACCTGCCCGCCCAGAACCCGTTCATCCCATCCGACTTTGGCCTGCTGGAGGTGGGCTTGGGAGTCGGTTCGGCTGGATAGGGGTGTGTGCTGGTACTGGCGGGGTCCTGCGAGGACACCAGCCTCCATCCATGCCCTCCGACTTCGGCCTGCATGGTGTGCTCTACTGCAAATGTTTGCATTGCGTGCCAGGGGCTGGGCCCCACTCACTTTCGTCGGTTGTGGCCTGCCGAACAGCTGCGTGGCCTCGCGTCGCCCTGCATGCAATGTGCCAGGCGCTGGCCAATGCGGCCAGCTGCACGCGCTGCTGCCGGACAGTTTTGCTCCTCGGCGATTGCCAAGCGCTTGTGTGCTTCCCCACAGGCTGGGGAGGCGCAGCCGGCGCTGCTGCGGGACGGCGGCATGGTGCGGCTGTGGCACAAGCCGGACCCACAGTTCAAAGTGCCCAAAGCGGTGCTGTACTTGCACCTGCAGCTTCCAGGCAAGTGTTTTTGTCTGCTGCCATTTGCCGCTCTGGTCGGCACCAGCTGACCCGCTGGTTGTACCTGCATTGCTCCGCAAAGATGGTGCTCAAGCGCTATTGATTGCTGGTCAGCTGAGTCGGCGTGCCAGTACGTGTTGCTTGCAGCAGCAGCACCCTGCAGTGGAGCAACCACAGCAGAGTGCTGCTGCAGCAAGGGGACGCGATACTGCCCGCTAGCTGTTGGCCCAGTAGTGCACGGCGCTCCCTGGACAGGGCGCAGGACTGTATTGTCGCTGGTGTGCCGCAGGCTGGCTGTGGCGCATGCGCTTGGATGCGCTGTGACGGCTGGCTGCCCAGCCGCCTCAGCACAGCAGGCGCCGGTGGGCTCCAGGCAGAGCCCGTTGTGCAAACCAGGCAGCGCACGAGTCTCCCAAATGCGCTCCAGCAAGTCGTTTAAGCAGAGCTTTGCTTCAGTTTTGCCGTCAAGCTGCTGCCTCGGTGCATTCTGTTCTGTGGCAGCACCTTCCAGGCTCTGCAGCTCAGCTCCTTGTGCCGCTTAGTGCCCAGGTGGCGGCAGGTTCGCCAGCCTTGGCACTGCGCAGGCACGAGGTGCTTTGCCGCGGACCAACGACGGGGAGCCGAACGATGTGGCAAAATGCTTGATCAAGTCTCTCAGTTGGTCATTACTTCTAGGACAGCCCGGCGGTTTGCATTCCAACATCTCGCACAGGCTGTGCTGTGGCAGCTGGTGATCTGCCGCCGCAGAGCAGGCAGTGCCTGAGCTTGGTCCGCAAACCGGGTGCTTTGAGGAGGATTTGACTGCCACCCCGGCTTGGAAGCAAGCTGTGGCTTCCACGCATGGCAGTCGCCAAACTTAGCATACAGCCACGACAAACCGTCCGGCTCCCTTTGCATGCGCCGTAACCTCTGATCAAACAGGCCCGGATGCTTTCCACCCCCGCAGAGGCGTACCTGACCCCTGAGGCAGCGGTGATGGTGCAGCTCTACTCGGCGATGCTGAACGACTACTTGTCCGAGGTGCGGGGCGTTGAGCGTGCGTGTTATGCTACAGCCTGACCGAGGGTCGGTTGAACGCGGGTCGGGTTGCGCTGTTGACCTGCATGTTCATCCTGCCGTGCAGCTGCCCGTGCTATGCACCGGAGCCGCTATGCACCTGAATCACATTGTCTCCCTTGCTACATCTACGTGCAGCCATCCGTGCTGTGCGCCTGAGTCACTCCCTTTGCCTCCTGTGCTACAGGTCACCTACCCTGCTGAGCTGGCGGGGCTGCACTACGGCGTGCGGTCCACGGTGGCGGGCCTGCTCATCACCGTGTACGGCTACTCCGACACGCTGGCCACGCTGGCACAGGTGTGAGTTTGCTGCAAATGGGTTGGGGTTCAAGTTGCTTAAAGAAAAACTCAGCTGCAACAGCCTGCTCATCACCGTGTATAGCTACTCCGACACGCTGGCCACGCTGGCTCAGGTGGGGACTCCAGTCGTAGCGCAGCATGGCGGGCGCTGCTCTTTGCCTTGTTGTCTGGGTCTTGCTTGCTTCTCGGCTGATCGTTACTGTGTACGGCTGCTCTGGACACGCTGGCCACGCTGGCGCAGGTGTAGGATGGGGGAAGCAGCGGCCAGCTAGGGCTTAATGTTTTGTTGTTGTCTGGGTCGTGCCGCTGCCTGCCTGCTCATCCCCGTGTGTAGCCACTCGCATGCACTGGGCCAAGCCGGCTCAGGCCAGCCATCCAGCATGTGTGTCTGTGCAGCCGGTACCGCCAGCCTGCTCGCGGCCCCTCTCTGCTGCAGACGGTGCTGGACCGGGCCCTGGCATTTGAGGTGCTGCAACTGCCCGAGCGCTGCAAAACGGCATTCACCTTGCAAACAACTGTTTCGTTCCTGGGTTGCAAACGCCTCCCCCTGCAGACGGTGCTGGACCGGGCGCTGGAGTTTGAAGTGCTGCCCGAGCGCTTCGAGGTGGTGAAGGAGAAGAAGGCGAAAGATTTTGCCAACATGAAGTGAGTGCTTACACTGTCTGCAAACGACGTGCAGGATTGTGGGCTGGTTTGCTGCACTGTGGTGAAGGAAGAGCAGGCCAAGGACTTTGCCAACATGACGTGAGGGGGTGGAGCGCGCTCGTCCGCTGTGTAGTTTGTGGTCATTTTGTGGTGGTGCCGGGTAGCAGCCCGCATCGCGACGGCTTTTTTCAGTTGCCCTCTCGGTTCAGCAGCAGCGGCTGCTCCCTAAGGTGCTCTGAGCTGCTGCCTCGGCTGCTCCCAACTTGCCGTCCTGCGACTCGCCTCCTGCAGGTACGACCAGCCCTACCAGGTGGCGCTCTACAGCCTGGGGGTGGCGCTGGAGGCGCGCCGCTGGCACGTGGCGGATTACGAGGCTGTGCTGCCGGGGATAACCGCGGAGGGCTTGCAGGTGGGTGCATTGTCCTACTAGGGTGGTGGTGGTGTTGCACCGCGACTGGCACGTGGCAGATCAGGAAGCGCCCGCCGGTCCATGCCCAACTCTGCTGTGAGCGGCTGGTTTGTGCTGAGCCGTGCCTGCCGCGACATCAGTGCGGTGTTCGCTTGGCCCTGCGCCAGTGCGGCTTGTTTGGCTCTGCGGCCTGGGCTGTTACAGGAGGGGCGGGTGAGCCAGGGGTGGCTCATCGCTCACATCTCACAGTTCTGCAGCTCATTTGCTCGCTTGGCTGGTCCAGGCTTATAGGTGGGCGCCACCAGTGCTTCCCTGGTCTGCGCTGCAGCAGCGCAGGACAGCACCTGCCGCGCACACGCTGCCGCCAGGCAACCAAGCTGAGCTGGCCAGCAGTTCAGTTCAGCTAAGTGTTGCGCCCGACTGGGTGCCGGGGTCAGACCGATAGCTTGGCCAGAAGGTGCAGTGCAACAAAGGAGGAACGGCGCGCATGCATGTGCCGGAACGGTTGGGCCCTGCTGGAAAGCCAGGCCAGGCGTACAGAGCTTTGCGCGCCTCCTCACGTGAGGCGGAGCATCAGGATCTGGCCTCTGGCACTACTCAGCCGGACGGGACTGCGCGGCATTTGCATTGCAACTACTGCCAGCTTGTCTGCAGGGTGCAGTGGGCCCTTTGGAGGGCTGCCCAAGTAAATTGTACACTGCCTTGACTGCAACGCTGCGCTGTGTTGGCCGCGCAGCAGAGCCTCATATGTGCTCCACTGCAGCACAGCACCAGGCTCTGCTTCACGGCATGCTCAGCAGGGCGTTGCAGGCAAGGGACGCGCGCCATTCGCCATTCTGTCTGCATCAACGTCCATCCTGCCTCGTTTTCAGCCACTTGTTTACATACGCCTGCCCGCTTGGCTGGCCCAGGCTGTCGTAGGGTGACATTGGGGCTTCCCGACCCTGCACCGCGGCAGGTCAGGTTGGCACCAGCGTCACCCACGGTGCCGCCAGGCAGCCAAGCTGTGCATTGCCTGTGAAAGGAGTGCACGCTGCCTTGGCTGCAACCCTGTGCTGTGTCTGCGTGCGCCACACCGGCGCGGCAGCAGGCTCTGCTTCGCGGCAGGCTCAGCAGGGGTTGCCAGTAACGGTGGTATGCCGTCTGTATTGCCCTGCAATAGTTGCGCATGTGGGGTCTTGCTTCCGACCTTGGCTGGCTACAATCAACCAGCACCTTGCTGCGACTTTGGCGTGGCTGCAGCTGTGCATCCGGTTGCACGCATGCATCCCTTGCTGCTGCCAGAAAGCATGGGATGCATCGGGCACCTGCTGCTGCGCAGTTCACATAACAAGCTGGGCACCACGCAATCGGAGTAACCCGCACGAAACCCACACATTTTCGGTCATGCCATTGCACGCTTGTTACTTCTGCCCTTCCCACAGTCAGGGCCCATCTAGCAGGGAGTTCCCCCTCTCTCTACAGCCGCATCCCAGCCTTGCCGCCCAAACTCAACAGCCCCCAACTTCCGACGCTGCTCCCGGTCCCCATCCCGCAGGCCTTCTACCCCCGCCTCTACAGCCGCTGCCAGGCGGAGGTGTTCATCGCCGGCAACGTGGCACAGGAGGCGGCGCTGGGATTTGTGGATAAGCTGGAGGCGCAGCTGCGCGAGCGGTGAGTGGAGAGTTGCTAGAGAGGAGCAGGCAGGCAGGCATTATGTGTCGCAGGAGGCGTGGCGGCGCTGGGATTTTGTGACAGGCTGGAGAGTCGGCTGCGGGAGCGCTGTCGGTCTGAGGTGCTTGATACAGCCATCCAACAGGTTGGCAATGCTTGTTTTGTATGCTGGCTCTCTCATTTGTGTGCACTGCCGTGCCGTCGTGTTTTGGTGCCTGGTACCTACTGGCTGCCTGCCCTCTGTGCACACCCTCTGTGTGTGCAGGCGCGGCGCGCAGCCGCCCTTCCCGGCGCAGCTGCCTGAGCAGCGGGTGGTGGCGCTGCCTGCAGGTGGGCCCAGCCCACTGCCGTCCTGGCTTCCAGCATGCTGCGCCGGGTCGCTGGTGTGCACAAGAGGCTGCCTGTCATGCTGTTGCAGTCTGTGGCAGCTTGGCACTGCCGCTCCCCGGCTACCCCTTGCTCTTCCTCAGCGCCTGTGTGTATCCATTCGCCCCCGCAATGCAGGCAAGCCCGCCCTGCTGGCGCTGCCGGGGCCCAACCCGTCTAACGACAACTCGGCGGCGGTGGTGGCCTTCCAGGTGGGTGGCTGGCAGTTGATTCGTGTAGAAGCTTGCTTGGCTCGTACTGCAAGTTTGTTGGCAGATTGTGGCAGCGACGGGCAGGTGGCCTTCCAGGGGTGGGCTCGCTGCAGCTCGCGTTCGCGAGGTTGCACCCGGGCTGCCTATCCTGCTGCAATGCGCTCTGCAGCCACGTGCACAGCTAAGGCTGCGTGGCAAACTACCTTGGCTGCTGCAGATTGGGCCTGATGAGCTGCGCGCCAACATGCTGGCGGAGCTGGTCACGCAGGTTGGTTGTGGCATGTTACCTGTAACAACGTGGCTTACTCCGTGGGTTTGCTTCGCCTCGTTGTCTTCCTAAGGCCATCTGGCTACATTGCGTGCCTCAATGGCTGCTTCCCGGCATTTGCTCAGTTGACCTCCCGTGTGCCGCCACTGCGCGCATCTGATCCACATTGCCGCCTGCTGCCACACAGATCGGCAAGCGCGACGCCTTCTACCAGCTGCGCACCGTGGAGCAGCTGGGGTGAGGAGCGGGCAGATGCCTTGCAAACGGCGTGGCGTGCAGGTTGCCGGCATCCTGGGTGGCAATCCCAGCATGGGGCGGACACGACAGGGGCCGTTGTTGTGGATGCTGAGAGTGTATGCTCGCACCCAGCGGCTCACAGCTCCAATCTTACCTGCCCTGGCATTTCCTCACCTGCTCCTGCCACTTCCCTCCGCAGCTACCTGACCTTCCTCACCGCCTACTGGACGCTCACGGCGCGCTCCATCCTGTTCATTGTGCAGGCGCGCTTCTGGCTGTTGTTGCCAATTGTGGCTGTGGCTGTGGTGCATATGGGTTTTCTGCCGCAGAGGGGTGCATCTGCTGCTGTGTGTGTGGTTAGAGACAGCAGACTCCTGGGCCCCGTGACGAATCAGCACTCCCGCTCAGTGCGCTGTGACCTGCACTGCGGCCCACCCGAATGTGCTGCCTGGCCCCACCTGCTGTTGGCTGCAGTCCAACGCCCACTCGGCCGCCTACCTTGAGTCTCGCATCGAGGCCTTCCTTCCCTCGGTGAACAGTTTGTGCTTTTGCTACTGATTCATGCTGCTTGCATTACTGCACGGCGCTGTTGCCTAGCGACCCGCTGCAGGCGTTCCCGCCCTCGGCGCGTGAAGTTGAGGCCCGCTGCCGGTGCTGGGGCTCTTGCTGCGGCATGCTGCGCCGGTGGCAGCCGCCACAGCTACCACAATCTGGCACACCGTCTGCTGCCGTCCGCCGCGATGCCTTGCGTCTAGCTCTCTTCTGGCTTCTGCTGTCGTTGTTGTTACGATTTGCCTCGCCCACACTCGTCCATCCCTGCTGTAGCTGGCTCAGCGGCTGGAGGCGATGCCTGCCGACGAGTTTACGGCGCACGTGGAAGAGCTGGCAAAGGTGAGGCTGTTTCAGTCAGTTCCATTTCGTTCGAACAGAACGATGTGCTCATCAAGGCAGTGTTCCAAACGCTCCGCTGGAGGGTGCAGGAGTGTGCAGTGCAATGGTGCCATTCACCTGACTAACCCAAAGCGGCCGGTTTGTATCAACTGGTCCGGCTGTTACCCTACCCCATTCATTGGCGTCCTATCCTATCCTATCACATCCCATCCTTTCCTTACCAGGCCAAGCTGGAGAAGCCCAAGCGGCTGCGTGAGGCAGCGGGGCGCGACTGGGGCGAGATTGAGCACGGCCTGCTGAGGTGAGTTTAGTTTTGCCGGCAACTGCAGCCAGCTGTTGAGCAGGCTCTGCCTCAACCGCTTCTGACCAGTTGGCCACTGGCTGTGTTGTGAAGGCAAGCTGCTGTCGCTTGGCTGGGCCCAACTGCACCTATGCCTGCTCCCCTGCCCCTGTCGCCCAGGTTCGACCGAGTGGAGGCTGAGGTGGCGGCGCTGCGCGCGCTGAGCCAGGCGGATGTTGCCGCGTTCTACCGGGTAGGTGGGCTGGTCCCGATCGCTGTTGTGCTTCTGAACAGCCCTTGCTTCGGAAGTGCACGGGCAGCTGGGCTGGGAATGGCGCAGCAGCGAGTGCTGCGGCTGTACTGCTTGCATGTTAGCCACACTGATGCCTGCCCCTTCCTCACTGCTCGCAGGGGTTTGTGCTGGAGCCAGCCAGCCGGCGCAAGCTCAGCGTGCACGTCGAGGGCAGCCGCCCCGCGGGCGCCACAGGTGGCGAGGGCGCCACGGCGGCGGCAGCCGAGGCGGGCGCGGCGCCTGCTGCGGAGGGCACCGGGAGCGTTGAGGGCAAGGAGGCACCTGCTACGGCTGCAGCAGCCGAGGCGGGGCAGCCGGCGGCAGAGGGAGCGGGCCTCGAGCCTGAGCGGATCACCGAGCTGTATGCCTGGAAGCGGCGGCAGCAGCTGTATGCCAGCTTCAAGTAGGCAGCTGATGCTGCTGCTGCTGCGGCGGCGGCGGCGGCTCCTGCTGCCATCAATGCAGTGTGTCGCAGTGCGGCTGCCTCGTGCTGCCCTGCTGACTTAAACATCATGCCAGTGGCACCGAGCCACCCTTGCTGTATCCCCTTCTGCGCCTGCATTTCATTTCTCAGGGCTCTGCTTTAAATGCATTCATTTCAGCGAGTAACATGCTGCAGTGCTGCTGCAAGCGAAAGCACATGGACAGAGTTTCAAAGGAATGAGATTTGGCGCAGCACATGCCGCAATCCGGAAGAGTGTCAAGGCAATCGGCTCCAAAGCCACGGCTTGTGGTGCCACCTGAGGCATTGCCTCAGATGAGCGCCCCCAGCCCCAGCACACGCAGCTTGATGCCAGACACCGCCTGGCTGGGCACGTAGTACAGCCTGCAGGCGGGACGGAGCGTGCAGCATCAACCACAGCATGCTAAGGCAGAGTTGCCTCAACCCAATCCAAGGCCAGCTCAAACCAGCTCAACCTCAGACAAGGCAGGACCAGTCCGAGCATCGCAACGGAACACAGCACCCGCAAGCCCAGCTCAGCCCAGCTCCCCAAACAAGCCACCATTGTTGTGGGGCTGCAGCCATAATGTCTCACCAAATGTTGGAGGTGCCCGAGGCGCCGATCTGCAGGCGCACAACTGCTCAGGGAGTCGGGAGGGTGTGGGGTGTCATTGGCGTGCCAAGTCAGGGGCAGCAGCATGTGGTCTCCGCCAAACAGCTGCTACCCTTGCTTCAAAGTGATTGGCCCGTGCTGCAGCCTGGTGCCACGACACTCGCCAGGACACGCACGGCAAAATGGCAGAATGGCACCATGCCCACGACCTTGCAGGCAGCCCCCGCTCACTTGCAAACTCCTCCTGGCCCTTGATGGGCTGGCTCTCAATCTCGCCAATCGTGTTGTACGGCACCTTCTGCAGCAGGGTACACCACCAGAGCGTGCACTTGATGTGAGGGCGCCAAGTGGGCGCGCTGATGGCAGGCCGCCTGCGTGCCGCCGCGGACCTAGAGGCAGAGCAGCACACTGGCAACCGCACGGCCAAGCACGCCGCAGCGCAGGCGGGCTGTTCTGACATGGGTGGCTGCAACCGCTGCAATCCACACACCCACTCGCCTGCGTGGTGGTGGCGCTGCCCACCCACAGCTGCTGCACCTCCGCCTTGAAGGTGAGCCGCACCTGCAGGCACAGGAGACGTGCGCATGACATTTGGCGGCATTGCAGCTCGTGATCCTGAACGCATTTCTGTGGCGCCTCCGCCTTGAACGTGACCCTTGCACGTGACCCGCACCTGCGGGAAGCAGGGGCACGAGCCAGCGGCTTCAGAAGCTTCAGATGCTACTGCCATCCATGACGCCAGCGCTCCTGCTGCGAGTGCTGCCGTCACCAGCGCATCACTTGCTGCTGCCACTTGCCCCACGTCTCAGCGATCCCAAGCCCACCTTGGTCCCCTGGCTGTTGAGCAGGCCTGGGATGTAGGTCTGGTCGTCCCGCAGGGGCACCTGCAGTCAATTATGTTGAGGCATGTTTGATGCAACTGCAGGACAGCAACTGCGGGCGGGGATGAAAACGCGCGGGCCGCGCACCTCCAACACGCAACAGCGCGCGTCTGTGTGTGTGGTCCGTGTGCATAACCCACTGACCATAAACACCCCGTTCTTGCACTCTCCCCACCCACCTGCTTGTCCTTGATGCCCAACCAGCGGCCCGTGGCGAATATACACGTGTTGACCGAAAACAATCCTTTGTTCCACTCTCCCCACCCACCTGCTTGTCCTTGATGCCCGGCCAGCCGTCATCGGGCCGCCCCTTGGCCAGCGCCTGCAGCAGTTTGCATATGTTCGCATGGTGACGAGCAACGCATCTGCCGCCGCACCAAGCCTGTGCCAGCACGCAGACGAGCGACGCATCTGCTGGCGCAAGCTGCGGCCTCCCAACAGAGGGCCCCTGGCGCGTTCAAAATTACGCGTGCAGTTTGCATGTTGTCACCCCCACATCGCGTTGTCAAATCCTCCGCGCACCTTTTTGTGTTGCTCCTGCTCGCTCCACGGCTCACTGGGGGGCTTGTCATCCCACTCGCCTCCCGCCGCCGCTGCCGCTGCACCCTTGCCGAGCGCCGTGACCTGCACCCGCGCAGCCGACTGCTCAGCAGCCCCGGGTGGCGGCTGGGCGGCGCGTCAGCGGACTTTGCACACTGGCCGCCAGGGATACAGCTGGCCGGATCGGCGGCAGGCAATAGCCTGGCTACCCAGCACAGCACCCGCTACTCCACAGTCCGAAGAATACTTGACTCGCAAGCGCTTAGAGCATACACACCCACCTTGAGCTCCTCCCGCTTGCTGCCCATGGCTATGACTTTGGCAAGTCTCAACGGGTAGCTTGCAAAGCATACCCGCTTCACACCCACCTTGATCTCCTCCGGCTTGCTGCCCATCACAATGATCTTGCTACCGTTCTTCAGCCCCGCCGCCTGCGAGTTGTGAAAGGCGCCAGCCTGTGAAAGCATGCATGCTGTGGCAGGCGGTGGCACCAGCAAGCAGGGCCGGAGGCGTGCTACCTGGCCAGTCCTGTGTTTACACGCGCATGTGAAGCCCCACCTGCAGCGTCTGCTCGTCTTTGAGCTGGCCCTTGAACAGCAGCTTCTGGTTCTCTACTGGCACCCCTGCAATACGGCAAATCGGCGAGAGCGTGACCTGGGCAGCAGCAGCTGCACAACATCAGCAGGAGAACAGCAGCTGGACAACAGCAGCTGCTGGTCCTCTGCCGGCACAGCCAGGTGGCTGCAGCCATGCACAACCACCCACCCGTGTGCACCGCAATGTCCGCCTTGAGCTCCGCCACCGTTGACAGCAGCGGCCGGTTGGTGGTCACGCTCTGCTTGCCTGCGGGTACGCGCGAGTGTGTTGGGGGGGGGATTGGGGAGGAGGTGGGGCCGGGCGGTTGGGCCGGTTCAGCAGGGGCTGCTGCTAGTGACACAAACCGTAGGGACACTGGAGCCGCGCATACAGGCCACCTCCGCATGCCCAGTCGGTGTGGGGGCAAGCTCGGCGGTGAACGTGAGGCCTCCCGCATGCCTTAAGCTGTGAGACACCGCCATCCCTCGGCACCCCATCATCCCTCGGCTGCCTTACGCTTGCCTGCTCTGGCTGGGGAACTTACCGAAAGTGACCTTGATGGCGATGGTTTCCCCCTCCTCCAGCTCCCGCTTCCTCGGCTCCTCATGTGCTGATCCAGACGGCTCGCCGTCGCCGGCGGCAGCGGTGGCAGTGTCAGGCGCGGCGGCGGCGTCCTCCGCTGCGCTAGGCGCTGGCTGGGCGAGGCCTACACCCGGCTGCTCTGCTGCAGGCGGGGCTGCTGCTGCGTCTGCCATGGGGGTTGCTCCAGCAGACGAGCCGAGGACAGACACGTGCAAATCGGCGGTAGCGGTGGCGGCGGGGTGGCCAGCGTCGTGCAGGCCTGGCGCTGATCACCAGCGTGCGATCGACGTGCTGCTGCGATCTGGAGGGCCGGCTGGCTCGAACGCAGCGGAAAACCGGCAAAGCCCTGGCCGCTCTTTACCAGAGGGCTGGGGAGGCAGTCACAGCGCAACGGTTGGGTTGCAAGGCACTAGGCAAGGCGATGGACGCCTCGGCAGGCCTTGATGTGGACCTCCTCGGCGCCGCCGCCCGGATGGCGGCAGGCACGGTCGCCGAAGCACGGATGGCGGTGCGGCAAGCGTGGTTACGGGTTGGCGTCCGTAGCATGAGTATGTGCTCCAAACAACCACTGAGACCCGCTGCACAAGCAGGATGCATTGCCCAGCATGCGGGCAGCGCCATCGCCTCGCACGCCGCTCCAAACGCCGTTCTGCCGCGGCCTCTTCGTCGCCCTCCCGCCGAGGGGCGTTCAGGCGACACCTCCTCAGGCAAATGGTCAAGCCTCCCTGTCTCTCAGCTCCAGCAGCCAGGCCAGCAGCGTCTGCGCCCATGGCCCCGTGAGGCACGGAGCCAGCCCCAGCCGCTCTTGCCATCGACCGAGCGCCAGCGACGCATGGCTTGGCACCTGTCGGCGCGCGGGAATCTGGCTCATTCTGCCTTTCCATCACCACGCCAGCCAGGTCCCAAGACTCAATTGGCGGTCGACAGGGCGGGAGGCGCACTCGGACCGTCCAGGTGGGCTGTCAGGGTTGGCGCCGCCTCCCCGCTGCAGTTTGCTCGCTTTCTGTCACTGCCAGGACCGCCTGGCATCGATTGGGGAGCCCTCCAGTGAGTGGAGGGCCGCGGGGAGGCCCGAGTCGTGGGAGTGCGCCGTGCCGCCTGCTCGATCGACTGATCGCCGCGGCATCGAGGCCGTGTCGTCTGGCAGCCGCGGCAGGGCGGGGCGACTCGGCCAGCAGTCCTGCGCTCGAGTTTCAAGCTCAACGCCGCCCTTTGCTGGCCCGCCAGCGGCCTGACATTGCTGCCGAGCACCTGTAGTCACGCTCGGGTCGATCGCCGGGCTGCTGCCGCCCGCCCAGCTGCCGCCGCCGCCGGCACCTGCCGCTCACCTTGCTGCCCCCAACCGCCTCTCGCGTCATCCCCCCTGCGCAGAGGCTCCCGCTACTGGATGGACATTGCGCACGGCAACCCTGGACCAGCAGGACGGTGAGCGGCACCCACTTGTGCCGCCTTCACGAGACGTCCAGCTTCGCCAGCGCAGCGGCGTCGGCGCAGCCAGCGGCGGCGACCCGCCCAGCGCAGCAGGCGAGGCGGAGGCAGCCGAGCGGCCNCCGGCAGCCGCGGCGGCAGCGCACCCAGCACCGCGCGTACTGCGCCAGGCAGGCAGCCGTACCTGCCCTTCTCAGCCGACGCGCCCGAGAGCGCGGGCAGCGGCAGCGCCAGCCTCTGGCGGTTAGCCGCCGGCCTCATCAGCCGGAACCCATCCTCAGCCAACAAGCGGCAGGAAGAGGGGTACCAACGTCGCCAAGCCGCCAAGAAGCGCACCGCCAGCGAGGAGGTTGAGCTCACAGCCGACAGCAAGGAGCCCCGCCTCGTGCCGGTTGTGGTGGAGCTTGAGGCCGGCGGATACGAGGACGAGCACCCAGCTGGCGGCCAGCGGCGCGTTGCGTTTGAGACCACAGTCGCACTCGACACCGGCGGCACCGCGCCGCTGCGCACGGGTGCGGCGGGGCGGACAGGTCTGGGTGTGGGGCCTTGCGTGCGGGTGCACAGGCGCAGGAGGGAGGTTGCCGCTTCTGCACTGACCGATGGCTGGCGTGCCAGATGCGCCATTCCCAGCTGGACTTGCTGCCCTGGCTTTGGTGCTGCCACACCGGGTTGGCGTGGCAGCGCGCCATTGCCAGCTGGCTGGTGCTGTGCTGCCCTGGACGTGCTGCCACATTGCGCTGAGATTGGCGCACCTGCCCTGCCGTTGCAGAGTCAGCAAACGACCGCAGCTCCTTTGTGCGAGGAGTGGGACGTGTGGACAGGTGCGGCAGCTGGGCAGCCGGCCTTTGCGGGTTTGGCTGTTGAGCCGAGCATTACAGCGATGCCTGGGTGCATCAGAGGTGTCCCGAGCAGCAGATGAGGATGCGCAGCTGTGGTGGCGCGTGTGTCAAGTGTCAAGGTGCATCGCAGTTGCTCAACTGCACCACACGGTTGTTTCTTCTGTGTCTGCAGGGGCGACATGGACGGCCTGAAGCAGTATGCAGCCCCCTGGGGCTACCGCGCCGCCGAGCGCTTCTCTCCGGGCGGCCGCGGCTGGTCCCTGCGGGTGCGCGAGCTGCCTGGTGCTGCCATGGGCTGGGTTCTGGACACGTGCTGGCCGATGGGCTGGTGCTGGTCAGGGAGCAGGCAGGGTGGGCAGTGCTGACCAGCCTAGCGGCTCACGCTGCGGGGCTGGGCGGGGGCAGGTGGCGGCTGCCCGCGGGTGCAGTCCACCTCTTTGGAGGACTGCTGCGGTTATGTGGCTAGTGTGCCTTGCTGTGCAGCGGCAGCAGCAGCAGCAGCAGGCGGTGTGTCTCGGCACCCTGCCGTGTCGGCCCACCCTCAACCGCCTTCTTCTGTCTCCACAGGCCAAATGCATGGTGGTGCTGCTGCTCGCATTTTGTTCGCCACCGCCTTCTTAAATCCTGTTGGTGCCCACCCACCCCATCTGCATGCAGGCCAACCGCATGGTGGTGCTGCTGCTCACATTCCTGTGCTACACCGCCTACCACGCCAGCCGCAAGCCTCCCAGCATCGTCAAGTCGGTGCTGCACGGCGACAGCAGCGCGGACGAGAACGGTGGGTGCCCCCCATGCTGCTGTTGCCATGCTTCTTTGCAGCACTGAGGCCGCCGCCCAGCAGTGTATGTGTGTTTGGGTGCCACGCGGCGGCAGCAGCGCGGACGCGAACAGTGAGCGCAAGCGCGCTACATGTAGAGTGAACATGAGGGGCTCGTGTTTCTGTGCGGTCGCTCCCGCTGGCAGAGTATGCTGTGCAGCCAGCAGGTGCAGGCCTTGCTGTGGAGACTCACGCTCCATTTGCTGTTGCCTCATTTTCCATTTGCTGCTGGCCCTTCTGCTGCTGCAGGGCCGGACCATTACGACATGCACTGGGCCTCCTCCCAGAAAGGTGGGGCCACGGGTGCTGCAGCGGGCAGTCGCGCGCTAGGGGGGCAGCCGGGGGCTGGGCAGTGTGGACGGCGCTGACTTTGGTGTGGCATGATGGCACTCACAGTTCCCTATGGTGCCAGTTTGACTAAGCGTCCAATTCCTGTCCCTGGCGAACAGTTGTACGGCCCCACACCAGCACCACCACCTGCCGGCACTCCTCTCCTCCCTATCTGTCCCGAAATGCAACCCCTGCCTCCCACGGCACCCTGCAGGCGACCAAGCATACGGCCCCCACAACAGCAGCGACCTGCTGGCGCCTGGCGGCAGCGTCACAGCCGGCAGCCTGGAGGCGGCAAACGGCTGGGCGCCCTTCAACCACAAGCAGGTGCGATTTGTGTTTGTGCAGCACATGCGCGCCGCAGGTACTGCGCTTGCAACGGGAGTCGTGGCAACCAGCCAGGCGCCCTTGAGCCACAGGCACGCGGGGCTGCGTGCTCACCGGCCACCTGAGTATGACCCCAATTAATCAGCTGCCACTCACCCAGGCTTTCCTGCCATTCACCTGAGCTGTCCTGCGCCGTTCTCCATTGTTTGTTCAAGCAGAACGGCAAGGCGCTGCTGGGCCAGCTGGACCTGGCGTTCCTGGGCGCATATGCCAGTGAGCGGCGGTGTGGGGCTGGCTATGAGGCGTGGGGCGGGGCTGTCGCAGCTGCTGTTCCTTACCTAGATGCACACGCGCCTGCTGCGCCACCTGGGTGCGGTTGCCCTGCACAGTGCACGCCTGCCTCCCATCTGGCCTGCGGTGGGCATGTTGTGAGCACGCAAGCTGGCTGATCTGCGAGGCTGCTCACCTGCTGAACGCCTGGAGCCTTCCCCTCCCCTCTGCGCCTGCAGTGGGCATGTTTGTGAGCGGGCACCTCGGCGACCGAGTGGACCTGCGCTACTTCCTCACGGGTGGGCCTTGCTGAAACCTGCTGGGCCCCAGTGCACCTGCTGCCCATTGGATGTATGCTGCAGTTGCTCAACTGGCACTCCATGTGTGTTTGCACTTTGTTTTGGCTGTGTGTTCTTTTCAACGCCATGCTTGCACGTTGTTCACGGCGCACCAATGCTCTCCCACAGGCGGCATGCTGGGCAGCGGCGTGTGCGTGGCGCTGTTTGGTGCCGCCTACTTCTGGCAGGTAACCAGCTGCCCAAGGCACCAGGGCGCAATGCTGGCTGGTGGCGAAAGTGTTTCGTTTGTGGCCACCGCCTCACTGCCATTGCATGGCACACTTGTGTGTACCGCCCGATGTCTGTTTGACGGGTATGCATCACGGGCATACATCGCAATCCCCTCCTGCAGATCCACTCGATGGGCTACTTCATTGTGGTGCAAGTTGTGGGAGGTGCGCAGCATGGATAGTTTTCGAGCCAACGAGCCTCACAGTATTGGCGGCATAAGCATGGAAGCCAGGGCCGGGTTGTCTGTGGGGCTGCAGCAGGGCACAGCAGCAGTGGATGGGCGCTGGGCGTTTCTCGGGCTGTTGGTGCCCCTGATGTCGCGCTTGACCCGCTGCCCACCCTCCCACTTCTCGTGCTGCAGGCCTGCTGCAGGCCACCGGCTGGCCCAGCGTGGTCAGCGTGATGGCCAACTGGTGAGGCGGGTTGGGAGTGAGATG
Source organism: Chlorella sp. Dachan (assembly GCA_006782975.1). NCBI lineage: Eukaryota > Viridiplantae > Chlorophyta > Trebouxiophyceae > Chlorellales > Chlorellaceae > Chlorella > Chlorella sp. Dachan. The sequence goes on along the minus strand of RRZL01000056.1, from coordinate 77,165 downwards.
GATAGCTGCCGCTGTTCTTTTTGTGTGCCTTTGTGTGGTGTGAATGCGCTTTGTTGGCAGGATGGCCCCACGTGGTCAGCGTGAGGGCCAACTGGTGAAGGGAGGGAGTCACCGCGCTGCGCTGCGGTGTGCGGTGCGGCACTGTGTGGTGCTGTGCTGTGCAAGTTGGTTTCAGCAGCGTGCCGGTGCTGTGCTGGCATGGCATGCACGGCCCCTTGCCAGCTAGACATGCGCAGACCGTTCTCCCACACGGTGCCCTGCCGGTGCCGACCCTGTGTGTGATGCATCCTCCCTCCCCCTGCAGGTTTGGCAAGGGCAAGCGTGGCCTGATCATGGGCGTGTGGAACGCTCACACCTCTGTCGGTGAGTGCAGCAGCCTGGGACAGGCTTTGCCACAGATGGATGCAACCTTGAGGGCGGGCTTGATGCAGCTGGCCTTTGCCCTACACTTCCCCACACCATGGGAGTGATTGGCGCACAGAGGCCACATTCCGTCGCACACAGCACCTGCCGCCTGCCTCCCCACCCCGCCCGACAGGCAACATTGTGGGCAGCCTGATTGCCGCCTACATGCTGCGCTACGGCTGGGGCTGGTCCTTCATCGTGCCGGGGGCCTTCATCGCCGTGTCTGGTGAGCAGCTTCATGTACTGTACACTGCCCAGCGGTGCGGTGCCGGTGGTCAGTCTGTGGATGGGCATGTTCTGGCTGCCTAGTTCGTAGACAGTGTCTGTCTGAATGTGTCGGTGGCTGGCCAGGTGCGAGGTGTCATGTGCCGTCACCTGTGCCCTCAATACGACCCGCAGTCCCGGCCATCATGAAAACTCGCTCCTATGATGAGCATTCATTGGCTTCCCCCCAACTCAAAAATGGCACACTCGCATCGGTTGAATTGGGGCATCCGGTTGAATTGGGGCACCCGGTTGCCTTCCTTTGCTGCAGGCCTCATCATCTTTGCCTTCCTGGTGGTGGAGCCCCAGGACATTGGCTTCCTGCCCCAGTCGGGGTCGGTGCTGGGCTCCGTGGTGAGCGCGTGTTTTCTGTTCAGGGGCATGTCTGTGATTTCGTGCTTGCCACCCTCCTTTCGCTTTGAGTGTGCGCTGGGCAGCTTCTGCCCCGCCCATGTGCACGCCACGCGGCGGGTAGCAGGAGGGCAGCGAGCCGCGCCTGCCTCAACCTGCCAATTTCCCTTGACCGCATCCGTGCGCCGCCTCCGTTCTCCCTGTCGCAGGAGGGCAGCGAGCCGCTGACGCCACGCAGCGAGGCGTCCGACGTGTCCGGCATGTCGGCCGAAGCGCAGGCGTATCTGGAGCGGCACCTGGCCATTGTGGCGCGCGGCCGCGGTGGCCTGGTGCCCGCCCACGTTCAGAAGCAGCTGGGTGCGCGCAGTGTGGGGTTGCTGTTGAGCGTGTTTGGGGTGCCATGCCCAGGGTCGCAGACGAAGCTGGGTGCGCGCAGTTGCAGGTTCAGAGTCAGGCACGACACAGTCCTCGCACAAGCAGCCTCCTGCAGCCTTACCTGTGCTGTGCCGTTTCCTAGCAAGCCGCACACCTCTCGGCATGCCTGCCACCCTCTGCCCGCAGACCAGCACCACACCATCCACGGCGGGCACGGCAAGCACGGCCTGTGGGGCATGGGGTCCACGCTGGTGCTGCACAACAAGCGCAGGTGCGGGGTGTGTGGTTCAAGCTGGTGTGGCCGGCCGGGTTGGGCAGGTGCTGCTAGTGAGCTGACGGCCTGTCAACCATATTAATGTCATTGCACTACTTGCAAGGCAATCTGGGCTTCCTGCAATGGTCCTGCACAGTCAGCATGGAGGGCAGCGATGCTTGCTTGCATTTGTCACCCCGCCATCTTCACCCTATGTGTCCGTCTGATGCAGGGACAGCGTGGAGGGCAGCGAGGCAGACCTGCTGCTGGGCGGCTCACCCCGTTCTGACCGCACATTCATGTCCACGCGCGACAAGGTGCGCCAAGCAGCCCAATAGTTGGGCGGTTCCAAGCTTTGAGCCCCGGCGTGGCGCCCCCACACAGCCCCACAGAGGCCTCTTTGCCAGCGGCTCTCCCCAACCGTGGCCAAGCGTTCACCCCCTCGCGCACCATTGCAGGCTGGTATGTCGGTCTGAGCACCCTCCCAGAACAGGAGCACATCCTGCCCAAGCGCCCTGCCTGCCAGATTGTCCACCATAGGCACACCCTTCTCCCTTCCTCTCTGCAGGCGGGCGTGTCCTTCTGGGCGGCCTGGTGCATCCCAGGTGTGGCCGTCTTCGCCATGACCCTCTTCTTCGCCAAGCTGGTGAGCAACCAACCTGGATCAATTCACCTGTTTTTTTGTTGCCAGGGGTTGATTCGGTTGAAAGGTGCACCCCAACCGGACCGTCTTCGCCAAGCTGGTGAGCTGCTGTTCGTACGCTTATGTTGGTATTCGTGCTGGGGTCGGATTGCGGTGTTGGAGCGAGGTGCACTCCCCCGGGTGTGGCCGTCTCCGCCATGACCCTCTGCTCCGATCTTCTGCAGCTGCCCGTCGCTTCGGCCGTGTTGACAATGTGTTGATTGCTGTGCGGTGCCCCTAGCCCAGCCTCTGGCAAGTCTGCTCTGCGTCGACTGCTGAAGTGCCCACACACAGTCATGCCAATCGCCACGCTGCACACCCCTCTGTTGCTGCCCAGGTGGCCTACACCTTCCTCTACTGGCTGCCCTACTACATCTCCACCACCGAGGTTGGCGGTCGCTCGCTGACGCCCACGGTGAGTGCACAATGGGGTAATGAAGGAGCAAGGGGTCTGGTAGTAACAGGGCAATGGTGATGGCAGAGGTCGCCTGGAAGTGCACCACTTGGGCCATGTCTGCAGCACATTTCTGTGCCTGACCGAGCGCAGCCTGGGTCAGCGCATCTAGCGGCGCCGCGGGCGGCGCCCGGCCGGTGCCTGCCCCTCCGTCAGCTTGGAACCTTGTACAGGGGGCGGGCAACCTGTGCCATCCCGTTGCCGTTGTTCCCAGCCCAGCCCCCAGCCCAGCCCAAAGTGACACGGCTGCCATGCTGCCCCCTGCCGGGCCCTCTCAACAGGAGGCGGGCAACCTGTCCATCCTGTTTGATGTGGGTGGCGTGCTGGGCGGCGCCGTGGCTGGCTACCTCTCGGGTGAGGGCTGCTAACTCACCAGCTGCTTTGTTTTGTACTGTCTGCTCCTGTGGGGTGTGCTGGGCGCCGCGGTGGGACCGCGCTTGTCAGGCGGGCCACCTGGCCAGCGCAGCAGCGTGGGTGGGGTGTGCCGGCGTCATTCCTTGACGGCGGCCATGCTGCGCTGTGCTCTGCTTCATTTGGGTGGCAGCCTGCAGCCACAACCCGCAGGCCATCAAACTGGCATGAGCAAAGATGGCTACCCTCGCCCTGCCGTCTGAGCCCCCAAAACGCTTGCTTCCTCGCTCACTGCCCAACCCCTCTGCAGACGCGTCGGGCGCCTCGGCCCTCGTGTCCTTTGGCTTTGTCTTCTCAGCCATCCCCTTCCTCTACATGTACCGCATCTTCGGGGAGGTGTCCTTTGCGGGTGAGGCCGGGTGTGTGCAGGGCCGGTGTGTCCAGGCCACATGTGTGCAGCTGTGCGCTGTGCTTCCGTTTGGCGCGGCCCCAGCCAGACTCACATGTGCAGATCACGCTATCAATACCCGCTATGAATACCGCAATGCCCGCCCGCCCCTCCCTCTGCCAGTCAACATCTGCCTCATGATGGCGGCCGGCTTCTTTGTCAACGGCCCCTATGCGCTCATCACCACCGCCGTGTCCGCCGACCTGGGCACGCACCAGAGCTTGGCGGGTGCGCTGGGGCTGTGCTTGTTGGCAACTCTGCTGTGCTTGGGACAACTTTGGTGTGCTTGAGACAGCTTTGCAGCTTTGTCCTGGCGTGCGGGGCTCTTGAAGGCGCCTACCAGCTAGCGGCTAGCCACCGGCTCTTGTTGTGCAGTCTTCGTGCTCAGGCTCAACGCAAAGGCGCCGGCCTGCCCCTTGCCCCAACCACGCTCTTACGCATTTCCCCAATCACAGGCAACGAGAAGGCGCTTGCGACCGTGACTGCCATCATTGACGGCATGGGGTCCATTGGCGCGGCCATCGGTCCCCTGATGACCGGATACATCTCAGGTGCGCCCAGACAGTGCAAGCGGGCTGCCGGTTGTCCGCCACTGTGTTTCTCTACCGCAAACTTGCCGGCGGGGCCATCAGTCCGCTCGTGGCCGGCTTCATCCCAGGTGGGCGGCTGAGCTGCCGGACGGCTTTGGCAGCGTCTTCCTCATGCCCTACTACTGCTGCTCACCCAACCCGCATGGTCTCCCACCCTTCTGTGCTTCTGCAGAGCTGCCGGGCGGCTTTGACAATGTCTTCCTCATGCTCTACGGTGCCGCTGCCTCGGCAGGTGGGATGCACACTCGGTCGCAGCAGTTTTTTGGGTGCAGCCGACTGCCGCTTCTGCTGCGGGGCGCGCCGCCGACATGCGCGCATTCATCGACGGCGCTGCCTGTACACCCCCCGCCGTCAGCCTGGGTGCCTTGCCCAGCACTGCCCTCCAGAGGCCTCGCTGCGTTGCTCGCCCTCGATCTTCCCAGCACACAGTGTTTCGCCTGCACAGTATGTTAACAAACCCCACCGCATGCGATCGTGTGCAGGCCTGCTGCTCACGGGCCTCGTCTTCAAGGAGGTTGGCGACATGCTGCGCCGCCGCCGCAAGCGGCGGGAGGAGGTGCGCCTTATGTGCTGCAGTGCAGGGCTGGAGTGCTGGCTGCGCAGGGCTCTGCTGCACTCCGCCTTGCTCAGAAGGCTGCACAGGGCTGTGGGGCTGTCCGCCTTGCTCCGAAGGCTGCACTGGGCAGCCACGTGGCGCTGCCCCGCCACCAACCAAGGCCCCACAATGCAGGCCCCACTGCGCAATCCATTGCCTCTCACAGCGTTGCGGCATGCACTGTGCAGGAGGCGGCGGTCCGCGACCCCGGCGCCGCCAACGGCGAGGGGCGGCTCACGATGGGGGACACGCACGCGCCGGATGCCTTTTCCTTCCTGCCCCCGGGCCAGCCTGCCGACGGCGCAGGTGAGGCTCAGAAGACAAGTGGCGGGTTGCGGCGCTTGGGTGGCAGCTGCTGAGCGGTTGCTGCTGCGGAACTGTGTCCGTGGCGCTGCCTGTGGCGCCAGGCCGTAACCGGAAGCGGGTGGTTTGCTGCGCATGGGAATGCCTCTTCACCTGGCCACAGCGCGCGAACGAGCACGCCACCTGCCCGCCCCTGCTTTGCAGTGCGCACCATTGACAACGAGACTGGCGGCCTGGTGTGAAAGCTGGCTTTTCACTCCTGGCGGCCAGCTGAGTAATGGTCGCCGCAGGGGCCAGTGGGCTGCAAGTGCACCCTTGGTGTCCAGGTGGCACGTCCTTAGGCGCCGCTGCAGCGGTGGCGCGGGCTGCAGCACTGTGTGCAGCGCCCCGCCCTGCAGCGGCAACACAATTGCGAGTGACGGAGAGATGAGAGCGACTGCTCGTGTGCGTTTCTTCCTTTTCCTTTGCTTCCCGCTTCCCACGCATGGGGCGTGCGTTCTCGATGCACGTGTCTGTGCGGAGAAGTGCCTGCTAGTAGTTCATCTGCTTTGTTTGAGGACCATGATGGCACTCACCTGTGATGCAGTGCCGTCGCAGCAGCTTGCCGTGCATGTTGTGTGTTTGACATGAGACCCAGGAGCCAGGCTGGGCGGCGGCTGCGATTTCTGCTTTCAGCCAATTGTGTCGTGCTGACAGTGACATCTGAGACACAAAGGCAGGCCTGCTCGGTCGGTGCACACCTGCGCAACATCAAATTGCCTGTTCAGCCGTGCCGGCTTGCGTCGACTGCTGCTGCCCTCTCCATTACGGTCCGCATGTCCTCCTCGAGGCTTCGGGCGACGAACCCAAGCAACCCAAGGGGTTCTTCATCTCAGCCAGCTGGCAGCCCCATGCGCCCCTCCAAGGCGCACATCGCCGCCCCCGTCCTCACTTTCTGGCCTCCTTTACCAACAACGAATAATTCAACGTGTTCGTCTCCCACCCCCGGCCGCTGTGCGCGTGCGCCGCACTTCGGGCTCACTCCTCGGCGGCCTGCAGCGCTGAGGAGCAGCACCACACGTCTCCGAACCTCTTGAAAAGGCCGAGCAGGCCGCGCGAAAGCGCAGCGGGCCAACCGGGCTTAAGTACCCCCCCGGCGCCGACCGCCGACCCGGCGCTCCTGGCTCGGCTCTGCGGCAGGCCTGCCGCTGCCATGGCCTCCTCTGACGATGCACACGACCCGGAGTGGCGGCTGGAGGGCGTGAGCTGGGATGCTGACACCATGGAGGCCAGCACAAAGGACACGGGCAGCGGCGGCGCCGCCCCCGGCCGCTCCCCGAACACCAGCTGCCAGGTGCGGGCGAGCGGATGCAGTGCTGTGGGGTTGGCACATGTGGCGACGTGTGGTGGCTCAACTTGGACTGCGGATGGGTGCAAGCTGCATGAACTAAGCCCAGCCAGCCTGCACGGTCTCAACCAGCGCCCACATCCAAACCCTTCGCTTCCCACACATGGCCAGGTGGAGGGCTGCTGCGCCCTCCTGCCGCTGCGCTCCTACTACCAGCGACAACACATCTGCGGTGAGCGCTGATTGGTGCATGGAGCTGTAGGGCTTGCACCGGCTGTGCCGCCGTACACAGGGAGTGCAGTGTTGAGGGCTGCGATGCTGGCTCACCTGTGCGCCTTCTTGCTGCCGGCCCCAATGCTGGCCGGAGCATGCCTGGTTCAACACAGCCCTTTCAACACCTACCATTCAACGCCCGTACCCCATCAGCCAGCTCTGCCCTGACCCACTCTGCGGCCACCTGCCCTGCCACCACCTGCCGCACACCTGCCAACAAGCTGCTGGCCCACCTTCACCCAAACCGCAGAGGAGCACTTTCGGGCGATGGTGGTCACAGAGCCGAGCGGCCGGCTCGTCCGCTTCTGCCAGCAGTGCACCAAGCTGGAGCCGCTGGTAAAGTGAGGCACCGCCTGCCATCTTGTGTACTGAAGCGCGGATGGGCTGCTAGCGCCTTGCGCTGCTGTTTCCACGTCTGCAATGGCGTTTCATCCCAATATGGCATGCAACCATGCCTCCCACCCCTCCCTCAGCTTTGACTACCAGCACCGTAGCAATGCATGCAGCACAATGTCCCACCGCTTCTCACAGCTCACTCAACACATCCTGCCCCTCCCACAGCTTTGACGGCCAGCGGCGCAGCTGCCGCGAGAGCCTGGTGCGGCGCAACCAGCGGCGCCAGGGCCGCCGCACCGGAGCCCGGCGCGGGCAGGCAGCCAAAAAGGCGCCCGCCTCAAAGCCTGCCGCCGGCG
>RRZL01000056.1:14950-66605 GCA_006782975.1 Chlorella sp. Dachan | reverse complement strand
GCAGCCCGCGGCAGGGCCGCCTGCCGCCGTCGGCGCGCCGCCTGCACAGCCCGCAGCCGAGGCGGTGCATGCTGCAGCAGCTGAGCAGGAGGCGGTGCACGTTGTGGGCACCCTCCTGCCTCCCCCAGTGCCCACGGCCACTCGCTCGGCTCTGCATGAGGCCAGCGGCAGCGGAGACTCGCCTCGCAAGCCCGGCAGCGGCGGCCACTCCCTGCCGTCCAGCAAGCTGCCATCTGGCGGCAGCAGCAAGGAGGTTGATTCTCAGCTGCCGCAGCTGTGTGCAGGCGACAGCCTGCGGCGGGTCATGCACCCGGCCATGCTGTGCGCCGCCAGCGCAGTGGTGGCGGGCTGCGTGCTGGGCGTGGGCTGGGCCCTGGGCGCCGGCTATCTGTGAGTGTACCCCCCGTTGTGCTTTTGGCCAGTTACACCCTGCTTTTTGCTCCCTGCTGACCACCCACAGAGATGTCTTGGCTCTCTGCTCTCAGGGTGTCTACCTTCTCTGCTCAGATCTGCCATTGCATTTTTCTGCATCTTTCTCCTGCGTTTCCCTGTGATGGCAAGATACCTTGCACCTTTGCGTCCTCGAGCTGTGACCAAGAGTTGAATGAAGCTCATGCCGCGTGTTTCTGCCTCCCTGTCAAGGGGCCTTTCATTGCGTGCGGTTGGATGCGCTCGAACCGCCGCCACACCAGCTTCTGATGCTTAAACACACTGGATTGAAAAACGTCATTTCGGGATCTGGGCATGTAAAGTGACAATGCAAGTTCCAGCTCACTGCTCAAATAGTAGGCGCGCACAGGAAGAGTGATGTGTGGAGGGCGCACATGGCAAGGGTATGTGCATTGGCATGCGTTACGTACAAACAGGGCTACTGTGAGCCGCTTGACTGAACAGCCAAACCTGTGGACCAAGGTGCGGATGCAAAGGGGAAGACGGCTGTAGAAGGGAGTGTACCATGCGTGTATTGCAAGTGGTGAACGCGGATTGGCGAGGGCACACTAACCGACTTGAGGCGGTGAGCACGCACGGCTGCTGGCCTGTGCACGGCCGTACAAATAGGCATGCAGAGGGGTGCAGGGTGTGGCCCAAGAGTGTAGCATGAGTGGGCTGATGTGACTGCAGCGGCCCACCGAGTGCGGGGCCAGCTGGAAGGGTTGAGGCTCATGGTAAATGCAAGTGACACGCTAACGTTGATGGTGTGGTGGGCAGCTCGTGCCACGCAACTGTAGCTCAAAGGAGCACGGCCTCCAGCAGCTGCCAGATCAGCCAGGCAGACAGCCCAAACCAGGCCGCAGTGGAGGCCACCGGCAGGGGCAGGTCTTGGGGCAGCGGCGGCGGGGAGCGCTCTCGCCACAGGGGGCTGCCCGGTTCTGCAGGGCTGCCCTGTGGTGGCTCTGGGCTGCCCCCAGGCTCAGGACCGCCCTCCGGCAGCCCCCGCCGGCGACGTAGCTGCTGTTGGGAACCCTCGCCGCGCTCTGGGGCCTGCAAACTTGGCTCCTGCTGCCGCTGCTGCGCCCCCTGCTCCCGCTCTAACTGCCGCCGCTGCTCGACGGCGTGCTGCTCCTGCTGCTGCTGCTGCTGCTGCTGCGCCAGCGCATGCCGCCAGCTGCGTATCTCCCGCGCCCGCAGCCGCTCCTCCCACACCCACAGCATCGCCAGCGGCATTAGCACGCCAATGACAGACTGCAAGCAAGGGGGCGGCAGGGAAGGTGAGGCTGGGTGATTGCCCGGCAGGGGCTGGCAGGCTGGCCTAAACCGATGCGCAGGTGGCCACGCGAGCCGAGCCAAGCCAAACGTGTTGCCTCCACCTGCCCTGCCACACACCTGCAAGAAGGCGTGCACCGCAAAGCAGGGGCCGAGGCAGGCGCCTGCCGAGCTGCCCCCTGGGCGCCAGCTGGGCGGCAGCCGCCACAGCGTGCGCAGGTTGACGCGCCGCAGCCACTGCACCACTGGCGCGTAATACAGCTGGTAAGGCGGCGCGCCGCTGGCTGCCGCCGCCGCTGCGTGCGACATGCTGCATTCCTCCCGGCAGCGCAGCGCCGACGCGCGCAGCATGAGCAGCAGGAAGGCGAGGTGCAGCGGCAGGTGCAGCCGCATGGGCAGCAGCACGCCCACGCTGGTCAGCAGCAAAAAGTTGACCTTGGGGCAGGGGGTGAGTGGGTTGGCAAGCAGGGCCCAGAGTGAGGCAGTGTGATGGCAGAAGGCAGCGCATGCGCTGCACAGAGATATCGGGCCTACCATACCAAGGCGCCCCTGCCACACCGCCACTCGCAGCGAGCTGCTGCACACACGCATGCACATGCAACTGTCCGCCCAGTGCGAGGCCTTCTCCGTCCCACAAACAGCCCCTTCCTTTGCCCACCTTGTGAAAGAGGTGGACATAGACTTTGAACACGGTGCCGGGCGGCGAGGCGGCAGTGCCAACCCACAGCGTCTGCCGCTGGTCCATATGGCACATCACTGCAGCCATGTGTGCATGGGAAGGGAGGGGCAGGGCGTCGATGGTACATCACTGCAGCCGGGCGTGCATGGGACAGGGGGGACGTCAATGTGCTTTTGACGCGATGAGGCAGGTGGGCTGCAAAGGAGCGTCTGGGAGCGTCTGCAGCTTGCAGCGCACGGGATTCGGGAGTTCAGGCATTGCGTGCCCATCCATGCAGCCTGCAGCTGGCAGGAACACAGTGCGGCAGCCACCACAGCTGACAAGCGCGCCCAGGCAAGCTGCATTCAACACAGGAGTGTCGGTGCCACCCCCGCGCCACTCACGCAGCGAGGTGCGCACAATGCGCATGGCGACGAGCACGGCGCTGCGGCGGCGCAGGTAAAACTCGGGTCTGCGCACCGACCAGTGGAGACGAAACGGAGCTGCTTGAGCGCAGCGCCCCCGCGTGCGCATCGTGTGCAGCCGGACGGCCGCGGCAGGCCTGATAGCGTTGCAGGCAGGTGCGCCGCCGCTGCACAGCACACGCATGCTTTGCGCCCGGCACAGTGGTGCAGCCTGCCAGCTTGCCACAATGTCCAGCAGCGCCAGCAGCCCCGGCAGGCGCCCACCTGCGGCGGATGAGCCAAAGCAGCAGCGGGCTCCAAGCCATGTAGGCGCAGATGGCAGCAACCTCCTGCAATGTCTGGCGGTCCCAGGGCTTCGCCGCCGCCTTGCCGAGCCCCGCACCGCCAAACCTGCAGCGATTTGGCATGCAGAGATGTGACAGGTTGGCCTCAGCGGGTTTGAAGCAGCAGACCAAGCAGCAGCGCTGCATGCAACCCGATGCAGCACGTCCCGTCAACGGCGCCCCCCCGCCGCACATGAGCCAGAACAGCGCCCAGGCAGCATCGTTGCGGAGCAGCTGCGCATTGCGCCGCAGCACAAACGCCTGCGAAGGATGAGGGGGACGAGGAGTGACATGGGCAGCAGCGGGCTCGGGGCAGCAGCGGGCTCGAGGTGGCGGCAGCCAGCGCCGGCGGCGGCAGTGGTCAGCGGTGGCCTGGAGGCTTGGCGCGGAACCACCAGGCGGTTTTGAGCTTGCGCCGATTCAACTAAGCGTGAGCACGTGCGATTTCGGGCTGGGGCGAGGGAAAGGGCCATTTGCTGGGGAAGGCCGATCTTTCGGCGCTTTGCAAACTTGCATGTGCAGCTTTAAGCATCGCTATAGCATGGTAGGCGGGGCAGCAGCGGCGCACCGATTCTAAGCCTGGCGTGCTGAAGGCCAGAAAGCTCATCCTGGGCTGCCGGCTAGCCATTTCGAAGCCTATCAAAGGGTCGCTGAACGGGAGGTGGGCTGTCCAGCATCCTGCCAGATTTGGGACGCCCGCCACACCGTGTTGCCGCAGCACATTGCCACTGAGCACAGTGGATCCTGCTGGGAGTTGCAGTTGCCCAAGGCTTGACCCTCACTAGGGATTGTTGGAGGCAGATCAAACGGAGAGGAGCCGAGTACCCAACCCTGCGCCGCTGCGATGACGGCACAGCTGGTTCCACGCCTGCTGCGTGCTCAGCCCGTCCCTTGCAGACTGCGTTAATTACAGACAGTGTCAACTGGCTGGAAAAGCAGGGAAAATGGCAGTCACAAACAATGGAATGTCAATTGAATACATGGCTGCAGGTCGCAGCAGCCGCCCCCGCGGCTACCGCTGCCCGCCCACCCGCAGCAGCTGCACCTCAAACAGCAGCGGCTCGGTCTTGTGGTTCTCCAGCTGCCGCTGCGTCGCAAACGTGGGCATCTGCAAGGGCGGGGGGGGTGGGCACTGATCGGGACACATGGGAGGGTGGGCATCTNACTGATCGGGGCACATGGGAGGGTGGGCACTGATCGGGGCACATGGGAGGGTGGGCACCGATCGGGGCACATGGGAGGGTGGGCACCGATCGGGGCACATAGGAGGGTGGGTGCGGAGCGGGGCACGGCAGGCAAGGGGAGCCAGGCTGGTCTGGGAGCCGCGAGGCGCATGCAGGGCACACAACACCCCCCCACTCTCTGGAATACAGGCATGACACCCGCTGCCTGCTGTCAAGACGCCTAGCTGCACATCCACCCTCTCATCCGCACCTGAGGCGCTGCGCCCGGGCTGGCGGTGTAGCCAAGCTCTGGGGGAACAAGTACCCGCAGCTTGGTGCCTGCGCGGCAGCCCACCAGCGCTTCCTCGAGGCCCGCCACAGTGCTGCCGTCACCCTGTGGGACAGAAACCGCACGGCACAACGGAGTATGAGACAGCTGTCGTGCCAACGCCTTGGATCAAGGGAAGGCACGAAGTGAGCAGCCTGGTGCATGCTGCGCGTGGCGAGCGCGCGGTGCAAAGGCAAGCAGGGCTGCGCATGGTGCAGTGCATGCGGCGGCCAGCAGGTGCGAGAGCAAACTGCAGCGGCAGCAACCTGCTCAGGCTGCAGCGCCCCCCTGCACGGCAGCCCAAAGCAGCGGCCAGCAGATGTATTGCACGCAACAAGCGGACGTGGCAACCATTGTTTACAATCGGCACTCACCAGCTGTAGACGCACGGGCCCCACTGGCACATCCTTTGGCTGGAACGACACGCCGTCCACGGTGCCATAAATGAAGTAGCCGTTGGAGCGGCTGCGTGGGGAGAGGAGGGGGACGGCAATACGTGTGTGTGTGTCACCGGCGCAGCACACACAGCCAGCCGCCCCAGGCAGCAAGCAGCCTGAAGCAGCACATGCCCACCCAGCGGCCGCATGTCACGCCCATGCCCGCAGCCGCTCACCGCAACACAAAGTCAACCAGAACGGCGTCTCCGGGCGCAGCTTCCGGTCCGCTGCCCTCTGCCAGCACTTGCACGCGCACGCCCGAGGGCGTCTTGAAGAACCTGGGCACGGGGGCGGCGAGCGGAGGGAGGCTCAGACGAGGGGGTAGCGGCTGCCACGGCGGGTTCCTGCTGTGCAACAGGCTGAGAATCAGTGTCCTTGTGCAGCCTGCACACCCGCCACACCGCTCCCAGCCTGCAGCTCTCACTTTGGCTGCGTGGGGTCCACCGGAGCACCAAGACCCGGTGACGACCAGTCGCCGGTGTCGCGCTGCACCTTGGCTGCCGCAGCAGCGGGCTGCGGTGCAGCCGCCGCAGCCGCAAGCAGCACTGCCGAGGCGGGCAGCAGGGCCAGCGCTGTGCGGCGCGAGGGTGCCGCAGGCTCTGTGTGCTCGAGGCTGTGTGTGGCGTGACCCGCAGCGGCGGCGGCGGCAGGCTGCTGGCAGCGGTGGCGGGAGCCTGCGGGGCAGGGGAGCGCGATCGGCGTGTCGGTGAGGATGTGGCATTGCTGGGGAGCGTTTATGCGGCGCTGCAAGGGCTGGAGTGCGGTGGGCGGGGGGCTTGCCTGTGGAGCCGCCAAACGGCGCCACGGCGGGGCGACAATGCGCAATGGCTGCCTGCATTGCGCCTCGACGACTGCCAGGCGCGCTGAAAGCGCCGAAAACGAGTTCCGAGACCTCGGCCGCGCGACAGGGGCCCCAAGACGCCGCCTTGGGCTGCCGAATCTTGTCTGCAGCGCTCCTGAGCATTGATGGCGTGGTCCAAGCCGGTTTTCCAGTTCTCCGCACCAGTTCTCCACGCCACGTGTCAGAATGCGGCGGCACCGCTGGGGTTCTCCGGGGCCCTTCCCAGCCGCCCCGGGCGATTGAGCATCGAACCACGCACCACGAACTCACCCCGGGACGCGAGAAGCGCACTGGTCGAGAGATGGTCTTTGCCCGGCCATGTGAGCACTGAGCACTCTCCCGCGCGTGAAAACCCACTGCAACGATCAGCAATGACCCCCACACGCGCCGGAAGGCCGACGGAAGCGCCCGCCCCCGACCGCCTGAACCCCGCCGCCGCCGCCTCCCCCCGCAGAACGCGCTCCCGGGCGAGAGCCCCTGTACTTGCTTCTGAATAAATGGAGGCCGAGGATGGAGCACCACAGCTGGAGGAGGCGGGCCCCCTGGCGGAGCTGCTGCTGCAGCACCTGCAGGCGCTGTTTGGCGGCGGCGGCGCGCCGCTGCCCGCGGGCATCGCTTTTGTGGCCACTGACCGCCAGCGCGACCCGGCGGCTGCGGCAGCAGCCATCAGCGCCTGCTGGCGTGCCCTCGCCCTCAGGTGGGGGGGCAGGGGAGGATGGGGTGTCGTTGGCGGGGGCTGCAGCACCCCGACAGGGCAGGATGCCTGGGCAAGTGGTGGGCAGAAGGCGAGGGGCCACATTGTCGCGGCTGCCTCGCCTGGGCCTCGCACCCCCCGTCCTGCCTGCCTGCCTGCTGGCGCCTATCACAACTGCTTGCGCTGGTTGCAGCGTAAATGGAGGGGACGGAGCCCGTGTGCTGGTGTCGCATTCCGACGCGGATGTGCTGGTGCCGCTGTCGGCGGCGCTGGCCGGCGAAAACATCCCGCATACCGCAGGTGCGCACAATGGAATGCCTGGAATGCCTCCCGGCTGGGCAGGCCAGTCCGTTGACCAGTTCCCGGTGTGGCTGTTGTTGACTGCTGCGAAGTTTCCAGGCAGCTGGCTGGCCACCGTGCCGTAGCGGCGCTGTTCCAAGAGCGGTGACATGCGCCACACCCACCCGCTGTTCCCCACTGCTATGCTCCCCTCGTTTCCCGCAGTCCAAGCCGCACTGCACGACCCAGCTGGGCTGATGGCTGCTGCAGCCGCAGCTGGCATTGAAGACCTCCGCGATTTTGTTTTCATTGCCAGCATGGTGAGGTGCAGGGTAGGGATAAGGGCTGGGGCCGCCCCTGTTGCTGCTGGGTGGGGCTGCAAGCATTGTGCACACCATTCACATGGCGTCCACTGGTTGACGCCACAAAGCACTGACTAGCTGCCGCTGCTGCTGCCTCCTGGCATCCTCGCTGTGCAGAGCGAGTGCTGTCGGCAGGCGGGCGGCACAGACTGCCTGTCTGGTTGGGCTGACCTGGCGGCCCACCACGGCATCATCTCCCTCGACTTGTTTGAGCATGGCCGCACCAGTCGGCGCGGCAGCCTCAGCGCGAGCGACAGCGGCAGTGCAGCCAGCAGCAGCAGCAGCAGCAGCGGAGCCCTGGGGGCTGCCACCCTCGGGCCTGAGTTCCTGCTGCCGCAGCGCGGCCGGCGGCTGCAAAAGGCGCTGTCGATTGTGAGGGAGGCTTCCGAGGAGGGCCTTCTGGACGAGCTCAGCGCCTCGCAGCTAGAGACCGTGGATGAGGAGGCGGAGGCAGAGGAGGGCGAAGAGCCCGCTTGCAGCGCTGAGCAGCAGGCGGATGGGGAGGGGGACAGCAGCGCTGGCGACAACCACGCAACCTTGGCAGCAGCTGCCACTGCTGGCGAGGGTGCCGCTCCCCAGCCCGAATGCAGCAGCGGCAGCAGCAGCACTGCGTGTGGCATGCACCGCGCCTCAGACCTGCTGGTGGCGGCGGCCGCAGCCGGCCTGGTGCCGCGCCCAGGGGATGGCTGCCACCTGACCCTGGACGGAGCGGCGGGCTCAGGCTCCGCGCTGCTGCTGCACCTCGACACCATCCCCTTCAGCATCCGATACGGTGCGCCGGGGTGTGTGCGCTGTGCATGATTTGGGTGTGTGCTGCTGTGCATGATAGGGGTGGGCTGGCCCTGGCTGGCCCTGGCTGGCACTGCCCACTACCTACCCGCCAAGCGCGCCCAGCCTGCTGTGTAGCATGTCAAGCCTTGCCGACATCAGCTCACTCTGCACTGCTCTGCCTTCCCTCTCCACAGGTTGTCTGGCTGACGCCGACCACTTGTTTTGGCTGCACTCATATGCGGTGGCGGGCGGCCTGCAGCGCAACGTGCTGACCCTAGAACAGATCCGGCAGGCGCTGGCGCCTGCCTCCCCTGGCGCACCGCCGCTGTGCTTCGTGGCGGAGATAGGCGGCTGCGCAGCCGCCGCCCTGCTGCTGCAGCCGGTGGCGGACGCCACAGCCGAGCAGCCGGGCGGGCAGCCCGCACGGCAGGGGCGCCAGCTGCAGCTGCTGCTGGCGGCGGTGTTCCCAGAGATGCAGGAGCGAGCGCAGGTGCTGGCTGCACTAACCAACTACGCGCAGCAGCAGCTCGCGGCAGACGGCGCCACCCTGGCGGTGCTGCAAGGCGCGCTGCTGGTGCTGCCGGCGCTGCACCGCCTCGCTCCCGCAGTCTTCGACGGCGCGCCCGCGAATGCCGTCAGCGCCGATGCGTCAGCGCCGCTGTTTGCCATCGCGTCCAGCCCCTTTGCCACGGCGCTGGATGCCACCCAGGCATCTTGGCTGCTTCACCGCATCGAGTACGCCCCCGGCCTCAGCCTGGACGGCTTTGTGCTAGCGGTGTCGGCTCACATGCAAGAGTTCTCGGCCTCCCCCCTCCCCGCCATCGCGCCCCTGGCAGCCGCCCCGCCCGACGCCGCTGCGATGGCGGCAGTGGTGCGTGCCGCCCGACGCATCAGTCAGGCATGGCAGGATGCGGGGCCCGCAGGCGCTGGGGCCGAAGAGGCAGCAGCCGAGGAGCTTGTGGGCGAAGTCATGGCGGTGGTGACCGGGTTCCTAGACGCCGCCGGCTTCCCAAGTGAGTGGGCCAGCTGCCGGGCGGGGCTGGAGTTTGACTGATCTACTCCTTGGAGTGCTGAGTAGCACAGTTGCCGCCGGGAGTTGTGTGTGTTGTACCGCAACCTGTCGTGCACCCAACCCGCCGCTCCACCGGACCGCCGCCTGCTCATCTGCCCTCATCCCCCCGCCCCGAACTGCTGCAGCCGACGGCTTTGCGGCCCACACACCGCTGATGGACGCTGGACTGGACTCACTGGATATGCTCAAGCTGGCCAGGTGCGCTGCCAGCATGCGCAGTGTGCTGGTTTGGTTTGGGATGCACATCTGGTGCAGTATAGCCTATTGGTTCAGTATGGCAGCTTCGCGGTGCTGCGCCCCACTCGGCATGAATGGTTAGGGCATGCACATGAAAGCGCGAAATCTGAGCACGGCAGCCAGTCCGGCGATCCGGGCTGGGCCTTGCATCCCACTAACCCCATCCCACTGCCCTCACGCCTCCCTCTTGCAGCCTCCTTTCCGAGTCGCTGGGCATGGCCCTGCCCTCCACCATCCTGTTCGACTACCCCTCTATCGAGGCGCTGTGCGGCTACATCTTGGCAGCCCAGGTGCTTCGCGTTTGGGCTTTGAAGCTCGTGTTGGTGCTTGACTGGCTAACAGGCCATGCGCATGTGCTTGGGACCAGCGAGCGTTGCATACTGGCCCCTGATATGTGCAACCTGGCATCCCCGCCCGACAGGTCCCTCCCGCCATCGCTGGCGCCAGCAGCCGCCGCGGCTCCCTGGTTGCCCTCTCCCCCGGCCCAGGGCCCCTGGCCCAGCTGCAGCAGGGCCGGCTGTCGGGCCCTGCTCGGCGCACCACAGCAGGCTACGCTGGCCGGCGCACCACCTCTGGATACCGCCGCCGCACCACCACACGTGAGTGTCCGCCCGCCAGCAGCTGCGTTTTGGGGTGTTGCTGTACCCATCAGTCCCAGCTGGTCACCACGAAGCAGCAAACGTAGGTCTGTCACTGTGCGCTGCAGAGGACGGCGGCCGCCGCGTGACCCACCAGTCCATGTTTGCGCACGGCACCCTGGCGACGGTGCCACTGGTTGGGCGCAGGTGAGGCAGGCTGTGGTGTGATCACGCCGCATGTGCCGAGCTGCACTGGCGGTGCGTGCATGCCCTGCGTCTTTCAGCCAACTCTACGTTGCACCAAGCAGCCTCCACGGACCCTCCATTTCCATTTTCGATTTACAGTCTGCGTGTCCGCAACGAAACCTACACTGCCCCAATCCCAATGCGCAGAGCCACCGCCACTCCCGGCGGGGCGGTTGTGTCCGGCGGCGTGCCCACCCTGCAAGTGGTACTCATCGAGGCTGCAGCCCAGCGCCTGCCCTGTGGGGCTTGCAACCACAGCGCCGCCAGCTTTGGCGTCGACATGCCCGCGCCTGTGCCATACGGCCGCTGGGACTGGGAAGCACATGCCTCCAGGGCCGCTGCAGCTGGCAGCCGGCCACCTGCCCGCTTTGGTGGTTTCCTGCCAGGTGAGGTTGTCAGGCGGGCATGGGTAGACATCGTTTAATTTGCATTAAAGCGTGCGTTGCCGGCGACCTCTCTACGCTGCAGTGAACGCTGCCCACTGTGCCCCCGCCCTCTGCCTCTCCCCTGCCCAACCGCTGCAGATATTGCTGCCTTTGACTCTGGCCTGTTCTCCATCCCAGCTAGCGAGGCCGGCCTGCTGGACCCGCAGCAGCGCCTGCTGCTGGAAACCGCGTGGGAGGCAGCAGCTGCCCCTGGTGCCAGCGGCGCGAGCCTGCTGGCACGGGCTGGCCGGGCCGGCAAGGCGCCTGCAAAGGCTGCCACAGCTGCGGGCGTGGGCGTGTTTGTTGGTGCCAGCTATGCAGAGTGGGCGCTGCTGCAGCAGGCGCACGGCTTGGCTCCTGGCGCGTACACTGCCAGCGGCAGCGGGCTCAGCGTGCTGGCCGGTGAGGCTGTGGTGGGCTGGTGTGGATGGGTGGGTGTGATATGCAGGTGTTGATGATAAGCATGCTTCAGTAGCTGCATTTATACAGCGCATCTGCACGGCCTGCTGGCCGTGGACCCCTGCCGCCTAACACACTGCCCTGCCCTGTCCTTTGCAGGCCGCGTGAGCTACGTGTTTGGCTGGACGGGCCCCGCCACCGTCACCGACACCGCCTGCTCCTCCTCGCTGGTCGCCCTCAGCGCTGCGCACCAGAGCCTGCAGGTACTGTGGGCTGGGCGGATGCATGCGTTGGGCGGCGCGTGTTTAGCGCTCCTGCCACCCCTGTCCTCAGAGCCACATGCTGCCCAAGTGCCTGCCCACTTACCGAACCGCCGCTGTGTCCCACGCCCCCACCGCAGATGGGCGTGAGCCGCAGTGCGCTGGCCGGCGGTCTCAACCTGATGATGCACCCTGCCACGACTGAGATGTACAACGTGGCAGGTACGGACCCGCAGTGGGTCATCAGCTGGTCACTGGTCTGTAGCCGGGCCGCTTTTCATAATTGATGATTGCGCACGACGGCGCTGCCCTACCCTCCCCAACATCCTACCACGCGTTTGCCTTCCTGCCTCCCTTTTCCAGGCATGCTGGCCCCTGACGGCCGGTGTAAGACGCTGGACGCGTCTGCCGACGGTTACGTGCGCTCAGAGGCGGCACTGGCCCTTGTGCTGCGCGCCATTGACAGCCTCACTGCCGCTGCCACTGAGGGAAGTGGCCTGCAGGGCAGCATGGGCGCGGCAGTGCTGCTGCTGGGCGCCGCCGTCAACCAGGACGGGCGCAGCAGCAGCCTGACGGCACCCAACGGCCCCAGCCAGCAGGCGCTGTTCCGCGCCGCTGCTGCATCAGCATCCCTGCCCGCCAGCCGTGTCAACCTGTTGTCCATGCACGGCACAGGTACGGCAGACACAGGGTTCCATCACTTTCAGGATTGACCGGCTCCCTGGTTCCTGCGCCTGCTGCAACTGCTGTTTTCGCGCTCACCCGCCTACCCTTGCATCCTTGCGCCTCGTGCAGGCACCTCGCTAGGCGACCCGATTGAGGTCGGCGCCGCCCTGGCAGTCCTCATGCAGAAGCGCAAAGGTGGGGTTCTGGGCACAGCTCCGCCACTGCTTTGCGAATAACAGCACCAATATGCATAGGTCGCCGTGGTGGTGCCTGCAGTCATTGGAACTCGGAACTCAATGCACACTGTGCCAGTCTAAACATGCTTGACTGTACCCTTCCTGCCCCTCTTGCAGCTGCCGACGGTCCCCTGGCGCTAGCAGCCAGCAAGTCGGCTCTGGGCCACGCCGAGGCGGGCGCCGGCCTTGTGGGCTTTGCGGCCGCGGTGCTGTGTGCCGAGGGCCGGGCGCTTCCCCAAATGCTGCACCTTGGGTGAGTCGGCAGGCTGGCCGATTTGTTATCACATGCTACCAACTGCAGTTCACTCTGTTGGCTAAGCAGCACTTCATTGGCCATGTGGCTGCCCCTTCCTGGCACAGGTCGGTCAACCCATACGTGCAACAGTGCATCGCCACCGCCTGCAAGCCGTCGCCCTCAGGCCACGAAGCGCCTCCCTCTGTGTCGGCACCCCGTGCACCCGCCACCCTGCCTGCGGCAGCGCAGCATGGGCGGTTGACCGCTGGCGTCAGCGCTTTCGCTTTCCAGGTGTGTTGCAGTTTTAGGCGGTTTAGGCCCTAAATAAGCCCTGGTTGCTGGTTGCTGCTTGCGCTGCGGGCGGCTGCCTGTGCGCGCTGTCGGCATTCTGCTGTGGGCAAAGGCAAGGGGTGTGTCGCTCAGTCCATGCCATGTTTCCCTCTCCTTGTTGAACAGGGCACCAACGCGCATGCTGTGCTGGAGCTGCTCGACCTGGGCAGCTGCTCAAGCGTGTTCAACCGCAGCCCGCTGCTGCCCACCGGGGCCCGACTGCCCGTGTGGCAGCACGCCTCCTACTGGCTTGCTCCCCCAGCCGGCCAGCTGCTTACCGCTTGCCTGGGCAAGGCAGGTGCCGGCACGGTAGTGCTGCAGGGCCGCCTCCAGCTGCCAGCAGTGGCAGCCCTTGTGCGGGCGGCCGGCGCCAGTGGCGGCTGGGCTGTGGCAGCTGAGGCAGCATTAGCAGCGGCAGCGACCTTCGCAGCAGGAGATGGCAGGCAGCTGGCCGCTCTAGGCCTGGCTGACGCAGCAGTCGCCTCGGGCGCTGGCCAGCAACTGGGCACCGGCAGCCAGCTGCAGGCAGCTGTGGATGCCAGGCGAGGCAGCGTGGCAGTAGCGGTTGACGGCAGCCCGCAGCCTCTGCTCGCAGCCAGCATTGTAGCGGCTGTAGAGGTGCCGGTGCGTTCACTCCAGCAGTGGAGTGCACATCCGGCCGAGCTGAAAGCGTGGCTGCTGCGGCCGACTGCAGCAGTAGCAGCAGCAGCGAAGGCCACGGCTGTTGTGGCTGCCGAGTCAGCACAGCATGCCCAGCAGATGCTTGGCCTCTTTGCGCAGCCTGCTCTGCTACAGGCCGGAGCTCAGCTGCAGCAGTTGAGGGCAGCTGAGGCAGATGTGCAGCCAGAGCCGGCGGCATTCGACTGCCTTCTCTCAGCAGATCAGCGCTCTAGCGCCAGCAGCAGCAGCAGCAGCAGCCACCGGGCATTGGCCAGCAGGCACCGCCTGTGGTGTGGCAGCGCCTGCCAGCGCACCCTGCGGCTGTGCAGCGGCAGCGCATGCACCTTGCAGCTAGCCGGCATGCAGTGGCGCCATGCCGCTCTTCAGCACGCTGCGCCTGCTTTGAACACAGCTGCCGACCGCTGCAGCTACGTGGTCTCTTGGCAGGCTGTCCAGCCAGATCAGCTGGCCTTTGCAGCTGGTCTTCGCCGGCAGGGTGCGGCTGTGATTGAGTATGGTGGGCAGCTGGCAGGCCGCACCGGCGTCCAGCGGGGACGCGTTGCCCGGATACCCCGCAGCAGGCAGCGCGGCGTGCAGGGAGGGCAGGCAGCTTGCCTCCGTGCCACGCAGGCGCTCCAAACAGCGGCAGCAACTGGGGCACGCACCCTCAGCTTCACCACTGTGGGCGCAGCTAAGGTGGCAGCCCCGGCGGCACTGTCTAGCAGCAGTGCAGCCCTGACAACGAGCTCCGCAGCACTATTTGCCATGCTGCGCTGCGCCACCAGCGAGATGCCGGATGTGGCCTGCTCAGCAGGCATCATTGACGAGGTAGCAGCAGGGTGCAGCCTGTCGGCAGCAGCCCCTTGGGACGCTGCTTTCGGCTGCCATGGCCAGCAGCGGTCAGCAGGCCAGCTACTTGCTGCCCGGCTGCTCCCAGCAGCCGAGCCGAAGATTGCCACGCAGCCTGTGGCAGCTGAGCAGCAGCAGCAGCAGTGGGCTGTGTCCGGTGGCACCGGGTCCCTGGGCCTGCTCGTCACCTGCTGGCTGCAGCTGAGGCAGGCAGGCGGCGTGCTGCTGCTGGGCCGCTCCGGCCGGCTAGCAGATGCCGCCCCCGACGCCCTTGTGGCAGCCGACGGCCGCCTTTCTGCTTGCATGTGCGACGCAGCCATGCACGAGGATGCAGCGGCAGCCATGTGCCGCTCGGCTGCTGGCGGCCGGCCTCTTACGGGGCTGGTGCATGCCGGCGGAATCCTGCGCGATGCCGCCCTGCAGCAGCAAACGGCAGCCTCCATACGGGCTGTGCATGCCCCAAAGGCAGCAGGTCTTGTGCGGCTGCTTGGTGCAACCGGGTATGCTGCCCCCCTACAGCAGTCGCTGCTGTTCAGCAGTATTGCTGCTGTGACTGGGCCAGCGGGCAGCAGCAACTATGCAGCAGCCAATGCCGCGCTTGACGCGGCGGCTGGCCAGCTTCAACTGGAAGGTGAGAGGGGGAATGATATGGTTGTGTTATGCATGCGGCTGAACAAAGTGTGCCCCACACCCACTGAGCCGCGGCCACCCGGCTTTTGTAACCCGCCGCCAGTCTCGACTAATGATGTTTGGTCTGTCCTTCCCTCCACCCAGGCCTGACCAGCAGCAGCGTGCAGTGGGGCGCCTGGGCCGCCATCGGCATGGTCGCTTCCAACACAGCTGTGCACCGCGCTATGCACCGCTCTGGTGTGGCCATGCTGCAGCCCCGGCAGGGCCTGGCGGCCATGCGCACGCTGCTGGGATCTGCTGCAGCGCCGCCTCAGCTTGCGGCCATTCCGTTTGTTTGGAGCCGGTTCATTCTATCTGCTCGTGATGCTTCAGCGTTCTTCTATGGGGAAAACCTCCAGCAGGCCTCCAGCAGCTCTGTTTTGCCGCTGCCTGAGCCGGCGCAGCAACAGCAGCGGGCGGCAGCGGCTGCTGTGCCCTCGGAGGCTGAGCTGCTTGAACAGGTCCTCTCAGCAGTTGCCGCCGTGCACGGCAGCGCAGTCGATCCGCAGCAACCACTGATGCAAGTTGGCCTCGACTCACTGGGTAAGGGCGACTCGATGTATTATGATGGGCGGATGGTGGTGTTTCGATTGGTAGCTGCTTCCTTTGTGTGTCGGATTGCTCAGCAGGTGTGCTTGCGATGTCTGTCAACAGATGCGCCTACAATGTTTCACCTGCTACTGCTGCCCTTCGCTCCAATCTGGACCGCAGGCGCCGTTGAGCTGCGCAACAGCCTGCAGCGCATACTGGGCGTGCAGCTGCCGGGCACACTTGTGTTTGACTACCCCACAGCCGCATCTATCGCGACGCACTGCCACCAGCTGCTGGCCGCTGCTGCAGCACAGCGGCAGTCACAAGGCAGCCCCGCAGCAGCCAACAGAGCTCCCAGCTTGGATGACATGCTCGCTGCTGTTGCAGCGGCAGTCCAGGCAGTGGCTGGTGCTGCTGACCTGGCACCCGACTTGCCGCTCCTGGCGGCAGGCCTTGACAGCCTATCAGCTGTTGAGCTACGCAACGAGCTGCAGCAGGCCCTGGGCCTGCGCCTGCCCGGCACACTTGTGTTTGACTACCCCACCCCTGCCAGCCTGGCTGCTTTCCTGCAGCAGCAGGCGGCGCAGGCGGCCGGGGCGGGCAGCATTCACGCGGGCTGGGGTGCCAGCAGTGCCATCCAGCCGGACAGCGGTGCAGCCATTGCTGGTAACGCCAAGCCTGCTGTGGTGGTAACCATCGATGCCACTGCCTCCCGCCTGGCAGCTCCCTCCATTAGCAGCGCAACCGACAGCTGCCGGCTCACACCCTACTCCCGCTGGGATGCGGACGGCAGCGCTCGGCATGGCGTGCCACACCGGCCCGGCAGCCGCTTTGCACGGTGAGTCTGGTGGTTCGCTGAGCGCATCGGCCTACTGCATCTGCCAGCTCCTTGGGACGCTGTGCATAGCTGCTCCGCCAGGTTGCCACACGCCCGTCCATGCCTCTGGCTTGCAGGTGGCTGGAGGGCGTGGAGCGCTTTGATGCCGCCGCCTTTGGCATCGGCGTCTCAGAGGCGCTGCTCATTGACCCCCAGCAGCGGCTCATGCTGGAGGTGAGTGGCGGCCTGGGCATGGTTCTCGTAATCATGCTGCCGCCAGGGCTAGCTTCGCTGCACACCGGGCGCTGTTGGGGTGCAGCACACCTGGAGCATGCACATGTGGCAGCCATGGTCACGCCTGCAACTTGCAATGAACCCGGGCCTTTGTGCAGGGCGCCTGGGAGGTGCTGGCAGCCTATGCCGCCGCTGGCGCCTCGCTTGACGATGGCAACGTGTCGGTTGTGGCGGCGCAGTCCTTCTGGGACTATGCCCAGCAGACTGACCGAGCACTGCCTGGGGTGAGTGGACAGTACAGCTGCTGCCGGGCTGCCGCGCTGCCATCGCAGCTGCATGCCCTTTATTGCACGGTAGAGCAAGGCCGCTTTGCTGCATGCAAGTTGACGCCCCTGGGTGAGCGGGGTGCCTCTCTGGCCCCATTCGCAGGTGGGCGAGACGTACAAGGCCACTGGCCGCTGCTTCAGCGTGGCCGCGGGCCGCATCTCGTTCTGCTACGGCCTCAAGGGTGGGTGGGCGGGGGGGTTGGGGAGACAACTCCCGTGCAGGGGTGGGCTGTGTCTTTGCGCCATTATCGCACAGCTGTACTGGCGTCCAACCCATGTTGATCTCCAACTGCTCTGCTTGCCCGCAGGCCCCTCCATCAGCCTTGACACCGCGTGCAGCAGCAGCCTGAGCGCTACCCATCTCACGCAGCGGCTGCTGCTGCAGGGGCGCTGCGCAAAGGGCCTGGCCACTGCCGGTGAGCTGCAGCTAATTAATTGATCATGGCGGGGGTGTGAGCGGTGGATGGGCATGGTTGTCCTGCAATGCAAGCCCGCCTGCTGCCTGAGCTGCTGTTGCCCACCAAACAGCAGCGCCCACCCAACTGCCGCTGCACCGCTCCCTCCCTGCAGCGCTGCTGACACTGGACCCCGCCACCATCGGCATGCTCACCTCCGCCGCCATGCTGGCGCCTGACGGCCGCTGCAAGACGCTGGACGCATCTGCGGACGGGTGAGAAGAGGGCCTGAGCTGTTGGTTGCGTTTATGATGCAGTGCGGACGCTGTGACCTGGCCTGACCTATTCGATGCACTGCGCTTGCCGCCCTGCCTGCAGATACGTGCGCGGTGAAGCCTGCATCACAATGGGCCTCAGTGCCCGCTCCCTGGCGGACGCCGCCAGCTCCGCACCGGCTGTTGCCGCTGTGGTGGCTGGCGCCGCCGTCAACCAGGATGGGCGCAGCAGCAGCCTGACGGCACCCAACGGCCCCAGCCAGCAGCAAGTCATTCGCCTGGCCCTGGCTGACGCGGGGCTGGCGCCTGCTGGCGTGGCCACTCTGGAGATGCACGGCACAGGTGTGCTGGGTTGCTGCGTGGCCTGGTCAGACTGCTTGCTTTGATGCTGAGGCGGGGAGGCTGACCTCAGTAGAGCAGTGGTCCGGCACGGTCTGCTCGCTGGTGCATGCCGGCTGCGCTGAGCCCATGGCGACCCACCCTCCTGCCCTGGCACAGGCACGGCGCTCGGCGACCCGATTGAGGTTGGCGCTGCTCTGGCTGTATTCGGCAGCGGCTCCGATACTCAGCGCCAGCAGCTCTGCGGCTCTGTGCTGGAGTTGTCTGCCGCTAAGAGCACGCTGGGCCATGCTGAGCCCGCTGCCGGCGCTGTGGGCATGCTGCGCGCGCTGTTCCGCCTGCACAGCGGCACGGCTGCGGGGGTGCTGCACCTCACCTATGTCAACCCCTACATCACCGGCAGCCTGGAGCAGTTGCAGCAGGGCGGCAGCGAGCTGGGTGTGTGGATGTCCCGCAGCCACAGCGCAGCGGGCAGCCCGGGCAGCAGCCAGGCCTGGCAGGGCACTGTTGGCATCAGCGGCTTTGCCTTCCAGGGCACCAACGCCCACGTCCTCCTGGGCAGGTAGGTCTGCAAAGGGGGTTGTTGTGCTTGCATTGCGGTGCATGCCTACATGCCCCGCACTGCGATTAGGTCAGATGCCTGCCTGATTGCTCCACCCAATGAGCGCTCCGTATGTCCCCTCGTATTCTGCAGGCCTCGCAACCTGCAAGCACCCACCGATGGCTCGCTCGCAGCACTGGCTGGCAGCTGGGAGCAGCGGCGGCAATGGTACGCGCCCGCCGCCCACCGCCTGCTGCAGCAGCACTGGGCGGCCCGCGGCACCAGCCGGTTTGAGAGCAGCCTTGCACACTCACAGCACGCCTACCTCTGGCAGCACATTGTCAGCGGCAGGAGCATTCTGCCTGGTGCAGCCATGGTTGAGGCGCCATATGCAGCAGTTGCTGTGCTTCTTCCGGAGGACCAGCTGGGCTCCGTCAGCCTGCAGGGCGCAGCCATCGCCGCTCCCCTGCTGCTCAAGCAGCCGGCCGCCAGCCGTGACAGCTTGCTGTTGCAGATGACCGTGCAGCACGCCACTGGTGCAGTGCAGCTCTCCAGCAGGCCGGCAGACGGCGGCCGGCGCGGGCAGCCAACCCTGCACTTGACGGCTGTGGCGGCAGCAGCAGTGGCATATGCCGCGCAGGCAAAGGCCGTTTCTCCCAGCAGCCTGGCTGCTGTGGCGCGCATCCACCTGAGCCAGGAGCCAAAGTCTGGTTTGGCCTGGAGCGGCGACGCAGTGGGCAGCGTGTGCCAACAGCCGCTGCAGCAACAGCTTGACAGCTACCACTGCCACCCAGCGGCGGTTGACGCCTCCACCCACTTTGGTGCAGCATACGATCTGTCGCTTGGTGCTCCTCCTCGTGTGCCAGTGGCACTGGGCCGCTACTCAGCCGGCAGTCCAGCCAGCAGCACAGGCGGCCAGCAGCTGGCCGCCTTCGCCACAGCAGGCGCTGTACAACAGGACGGCAGCCGGGTCAGCAGCTTTGGCATTACAGCCAGCAACGCCAGCTTGGCATGCCTGGCGCAGTTGCAGTCCCGGCCCATTGGCGCCATGCCGGCAGCGGCAGCAGCGCCAACGGCCCAGCTGTCCGATGTGGCAAAGCGGCTGGCGGCCGACTGCTGCACATACCAGACCATGTGGCAAGCGGCTCAGCCGCTCCTGGCAGCCCAAGGCAAAGCCAGCAATGGCTCCGCAGCCCTGCGTCTCGAGTCTAGTGACCAGCAGGCTGCTGTCGCCAAGCTGCCTGCAAGCCTGCCGGCTGCGGCGCTGGGTAGCTATGCAGCCACACTGCGCATGCTGCACATTCTGCGGCCAGGCAAGCCGCAGCAGCTGACTGCCAAGACCGCAGCTGCGGGCGCGCAGCACGGCCCGCCATTGATAGCAGCAGGCACTCGCGCCAGCCTAGCAGCAGCTGCATTGGCGGCAGTGTCCGGTCTGCTCAAGATTGCAGCGCTGGAAGAGCCGGCGTGGCAGCTGAGCTTGCAGCTCACAGACCCATCATCTGCTGCAGCTAGCAGCTTTGTCCTTCCTGCAGCTGACCGGCATGGTGCAGCTGCTGCCAGCTCGGTTGCTTTTGCACCACGCATGCAGCTTGCGGCCACGCCGGCGAGCAGTGCTGCCAGCTCAGCGGCAGTGCCCTCTGGCTGTCACGTAATCAGTGGCGGCATGGGCGGCCTTGGCGAACTGACCGCTCGCCACCTGACACATCAGGCACAGTGCGACAGCCGCCTGCTGCTGCTGGGCCGCACAGGCCGCTTCCCTAGTGCGGCCGCGGCCTCTGCCTTGCAGCAGCTTCTGCACAACACCGGCAGCATCACTTTGCTGCAAGCAGATGCGGCCGCCGCATCAGATGCAGCAGGTGTGGCGGCCCAGCTGGCACGGTGTGGTGCTCCTGTGGCATCATTCATCCATGCTGCTGGCGTGTTGGCGGATAAGCTGCTGCCCAACCAGCGGTTAGCAGACGCTCGCTCGGTGTTTGCACCCAAGCTTGCCGCCTTGGCTGCTGCCCTTCCGGCCCTTCAGCTGCAGCCCATGCAACAGCTGCTGCTGTTCAGCAGCGTGTCTGCTGCTCTGGGCAACCGCGGCCAGGCCAACTATGCAGCAGCCAATGCGGCGCTGGATGGTTCAGCCGCCACTCTGGCTGCAGCCGGCTGCCGCGCCGCCAGCTTGCAGTGGGGCCCTTGGGCAGGCGCTGGCATGGCGGCCCAGACGCCACAGCTGCTGGCCCGCCTCAGCAAACAAGGTGGGCAGGGCGCTTTGTAGCTGCACATGGTTCACTGCATGCCTGGGTGTTGTTTGCTTGAGTGGCCGCATTGTGCACTTTTGCTTCACACCTTCACTTCCCGCACCTTGCGTGCAGGTCTGGGTGCAATCCAGCCGGACCAAGGTCTTGCCGTTCTGCTTACAGCACTTTGCAGTGCTGGCGGCGCATCTGCTGTGTTGACGGCCAGCCCGCTGCACTGGCGCAACCTGCTGCAGCAGCAGCCTGGCAGCCTGTTTGAAGGCTTTGCGGCCCTTGCTGCTGAGCCTGCGCCTGCCCTCGACAGTCCTCCCAGGACGAGCCGGCCGGCAGCACCACAGCCAGACAGCCTGGGTGAGGTTCAGTCCAAGATTCTGGCCATTGCAGCAGAAGTGATCGGCAGTCCTGTTGAGCCGCAGCAGTCGCTGATGGAGGTGCGGAGGGAGGGGCGTGCACTGTGCCAGTGCTTTGGCGGCGATGTGCATGCTGGTGATGCTGGAACCCAACCGGCTGGCATGTAGCTTAATTAGCTGCTTGGCCCCACACGTGCTGCAAGCACTGTGCTCCTGCCCAACAATTACTTGCAGGCCGGCCTGGACTCTCTGGGCTCTGTGGAGCTGCGCAACGCAGTGGGAGCCGGATATGGTTTGGAGCTGCCCGCCACAGCTGCCTTCGATTACCCCACTGTGGCTGCCTTGGCTCGCTTTGTGGCCAGCCAGCTGCCAGCAGCGGTTGCGGTTGAGGCCGCTGATGGCGGCTGGTCAGAGCTGCAGCCGCCAGCAGCAGTGGGGCGGCGCGGCACACAGACACGCCAGCATCGCAAGCTTGCGAAGCGCAGCAGCGCAGGTCCCGTCTCAGCTGCTGCTGTGGCTGACGCTGTGGCGGCAGCGGCAGCAGAGGTGCTGGGAGCGGCGCCTGCTCGGGACCAGCCCCTCATGGAGGTGCGAAACGGGTGGCGGACTGCCACGTGTTAATTTGTGGCGTTTATGATGCCCCCTCTCCGCGCCCAGGATTTTCATTCAAACTTGTTTCCCTGTGTTTCCCTCTGCTTCTGTGCAGGCTGGCCTGGACTCCCTGGGGTCAGTTGAGCTGCGCAACGCGCTTTCCGCCCGCTTTGAGCTGGAGCTGCCCGCCACTGCCGTATTCGACTACCCTTCGGTGGCTGCCCTGGCTGGATCTATCGCTCGCCAGCTGGCTGCTGCCGGCCGCCAGCTAGACATTGCTGCCACTGAGGAGGATGCGGGCTTCCTTGCCAGCGACAGTGAAGCTGAGCTTGCTCTTGCCGCCGAGCCATTCTGCTTTGGCCCATTCCAGCCAGCCGACCTGACAACTGACCTTGTGGGCATGGGCTGCCTCTACCCTGGTGCCTCGCCTAGCCCCCAGGCGGCCACCAGCAGCGCAGGTGGGTGCGGGTGGCGGCGCGCTGGCTCGCCTTGCGAGGGTTGGGTGGTGCGCTGCTCACTTTACAGCTGCGTTAACAGGGCAGCCATGGCAGCCATCGTTACCATCTGATGGCAGCTTCTGGGCTTCTTTGCCCTGCAGGCTTGGGAGGCTTCTGGGCCGCTGCTGCCATTGGCACCAACCTGCAGCGCCCGGTGCCCCACCAGCGCTGGGATCCCGACTGGTGCTACTCAGCTGATGCAGTGCTGGGCCGC
Organism: Chlorella sp. Dachan; assembly: GCA_006782975.1. Lineage (NCBI taxonomy): Eukaryota > Viridiplantae > Chlorophyta > Trebouxiophyceae > Chlorellales > Chlorellaceae > Chlorella > Chlorella sp. Dachan. The sequence continues at coordinate 44,408 of RRZL01000056.1, read as the reverse complement.
AGCTATGCTCGCTTTGCGGCCTGGGCCGAGGTGCGGGGAGGTTGGAGTTCATGTGCTTGCCGCTGAAAGTTGTGCTGCGCTTGCCGCTGGAAGCTGAGCAGTCATTGCGGCTCTGCTGCTAATGCGGCTGCGGGCCTCACGCACCCTGCCCCACCGTTCACCTATGCAGGGCGTGGACCGCTTTGATGCCGCCGCCTTCCGGCTCAGCCGCGCCGAGGCGATGGCTCTGGACCCCCAGACCCGCCTGCTGCTGCAGGTCACTCAGGAGGCGCTGGCTGACGCAGGTGGGACATGGAACCTGGGGACCGGCTGCTCCTGGGCTGCTGCTGTTTGCGCTGGCACCTCTCAGGTTTGCTGTCGCGCTGAGGCCGTTCTATCCAACATCTCTCTGCAGGCGCCGCCTATGATCACTCCGCGCTGGGCCCATCCACCGGCACCTACGTTGGCTGCATGTTTGGCGATTACGTGAACCTGCTCCGAGTGACGCTGCAGCAGCGGCACACGGGGCCCATCATGACAGGTGCGGGGGTTGGCCGGCTGGCCTGCCCCTGGGCATGTTGGGCGCTGCAGCTGACTCCCTGCTGCCATCGCCTCAGGCATGCAGCAAACGTCTGTACACACACATGCCCGGTGTGCCCGCGCTCTGTGCTTCTGCAGGCAATGGCGCCCCTTACCAAAGCGGGCGGGTGGCATACGCGTTCAACCTGCAAGGCCCCTGCAACGGCATTGACACAGCATGCAGCAGCTCGCTGGTCGCAACCCACAATGCCCACCGAGGTGCGGGGCGCTTTGCAAAGCATGTCTGCCACCTGCACGCAGTTTTGTCTGCAAATTGCATACATCAGCCTGGACGAGTGCCTGCTACCCACCCGCAGGCATCCTGGGCGGCGAGGCGTCAGCTGCTGTGGCTGCCGGCATCAATGTCATGGTGTGGCACGAGACCACTGTGGGCATCTGCCAGCTGCAGGTAGGCTCAGGATGCGGGGCAAGCACCTTTGCCTATGCCTTGCATGATTGAGCTGCCATGGGCTTGCTTACCTGTCTGCCCACCGTGTCTGCCCATCCTCCCACCACCTCTTCGCAGGCCCTCTCGCCTGTGGGCCGCTGCCAGTCGTTTGACTCAGCTGCGGATGGGTACGGTCGCGGCGAAGGTTTTGCCACCCTGGTGCTCACTCAGCATGAGTTTGCGGCTACAGTGGAGGGCTCCTCTGGCCCGTCTGTCTGGGCGCACATCCGTGGCAGCGCCGTCAACCAGGACGGGCGCAGCAGCAGCCTGACGGCGCCCAACGGCCCCAGCCAGCAGGCCCTGCTCTCGGCAGCACTTGACTTTGGCGAAGTTCAGCCCGCAGACCTCTGGCTGGTGGCAGTGCACGGCACAGGTGCGGAGGGATGGAGTGTGGGGAGAGGTTCCGCGCCTGGATGCATGGGCGACCTGCAGGTGGTCACCTCTGCGACCGACTTGTCACCAATCAACTTTGTTTTTACCCTCTCCTGCCTGCAGGGACGCCTCTGGGCGATCCGATTGAGGTGGGCGCTCTGGCCGCAGCCCTTGGCCGCCCTGCTGGCGGCAGCAAGCTGTCCCTTGCGTCCGTCAAGAGCTGCTACGGCCACACAGAGGGCACAGCAGGCATCACCGGCCTGCTGCTGGCACTGGGTGCATCCCAGCAGCGGCTGCTGCCACCAGTTGTCAACCTGAGGGACATGAACCCGTACGTGGCGGCAGCCCTTGGCGGCTTTAGCAGCAGCAGCAGTGGCAGCGGCGTGGCCGTCCCCCGGCAGGCAGCGGCAGATGGCAGCAGCGCCCGCGGCCAGACAGCCGCAACCAGCTCATTCGGCATGAGTGGTGTGAACGCACACGCTCTGCTGTCGCCTGCAGCGGGTGCACCCTCAGCAGCTGATGTGCACAAGCCGCTGCCATGGCAGGCGGTGCGGCACTGGCCCATCTCCCAGCAGCACCGCCTGCTGCAGCTGCCCCGGCTAGCGGCTCCCAGCAGTGCTCGATTTGCCGCCAGCCTGACCTCCACGCCCGCGCTGCACTACTGCTGGGATCATATCATCTACGGTCGCCCACTGCTGGCTGGCGCGGTGGCACTGGAGATGGCTGGTGCTGCCGCTGCCATGCTGGCAGAGGGCGCGAGCCCTGCGCTGCCTGCTGCCGTGGCGGACGCAGCGTTTGTGGCCCCCTGCCTGCTGCCTGCGCTTGGCAGCGGCCGGCCGCTGGTGCTAGAGGCAGCAGTTGACTCACTGGGCGGAAGCTTGGCGGTGCAGGCAGCTGCGGGCGCCAGCCTCACGACCATCCTGACCGCACGCGCCTCTGAGCTGGCCTCTTGGCCGACCCAGGCAGCTGCCGTCCGCTCAGCGGTTGCAGCCGGCAGCAGCAGCCTGCGGGCCCTGGTTCCAGACAGCGGCATCACTGCCGCGGCTGAAGGCCCCAGCGCGGTCAGCTGCGCCCGCATCTGCGCGCCTGGCCACGATGCTACAGCTGCCTACCACCAGCACCCAGCGACCGGGGATGCCTGCCTGCATATCTCAGCTCTGGTCAGCCAGATGCTGGACGGCCACGTGGCCACGTCTGCCCGCATCCCTGTTGCGGCAGGCCTCTGCGCCTCTCGCACTGGCGCGCCCTCGTCAGTTGCCAGCGGCGGCAGCGCCGGCGGCTGGACAGCAGTCAAGGTGAGAAGCCACTTTGGGTGGGCTTTTGGACTGTCCTGCTTGTCGCTCCAGCGATTCTGGCCTTTGTCGGCACGGCATTCGCGACCTGCATTCCTGCCCTCGCTTGCTGCAGGTGTGCCTGCTGGGCTCCTTCGAGTCAGACACAACCGTCAACCTGACTCACCGCGGCTCAGCGGGCTCAGCGCCCCGCGCCTTCTCCCTCGCCGGCCTGCTCGCCAAGGATGTGAGCACCAAGCAGGCGCAGCAGGGCGCTGCGTCGCTCGCTGCTGCCCAGCAGCAGGCGACAGCCCACCAGCTGCTGTACAGCGTGCAGTGGCAGGCGGAGGCGGCTGCCGCCGGCGGAGCAGCCCTTGCGCCGCCAGCGATGCTCTCTGCCCTGTTGCCCAGCGGCAGGCTCGTCCGCATTGGCGGCGGTAGTGGCAGCTGCTCAGTCGCACAGCTGCTGCAAGCTCTGCAGGGCAGCGACAGCAACGGCTTGCAGTCTGCTAAGCAGTGGCGTCTGGGTGCTGTCGGCAGTGCAGCTTGTGCCGCCTCAGCGCCAGCAGCAGACAGCAGGCATGCGGGGGCAGACAGCAGGGCTGTTGCTGGCCTGCACGGCCTGCTCAAGGTGGCAGCATCTGAGCAGCTGCTGGCGCCAGATGCCGAAGTGCTGCTGGGCAGCCAAAACCTGCCCACTGCTGGCCAGCATGACAGCAGCCGCCAGTTTGGTTCAGCCCTGCGGGCATGCACGCGGCTTGCCCAGCGCCTCTTGCCATCAAGTGGCCTGTCGGGGGCAGCACCAGCTGCGCCAGCAAGCGCCAGCCACACGTCCCTGATCACTGGCGGACTGGGCGGCTTGGGCCTGCTGACGGCTGCCTGGTTGCAGCAGGCCAGCAGCAGCCAGCTTGGCACCAGCCTGGCGCTGCTGGGGCGCAGCGGGCGCAGCGTGGACAGCGGGCGCAGCACGGGCGGCGACACCACAGGTGTTGCTGCACTCACTGCAGGCAGTACCAGCGCTGCCTGCATGGTCAGCATGGTGCGCTGCGATGTGGCCAGTGCAGAGGAGGCAGCAGCTGTTGTGGCAGCGGCGGCACGGTGGCAGACTGTTGGCTCGGTGCTGCACGCCGGCGGCATCTTGGCAGACGCTCTGCTAGTGAACCAGACTGCAGCCAGCCTACGGACTGTGGCAGCACCCAAGGTGGCAGGGCTTCAGCGGCTCTCAGCTGCGGCCGCCGGGCAGCCGCTGCAGCAGCTGCTGCTGTTCAGCAGCATCGCAGGCGAGCTTGGCACAGCGGGGCAAGGCAACTATGCTGCCGCCAACGCTGCACTTGATGCTGCTGCAGCTGCCCTACAGCAGGAGGGTGTAGCCAGCGCCAGCGTGCAGTGGGGCGCCTGGTCGGGCGCCGGCATGGCAGCATCTTCACCAGCCTTGCTCATCAAGCTGCAGCGCAAGGGCTATGAGGCAGTGCAGCCTGCAGCCGGCCTGGCAGCTTTGCAAGGCCTGATGGCTGGCTGCTGGGCTGGAGCAGCAGTCGTCATGGCCGCGCCCTTCAACTGGGGCCGCTTCCTGGCCCCTGCGGGCCGGCGCCAGACATGGCAGAGCCAGGCAGCACTGCCATACTTTGCTGCCGTGCAACCTTCCGCAGCAGTTGAGCCCGCCGCGGGGCTGCAGCCAGCAGCACCTGCTGCGGCATCTGCCGCCGCACCTGCACCAGCCCTGTCTGCCGATGCAGTGCTGCCCATTCTGCAGCAGCTGCTTGAGGAGCAGCTGGGCAGCAGCGCTGCCGCGGTGGATGTTGCCTTGGATGCTCCCTTCCTGGAGGCTGGCCTGGACAGCATCGGCGCTGTCGAGCTCAGGTGAGCACTTGGTTGAGCTTGGTTGTTTTCCCTGCTGGGTTGCTTGCTGGCAGGCTGGCTGGCTGGCAGGCTGGCTTGGATAATGCAGTGTTGCGCTTTGGCACAGATGCATGTTGCTATGCACTGCCCGAAAGGGTGCACCGACTGCCCCCGAAACCTGCAGGAATGGGCTGGCCGCTCGGTTCGACCTGGACCTGCCTGCAACCCTCATCTTTGACCACCCAACCCCTGTCAACCTGGCGGCATACCTAGCAGCTGAGCTGGCCCAGCGCAGCTGCAGCAGCGCCAGCGCGACCATCGCTGCACCGTCTGCTAGCCTGCTCGCTGCTGCACTGCCTGCGGTCTCTCCGGTGCCTGTCCCCAGCCCTGCACAGCTGCAGCAGCAGCTGGTTGAGCTTGTGGCCGAGACCACTGGTGCGGCAGTTGCCAGCGCTGACCAGCCGCTGATGGACGCTGGTGTGGACAGCATCACTTCTGTAGAGCTGAGGTGAGGCTGGCGGGCGTAGTCAGTTGCTTTTGTGCCCGTTTCACCGCCAATGTGGCCAGACAGCGCATGCCGGATTTACATGCAAACTGACTTGGACTGCGCATCTCGCCCTTGCAGGAACTCCATTGCTGAGCGGTACCATGTGGATGCACCTGCCACCCTCATCTTTGACCACCCCAGCGTTGCAGCGCTGGCCACCTGGCTGGGGGGTCAGTTAATGGCTGCACACAGCGGCGCCGCAGCAGCGGCGCCAAGCCATGCCGCACAGCTGGTGCATGCTGCCCTCGTGCAGCAGGGTGGTGCACCGCCTCTCACTGCGGTTGCAGGCCTATCCTGCAGCTTCCCGGCCATTAACAGCAGCAGCAGCACAGGCCTGCCCAGCTTCTGGCAGCAGGCTGTTTCTGGCATCGACGTGCAGGCGCCTGTCCCTCTCAGCAAATGGGATGCTGGTAAGCACTTGTGTGAAGCGGGGAGCTGAAGTGAAACAGCTAAGCATGCCTCGGTGTTGCGTTGTCTATAGACCATCAGCCTCTGCATGTAGACCAACAATCCCCACTCCTCCACCCCAACGCCTGCAGATGCGCTGTACAGCCCCGACCAGGGCGTAGCGGCCGCTGGCGCTTTCGTCACCTACGCGCGCTTCGCTGCCACGCTAGACGGCAGTGCTGCTGGCGGCAGTGTGGCTGCCTTCGATGCGGACAGCTTCCGCCTGACCCGAGCCGAGGCAGCCGTGATGGACCCGCAGGGGCGCTTGCTGCTGGAGCACACAGCCGAGGCATTTGCCGATGCCCGCTGGCGCCTGCAGCAGCAGGGCTTCAGCAGCATGGACGGAGGTGGCAGCAGCACTGGCGTCTATGTGGGCTGCATGTGGGCCACAGGTGCGCCGCGCCATGCAGCCCCTTGCCGCTGATGCTGGGATGTGCATGCCACCTGCTCCTGCATATGTGCAAGCTAACAGAGCCGGCGCGGCTCGCCGTTTTACTGCGCAGAGTTTATTGAGATGCTGCCCACGCTGGGAGCCCAAGACACCTCCGCCAATGCCATCACGGGTGTGTTGCCCAGGTCGACTGGGGTTGCACATTGCAAGTGCAGGCTGTTTGCTTGTCGGTGAGATGCACTGCTCAGCCGTGCTTAAATAGTTCTCTGCCTGCTGCGCTGCAGGCAACAGCTTCCCCTTCATTGCTGGTCGGGTGTCGTACACCTTTGGCTACCAGGTGCGCCTGCACTCGGCATGTTTGCATCTTCTTGCAAACGCTGCTACTGAACCGCTGCTCACATAGCTGCCGCATCTGAATCGACGCCTCACCCTGCCGGGAACGGATCCCTTGTGCATCGCAGGGACCCTGCGTTACAACCGACACTGCCTGCAGCAGCTCGCTCGTCAGCGCTCACCTGGCAGCCGCCGCGCTTGCGCAGCACGAGTGCGGCGCGGCAGTGGCAGCGGGTGTCAACGCCCTGCTGTCCAGCAAGACGCACGTCAAGATTTCAGCGCTGCAGGCGCTGTCGCCACTGGGCCGCTGCAAGACGTTTGATGCCTCCGCGGATGGCTATGGCCGCGGCGAGGGCTTTGTGGCAGCTGTCCTCGTGCCCCACCTGGGCAGCCCAGTAGCCAGCCTGCTGGAGGTTGTGCACGGCAGCGGCGTCAACACAGCGGGCCGCAGCAGCGGGCTGACGGCTCCCAGCGGACCCGCACAGCAGAAGCTGCTGGTCGCTGCGCTGGCGGCTGGCCGCCTGTCCGCTGCTGACGTGGCGTACCTGGCTGTGCACGGCACGGGCACACCACTTGGTGACCCCATTGGTGAGCTGAGCGCTTGGGCTGCCAAGAAGGTTGCTTGCTGATGCCCATGCCGTTGGCAGAAACGCTGCTTAAACTTAGCATGGCACGGCGCTCATATGCCCCCCTGTGTCACTGACTGCGCAGAGATGGGAGCCATTGGAGGGGCTCTCTCAAGTGTGGCCGCCCAGCCTGCCCAGCGGGTGCTTCCCGTGGGCAGCAACAAGAGCTGCTATGGCCACACCGAGGGCGCAGCTGGTAGGTCGGGAGTGGTCGGCAACACCGTGCTATCTTGTTCATGAGCTTCTGATCACAGCCCGGCCCACCACTTTCAAAGGAGGAAATGCCCCACAACGTCAGTCTTACTGAGCGCGTCCGTCCATCCATCCTGTGTGCAGGCCTGACGGGCCTGCTGCTGGCTCTGGCCGCTCAGCAGCAGGCAGCGCAGGCACCCATCGTCAACCTGCGTGAGCTCAACCCCTATGTGGCATCCGCTGTGGAGGACTGGCGGCGCCGCCATGCCCTGCTGGCAGTTCTGCCGCGCCAGCAGGCACCCACGCCGCATGTGGCCACAGGCAAAGCAGCCAGGGTAGCGGGCACCAGTTCCTTTGGCATGAGCGGTGTGAACGCCCACATGCTGCTGTCAGCTGAGCCTCCGGAGGGCAGCAGTGCAGCAGGCGCAGCCCCGCTGCTGCCTTGGCAAAGGCAGCGGTACTGGCCAGCTGCCGCACCGCATCCACTGCTGCAGCTTGTCAGCGGCGTGGGCAGCGCAGCTCAGTTCAGCTGCGTGTTTGGCAGTGCCAGCTCAGCGTTCCTGCGGGACCACTGCATCAGCGGCCGCTTGCTGGTGCCGGCCACAGCCTTCTTCGAGCTGCTGCTCGCAGCAGCCGGCAGCACAGCTCAAGACAGTGCCAAGCAGCATGCGCAGCTCAGCCTGACTGGTGTTGCCATCATGGCTCCCAAGATCCTCAGCCGCGAAGCTTCGGCTGCCAGCGATGCAGTCCAAGTGTCCCTGCAGCTCAGCAGCGGCACAGCTGAGGTCCTGTCTGCGGATGGCAGCAGTCATGTGCGCGGCTCAGTCTGCGCTGCTGCTGCGCTCCCTGTGCCGCTGGTCGCAGGCAGCGGCAGCGGCGCCAGTGGTGCAGCGAGGTTGCTCCTTCTCTGCGGTCAGACCAGCGGCGCTTCCCCTGGCCGCTACAACTTTGCGGCCATCAGCAGCACTGCTGCCTGCTCCAGTGGCTGGGGCTGGAGTGCTCAGCCTGCCGCAGCTGATGCAGCACTGCACCTGGCCGCTGTGAAGGTGGCAGGCCGAGGAGATGGCGCCAGCCGTGTGCCGGTTGCAGTGGCGGCGGTGGCAGTAGCAGCGGCCAGCGGTGGCAGCACGCAGCAGTGGTCGGCGTCTGAGCTGCCGGTTGTGGCAGCCGACAAGTCCGCTCTGTGCACTATCTGCGCCCAGCTGGCAGGCGGCTGCTTCTCAGCGAGCGACCTGCACTCCAAGCCTCTGCCCTCCAAGCCGGCCAGCGCGGCTCCCGCAGATGCAGCAGCCGAGGCCAAGGCATTTGAGCAGCGCAACTTCACCTATGCCATCCAGTGGCAGGCAGCTGCCGAGGCAGCAGCGGCGCAGTGCGCCAGCTTGGTGCCAGTTGCCGGCAGCAACAGCTTGCACCTGCTCGCTGCCCAGAACGGCCTGCCAGCAGCCTTGTCGGCAGTCGACCGGCTGGCCATCGTGGCAGGCCGGCGCTCGCCGTCCAGCCCCATGGCAGCTGCAGCAGGCACCATCGAGATGCTGCAGCGCATCCTGGATTTTGGCGGCAAAGCAGCCGTGCATGCAGTGACCACCACTGCCTCGCCCTCTCCAGCTGGCACCCGCGCATGCATGGCCAGCAGCGTCCTAGGCGCTGCCCTCAAGGTAGTGGCAGTCGAGAACCCCAGCCGCCAATGGGGTGCTCTCTCAGTTGACTCGCAGCAGCGGCTGCACAGCGGCTGCACTCCCTTGGGCGCAGCTGACCAGCACGGCACCCTGCTCTCAGCTGGTACCCTGTGCCACCCCAAGCTGCTGCGCCAGCCCATGTGAGCTTGCTATGCCTTTGTGCGGCGAACCGCATGTCGTTGTCATGCATGGCCGGACCGCTGTGCTGCATCGGCTGATGTGTGCTCAGCCACGACCAGCCCACCCGAAGTTCACGCCTTCTTCCCGCCACTCTCTTGACACCAACTGCTGCAGCTCGGCACCACTGGAGCCGGTGCATCTCAGTCCCCAGCCCCGCGGCTCGCTCTCCAACCTGGCAGCTGTGCCGGTGGAGGGCCTGGAAGCACCTGCCTCCGGGCAGGTGGCGCTGGCTGTGCGGGCAGTGGGCCTCAACTTCAGGTGAGCACTGCCTTGCCCAGCAGTGCGCTGTTTTTGCGGAGTGCTTGCGCAGGCTTGCTGTTGGCCGTGTGTTGGCCGTGCTGGTGTGTGGCGGCCAATGCTAGATGCATCTGTGTTCCATTGCAGGGATGTGCTCAATGTGCTGGGCATGTACCCCGGCGACCCCGGCCCACCCGGCGGCGATGTCGCAGCGGCGGTCACTGCCGTCGCTGCCGGCAGCGGCCACCGCGTCGGCGAGCTTGTGTTTGGGCAGGCAGCAGGCTGCCTGGGCAAGGCCGTGCTGAGCAACCACCACACGGGTGAGGCTGCGTCGTGCTTGCTCCCCTTTACTGCACGCCACATGGCGTGAGCGCAGGCTGCTGTTTCTGAGCACAGCTTCTCGTCGCAACGCATCTCGCTCTGGTGTGCCCTGCCGCAGTGGTGCCTGTGCCGCCCCATGTGGCACTGGACGCGGCGTGCACAATCCCCACCGTCTTCCTCACGGCAGATGCTTGCCTCAGCGCTGCTGCGGCTGTGCAGCCGGGGCAGACGGTGCTGATCCATGCCGCCACAGGTCAGGCGGGCGGCAGGGGCGGTTGCTTGCCTGCAAGCTGGGTGCACCAGCCAGCTGCGTTGTCCAGCAGCATTGCGATCTCAATCATCCCCACTCATGCAGGCGGCCTCGGGCTAGCTGCCGTCCAGGTGGCTGCCGCTCTTGGAGCCAACCCAGTGGGCACGGCAGGCTCCTCTTCCAAGCGGGCCTTCCTGCGCAGCTATTGGCATGGTGTGCCCACCGCGCTGGACAGCCGGTCCACAGGTGCGCCGACCGGCATGTGGCAGAGTCAATACACAGCCGACACTGCTGCGCATAGCAGCCTCGTGTGCCTGCTGCCAGCCCTGGCTGTTGCCTTTCAATGTCCCACACCGCTGCACCCTCTTCACACGCAGACTTTGCTGCCGACCTGGCGGCGCTGTGCCCCGGTGGGGTGGATGTTGTGCTCAACTCGCTCACCTCTCCCGGCATGCTGGCCGCCTCTCTGGCTGTGCTCAAGCGCGGCGGCACATTTGTGGAGGTCGGCAAGCGCGACATCTGGGCAGCTGCGCGTGTGGCACAGGTGCGTAGCCGGGATGTTCGCAACGACGGCGAGGCGCCTGCCATGCTGTTGAGGACGCATGGTCGGCCACCACAGCGGCAGCCTGCCACAACCAGCTTGCCGTGCTGCGCTCCTGATTCTGCAGGAGCGGCCCGATGTGCGCTTCCACACAGTGGCTGTCGACTTCCTGCCGCCGCCTGTGATTGGCAAGGGCATGTCTCGCATCGCTGCTTGGCTGGCCAAAGGTGCGTGGATGTGTGCCGATGGCTTAGGGCAAGCTGCCAGTGTGTGAGCAAGGTGGGCTGGCCGCTGAGCTTGGTTTGCTGGTCCTGCATGCCGATCCTCGCCCTCTGTGCTTCCGCTTGCAGGCGACATCGCCACACTGCCGCCGCTGGCCTACCCACTTGGCTCGGCAGCAGCAGCGATGCGCCAGCTGGCAGCTGCCCGCCACGTGGGCAAAGTGGTTGTGGCAGACAGCAGCGGCAGCGAGAGCAGCAGCTCTGGCCGCTGGGCCATCAGCGGCGGCACAGGCGCACTGGGTGCGCTTGCTGCCCGGTGGCTGGCTGCGGTCGGCAACAAGCACATCACCCTGCTGGGCCGCACAGGCGTGGCCGAAGCGGCAGCAGCTGGCGGCACCGCACAGCTTGCCTCTGTCCTGGAGGAGGCCGCAGCCGCCGGGAGATGGGCAGCAGCGGTTACGCTGCTCAAGTGTGATGCGGCAGCAGCAGCTGATGCGGCAGCCGTCCTGGATGCAGCGGGCGGATCAGGGAAGCAGCTCTTGCCTCTGGCGGGCGTCCTGCATGCAGGTGGTGTGCTGCGGGACGCCACCCTGCAGAAGCAGACGCTGGCTGGCCTGCGGGCTGTGTTTGCCCCCAAGGCGTCAGGCTCGGCCCGGCTGGCTGCCGCCCCAGCCTCCACGCTGCAGCCACTGGCGGCGGTCAAACTCTTCTCCTCTGTGGCGGCAGCCCTGGGCAGCGGCGGGCAGGCCAACTATGCAGCCGCAAACGCGGTGCTGGACAGCACTGCGGCCAGCATGCAGCAAGGAGGCTTGCCGGGCGTCGCAGTCAGCTGGGGTGCCTGGGCCGGCGCCGGCATGGCGGCTCACGCGGGTGAGTTGCCAGCTCAGCAAAACCGCTGTGCAAAGGGCGGTATGGGATTTTGTGCCGAGTTTGATCATGGCTTTTGACACGGTGCCTGCGTGTGATTTGCGGTGTGTGTGCGGTCCTAACCTTACCTTGCAGGTCTGGAGCGCATGGAGCGGCTGGGCTTTGGCGCCATCCGCCCCTCTGCTGGCATGGCTGCCATGGGCGCACTGCTGCGCTCTGGCAGGCAGCCCACACTCGAGGCAGCAGGCGGCTTGCTGCCGCCATCAGTTGTGGCCTCGGTCTTCTACTGGGACAGGCTGAAGAGCGGCAGCCCGCTGTTTGCTGAGCTCAAGCAGCAGCCGGACTGCAGCGGCAGCACAGCCGAGGCAGGCACCCAGGCAGCAGCGGTGAGCACCGAAATCGCCAGCTCAGCTGCACATAGTGCTGGCCTCACAGCCGAAGCGCTGCAGGCAGCGGTCACAGCTGCGGTGGTAGCAGTGCTGGGTTCAGACCCCGGCACCGACACTCCGCTGGTCGGCGCCGGCATCGACTCCCTGGGTGAGTTGTGCAGTGCGGGCCAGGGTCTGGTGGAGGCGTGCAGCACTTTGCAGCAGCTGTAGGCCTGAAGTGCTCGCCCGGTGCCGCACTTTCCCTCACTGCTCATGACCATGGCCGTCCTCCCCTGCAGGCGCTGTGGAGCTGCGCAATGAGATTGGCCGGCGCGTGGGCTGCGACCTGCCCGGCACGCTCGTGTTTGACTACCCCACTGTGACAGCCATCAGTGGTCACCTGGCTGAGCGCCTGGCGCCTCCGCAGCTACCAAGCGCTGCAGGCAAGGCAGCTGTTGAACCCCAACCGGCCGCCACGCTGGTGCCCGCAGCACAGGGCGTGCAGCAGCTGGTGCTTGTCGCCGGCATCCGCAGCCGGCTGGCTCAGTTGCGTGGCTCAGAGCCGCTGGCCGCAGCAGCTGTGCCAGGAGAGGATCCCATCAGCCCTGTGCTGCACGACCGCTGGGATGCTGACTTTGGGCGCAGCATAGCCAGCTTCAGCTCAGCCAGCCGCCTGGCAGGTGCTGGCTCAGCGGGTGGCGTGCTGGGCGGCCGCTTTGGCGGCTTTGTGCTGGAGTGGGCAGCCTTCGACCCAGAGGCATTTGCCGTCCCTCCCTTGGAGGCTGCACTGCTCGATCCGCAGCAGCGTGTGCTGCTGGAAGAGGCCGCCGGTCTCCTGCCAGCCCCTGACTCGCCAGCTGGCGGCAACAAGGCCAGCAGCTCTATGGCGCAACAGCTCACTGCAGTGGCTGTCGGCATCGCCAAGCTTGGCGAGCCCGCAGTTGTTGCGGCTGGCCTGGCTGCAGCCACCACGGCAGGCAGCAGCTATGTGGGCACCGGCCGTGCGCTGTCGGCGGCGGCAGGGCGCCTCAGCTACTGCTTCGGCCTCAAGGGGCCGTCTGGTGAGTTGGAGAGTAACTGGAGTGTGCCTTCCGGGTTGCAGGGTTTATCAGCATGCTTGCTTGCAGGTTCTTAAACTTGCCCCGAACCCGACCATCCGCCATCCTTGCCCCTGCAGTCGCCATCGACACCGCCTGCTCCTCCTCGCTGGTCGGCACGCACTTTGCTGCGGGCGCCATCCTGGGCGGCAGCGCCAGTCGCGGCCTCTCCGCCGGCATAAACCTGCCCATGAACTGGGAGACCACCGCCATGTTTGCAGCCGCAGGTGGGCTGGGTCTAAGAGATGTTTGGCNGCATGCTGCGCCCAGCCAGACAGCAGGGGACAGGAGCTGCACGCCTTTGCGGGTGTAACACAGCTTGCCTGTTGACATTGACTGCTCCTTCTGTGCCGCCCAACTCCGCAGGCATGATGGCGCCTGACGGCCGCTGCAAGGCGCTGGATGCGGCCGCCGATGGCTATGTCCGGTCGGAGGCAGCAGTGCTGATCCTGCTGCAGGCAGCCAGTGCTCCGTCCAACTCCTGCTCAGGGCAGCTCAATGCGCTGCTGCTGTGCGGCACTGCGGTCAACCAGGACGGGCGCAGCAGCAGCCTCACGGCGCCACACGGCCCCAGCCAGCAGGCTGTGGTGGTCGCAGCAGCTACTGCTGCGGGCATGGGGCCAGGGCAGCTGCATGCTGTGGAGATGCACGGAACCGGTGAGGCACACCGGGAAGGAGCGCTCTAATGAGCAACGCTGGTGCTCAAGTTTATGCCTGAGGATTGAGTGCCATGGTAGCCACAGAATACATGTCCACGCTTCGGACGGGCCGCTCCTTTCCTTATTGCAGGCACGGCTCTGGGGGATCCCATTGAAGTGGGTGCTCTGGCCGCTGTGGTCCAGCGCAGCACTTCCGCCGCTGGCCAGCCAGCAGTTGAGTTGGCAGCGGCCAAGTCGCTGCTGGGGCACGCAGAGACAGCTGCCGGCCTGGTGGGCCTGCTGCGGGCGGCTGGCCGGCTGCAGAAGCAGCAGCGTGCACCTGTGCTGCACCTGCGCAGCCTGAACACGTATGCTGAGAGCACGCTTGGCAGCGCACCCGGCAGGTTTGCAGCATCACGGCAGTCAGCGGCAGGCCTACTGGCGGCTGGCAGCAGCATGAACGCAGGCTGCAGTGCCTTTGCATTCCAGGGCACAAATTCGCACGCGCTGCTGCGTAGCCAGCCCCTCGAACGCAGTGCAGCGGATCAGGCAGCGGGCAGCCACCTCCTGGCGTGGCAGCAGCGCCGCTTCTGGTTCACTCCGGCCCCGCACCAGATGCTGTTCAGTGCCGCGGTGGTGGGCAGCAGCAGCGGCACCAGTGCAGCGTTCGATGTTGTGCTGGGCCGCCCCGCTCTTGCCTTCCTTTGGGAGCACCAGGTGGGTGGAAGCAAGGTGTTGAGCTTCTGCCCATGATGGCATGCTGTGCATGCATTGAAAAGCTGGCTGTGCACTGACCTGCCAGTTGACACGACGCTTCTGTGTGATTCATACGCCCCGCAGGTGCAAGGGCGCGTGCTGCTGCCGGCAGCCGCCATGCTGGAGGCGGCACGAGCGGCAGCACAGCAGCTGGTGGATGGCAGCAAATCCAGCGTTGCTGCTGGGGTGGGTGGCACGGCGGCCCTGGCTGCAGCCAGCATCCCTGCTCCCCTCATCTTACCAGCGGGCAGCGGCGGCAGCAGCAGCAACGCCGCAGTGCTGCCGCTTGCACGGTGCACAGTCAGCTTTGGCGGCGAGGCCGTGCCCACCGTGCGGCTGGACTGCCGCAGCAACGGGGCAACCAGCGCTGTGACCAACCTGGCTGCCCAGCTGTCCAGCCAGGCCAGAGCGGCAGCAACAGTCGGCAGGTCAGTTCAGGCAAGCCCAGCAGTGAGGCAGCTACTTTCAACTGCGCCTCCAAGCCCAGCCCGCGCGCGCACAGCATGCGGCAGCATGCAGTTGGCACCGGGGCATGCTGCGCCAGGCTGGCACTGCCACCCGGCAGCGCTGGATGCCACGCTGCACCTTGGCGTGTTTGCCGCGCCGCAATCCAGCAGCAGCGGTGCTGGGCCAAAGGTGCCAGTTGCCGCCGCCTACTTTGCGGCAGCGAGTAGTGGCAGCGGCAGTGGCTTGCAGCCTGTGATGCTGGCCGACTCAGCCTCCTCTAGCACCACAGTGGCCAGCTACGCACTGCTGTCGAGCAGCAGTGAGGCAGCCTTCCGCCTGCAACAGCTGGAGTCCAGGGCAGTCGGTAGGAGCAGGGAGGCAGCTGCTGCCAAGACAGAGCTGGTCAACTACAGCTCCTGCCTGGCAGCGCACACGCCTGTTGCACTGCTCAGCGGAGCCAGCCCCAGCTCTGCAGCTATCAGCTTATTGGGCAGCGAGGGACGGCTGTCCCTGCTGCAGCAAGTCTCCCAGCCGGCCGTCACTTCAGCAGTGCTGGGTGCATCACAGAAGGCGCTTCGCCTGCTGCACAGCAGCGCTTCAGCCGGCAAACTGCAGCTCACAGCTGCAGCGGTGGCTAGTCAGCTCCCGGCTGCTGGCGGTGCACCAGGCAGCCTATCTGCAGTTGGCCTGGCGGCTGCAGCCGTGCAGGGCCTCCTCAAGGGAGCAGTTGCTGAGGCGCCCACAGCTGCACCCCTCCCCAGCTGTCTGAGCCGCAGTTACCTGCAGCCAGCGGGCATCACAGCAGAGGCGCCGGCTTCTGGCGACATGTTTGCTGCACCACACCTGGCACACGGCGCGTGGTTGCTGCCAAAGCTGGGTTCAGAGCAGCAGCAGCAGCAGCACGTTGCCGCTTCTCGCAGCGCACCCATGCCGCGGCTAGGCGGCAGCATCCTCATCAACGGCGGCTTGGGCTCATTAGGCCTGCTGACCGCTAGTTGGCTGGCCGGGAAGGAGCACAGCACTGTGTGCCTGCTGGGCCGTTCCGCCTCAAACCAGCTGCCGCCAGCACTGACGGCAAGCGGCTGCCTGGTTGTAGCCAAGCAGTGCGACACTGCGACAACGGCTGACATGGCGGCAGCGTGTGCCGAGTGCAGCACGACTGCCTACATCCATGCAGGTCGGTACAGACCCTGGCTGCTGTGGCGGGCCCCTTTGGTTCTGGTGCTTGCCCTGACTTGCATGCGCATGCAAAGCCGACCGCATGTGTCACCTTCATTTATTCCTGCAGGTGGCCTGCTACGTGATGCGCCTCTGGCAAGGCAGACCGCTGCCAGCTTGCGGTCGGTGCTCGCCCCCAAGCTTAGCGGCTGCCTTGCCGCAGCCTCAGCGCTGTCCCTGCAGCCGCTGGAGCACCAGGTGCTGTTTAGCAGCGTGGCTGCCCTGCTCGGCAATGCCGGGCAGGCCAACTATGCGGCTGCCAATGCAGCGCTCGACACAGCCGCTCAGCTCTGGCAGCAGGCGGGTCTGCACGCCTGCAGCCTGCAGTGGGGACCTTGGTCCGGCGGCGGCATGGCAACACCAGCAGTTGCAGCCAGCTTGGCAGCCAAGGGCGTGGGCCTCGTGCGGCCACACAGTGGTCTCCAGCTGCTGGGCAGCCTTCTCAGCAGCAGTCGTGGCGCTCACGCTGTAGCGGCGCCTTTGGTGGCCCTTGAATGGGGCCGCATGCTGCGGCCGGCACAACAGCGCTCTTGGTTCTTTGCTGACCTGGTGCCAGCAGCTCCAGCGGCGGCCTCAGTTGCGGAGGCGGCCAGGCCCAGCCCTCCAGCAGCAGCGGCCACAGCAGCTGTGCTGTCGGTCGCAGCAGTGCTGGAGCAAGTGCTGCAGCTGGCGGGTAGTGCTACTGGCAGCATCATGACCCCGGATGAGGCCTTCATGTCCGCCGGGCTGGACTCACTCGGTAAGTACGGGCCGGGCAATGGCTGTGCCTGATGTGTAGCGCCCGGGCGTTGGCCGCGCACGCTGAGCGCAGGTTGCAAGTATTTCACACTGCCCTCGCCGTCCGTCACTCTGCAGGCGCCGTTGAGCTGCGCAACGCGCTGGCTGCCAAGTTTGCTGTGGAGCTTCCCGCCACCGTCACTTTCGACTACCCGAATCCAGCAGCGCTGGCTGCATTCGTGCACTCTCAGCTGCCGCAGCCGGTGGCGGGCTCTGCAGCAACGGAAGTCAGCATGGCCACTGGCTGGGGAGCGACACCCGCCAAGGGAGGCAGCCGCCGCCACAGGCCTGCTGGTGCTGCTGGGCGGGTCGTAAAGGCTACCGTTTCCAGCCAGCGGCAGCAGGCGGCGGCCATCCTTGAACAGCTGTCTGACGTTGTAACGGGCGTGCTGGGCGCCGCGGTGCCGCCCAACCAGCCCCTCATGGAGGTGGGTGTGTGGGCTGGTTGCGGGTGGCCGGCTCCTGGTTGCCGTGCATTGCTTGCCTGCTGCCAATGCCACTGCTGCCCATGCTGCCGCTGCCGCTCAATGCTGACCTGCATGCCCGCCTTCTTGTGTCGCAGGCTGGATTGGACTCGCTGGGGGCAGTCGAGCTGCGGAATGCAGTGGCTGCCACCTTCAACCTTCAGTTGCCTGCCACAGTCACATTTGACTATCCCACCCTGGCCAGCCTGGCGGCATTTGTTGCCGAGCATGCAGCCGAGGTGGATGGCAGCTCTGCTCTGCAGCTGGAGCCGCTCAGCTCTCAACTGACTCTGGCAGCTGACGAGCAGTTGGGCGGCAGCAGCAGCATGACTGCCCTTGCAGCCGTCTCATGCCGCTACCCGGCTCCTGGCAGCACCAACCACCCAGCGGGTGGCTTTGCACCTTCCAGTGCAACGGCTGGCGGCAGCAACGCCGACCTGGCTGGCTTTGAGGCTGCCATCGCGGCGGGTGTCAGCCTGCAGTCTGTTGTGCCTCCGCAGCGCTGGGATGTGGATGCATGCTACCACCCAGGTGCGCAGCTGGCAGCTCACAAGGCATGGGAGTGCAGCAAAGCCGGTGCATGCCCTGCGCATGCCCATTGCCGCTCATCAGCCTGCCGTTGTGCTGTCCTGCAGATGGCGGCACGCGGCGCATGTACGTCCGCTTTGGCGGCTGGCTGGACGGCTTGGCTGCCTTTGACGCAGCAGCCTTCCGGCTCAGTGCAAGGTGGGGGGGCGCTGCTGCCTTGCTACTGCCGGCGCTACTCTTGCTGCCTGACTTTGAAACACTGCTGCTGCTTAACCAACATGCTGCACCTGCCCTCCCTGCTGCAGTGAGGCGGTGGGTCTGGACCCGCAGGCCCGCATGCTGCTGGAGCACACACAGGAGCTGCTGGCCTCGCCTGCCGTTACGGCTGCAGCCGGCGCAGTGCAGTCTTCTGTTGGTGTCTACGTGGGATGCATGTACACAGGTGCGCTCGCCAGTTCGGTGGAGACGGCATGGGGTGCCGTTGGCCGCCGCTGCTTCCCACGGTGTGGGTGTGTGCAGCTCTTCAGCCATGTACATTCAGTCCCACCGCTGCTTCCCACACGGTCGTTCGCTGTGCCTCCTCTCACAGAGTACCTGGACGGCATCCTTGCGCCTGCTGGGGTGGCGGACGCCAACTCCAATGCCATTGTGGGCCACGGCCTGTCCTTCCTGGTTGGGCGCACCTCCTACACTTTCGGCCTGCAGGTGGGCAGGGTGGATACATTTGTATTGTGATGCAGGCACTGCTGCTGCTACTGCCGCCGTCGCCGCCTCTGCCGCCTGGTGCCGCTGCTGCCGCCTGCTGCCGGTGCTGCTGCTGCTGCGGCCGCCTGCTGCCGGTGCTGCTGCTGCTGCTGCCGCCTGCTGCCGCTGGTTGAGCTTTCATTGAGCCACACCATGGTCTGTCCTCTTTTGGCTGCAGGGCCCATGCGTCAGCACTGATACTGCCTGTAGCAGCTCGCTAGTGGCACTGCACATGGCGCACAGTGGCATCTTGGCTGCGGAGTCTGCTGCCGGCGTGGCTGGAGGTGTCAATGTCATGCTGATCCCACAGGCAGGCTGCGGGCGAGCGCTGGTCGTGCGTAGCATGACCTTGTGCTGTGTGGCAGCGCACGTCAGGTGCTGTTCAGCCTGCCACTCCCCTCGGCAGCGGTCTCACCTTGCCTATGCTTGCTTTGCTTCCACTCGCGCAGACCACCGCGCGCATCTGCCTGCTGCAAGCGCTGTCTCCAGTGGGTCGGTGCAAGACATTTGACGTTTCAGCTGATGGCTACGGTCGCGGCGAAGCAGTGGCGCTCGCCATGCTGCAACATGCCGATCTGGCAGGCGGCATGCCCGGCCTGCTGGGCTTGGTGCACGGCAGCGCCGTCAACCAGGATGGGCGCAGCAGCAGCCTGACGGCACCCAACGGCCCGGCGCAGACGGCGCTCGTGCGGGCAGCCTTGACAGCAGCCGACGCCCAGCCAGCGTCGGTCTCTTTGGTCTCCCTGCATGGAACAGGTGTGCTTGCGTGAGGGAGGCATTGCTGGCGCTGGCTTCGTGCGATGCTGCTGACCTTACTTGTTCGCGGCTCACACCATCTGCTGCCCCCTGCCTTTTGTGTACAGGCACGCCGCTTGGCGACCCGATTGAGGTGGGCGCTCTCGGCTCGGCAGCTGGCGGCAAAGCCGCTGCTGCTGGGCAGCGGGTGCTGGCACTTGGCAGCAGCAAGAGCTGCTATGGCCACACCGAGGGCACGGCTGGCCTAACCGGCGGGCTGCTGGCAGTGGGCACCCTGAACCAGGCGGCACTGCCCCCTATAGTCAACCTGCGGGAAATCAACCCGTATGTCTCGGCAGCCCTTGCTGACTGGCACAGCCGGCTTGGACTGGCAGCAGCGCCCAGCCGGCAGCTGGCTCCCGCAGCTCATTTGGCGGCTGGCGCTGCAGCACAGCGCCTGGCGGGCACCAGCTCGTTTGGCATGAGCGGCGTAAATGCACATGCTGCGCTGTCTGCTTCAGCAGCCGGAGGAGAAGTTGCAGCCGCTCCCAGCCTGGTGCGGCAGCGGGCGGCGTATTGGCCCAGCCCTCAGCCACACCCGCTGCTGCTCATGGTGGCTGTGCGGCAGCAGCCCACTGCTTCCGGGCGGTTGCTGGAACTCGCAGCTGACCTGTCATCGCCCGGCCTGTCCTGGCTGCGTGACCACAGCGTGACGGGCACCGTGCTGCTGCCCGGTGCAGCGATGTTCGAAATGGCGGCAGCGGCTGTGGCAGCATGCCAGCCGGTCGACGGCAGCCTCCAGGCAGGCACTGCTCTCGCAGGCCTCGCCATCCTGGCGCCATGCGTACTGCCAGCAGCTGGGAGCAGGGACAATGGCAGCCTGCTGCTGCGGTGTGCCGTTGACTGCCCCAGCGGCATGGTCGAGGTGCTGGGTGCCAGCGGCAGCCGCCACCTGCAGGCCCACGCAGCGGCTGCCGGAAACCGTCCTCTGGTGCAGCAGGCAGCTGGTGCTCTGAGTAGCAGCACGGCTGGTGTGCTGCCGATGATGGCCGCTGCTCCTGCGGCTGGCCACAACTTTGCCAAGGTGGAAGCGAGCCGTCAAAACACTGCCGGGTAAGCAATGGCGTTGAGCGGCTGCGACTTGGCTGCTTTGCACCCAGATGCTGACGCCAGGAACGACATGCATTGGTCCAGCTGCCGCATGCATATGAGTTCCTGGATTCGTTCATGTTTGCCTGCAGGTACGGTCTGCACCCAGGCGTGTTTGATGCCTGCATCCATCTGGCGCCGGTGCCAGCGGCGGGTGCCGCCATCACCGTCACACGTGTGCCAGTCACCGCAGGCGCTCTGCTGCTGCCTGCTACCGATGGTGCGCACGGATGGGGCATCCATGCAGTTTGCGTACGGTTGATGCCTGCTGCAGCTAAGTGCGCTGGCAGAGTGCGTTGGATTGCGCTGCAACAGCATCCGCTGTATTGCTGCTGAATGTGCCTGCTGCTTCGAACTGTCGATGCTGCAGGTGTGAGCAACTCAGGCTGGGCGGTGGCAGCGTCCCTGCACATTAGCTCAGTGGACAACTCGGCGCTGAACGACATGCACTGGTGCAGCGGCAGTATCGGCGGCCAGCCGAGCTGCATGCACCTGACCAGCCTGCTTGCCAAAGCCATGCCAGTGCCTGCTGCCGCCGCAGCTCCTGCTGCCCAGTCGGAGCTGCTGTACACAGTGGAGTGGCAGGCACACAGCAGCCACAGCGGCAGCAGCCGGGGCAGCACTGCGGTGGCAGCCGCACCTACCCCTCTGTGGCAGCTGGATGGCAGGAACACACGTGTGTCCGGCCGGCAGCACACTGACTCCGATGCAGCCTTCGCTGCTTCTCACCTGGCAGTCATGCAGACGGTGAGCGGGCAGCTGTGCGGGTTGCGGCTGATGTTTGCATGGGTCAGCTGGTAGCTGAGGCTGCAAGCAGCAACCTGAAATTCATGCTCTGCTGCCCCCACTGCTTGTAGACTGTTGGTCGTCTCACATCCGGCGCTGATGTGCGCCTCGTCACAACAGCAGCAGTCTGGCCGGCTGCTGACGGTGGCAGCTCCTGCAAACACAGCACTCAGCGGCAGCAGGCGCTTTGGGGGATGCTCAAGGTTGCCGCTCTGGACGCAGCTGAGCTGCAGTGGGCACACAGCAGCAGGCAGCCTCAGCAGCCGACCGCGGTCGGCGCGCCTTCCAACAGCGATGCATACAGCATGCACAGCGCAGCAGGGGCATGGTTGCAGCCCCGCCTGCTGCCTGCAGAGGCTGCAGGCCAGCGTTCAGAAGCCAGCATTTGCACCGGCTGCCGCCCTGGCGCCATTGTTGTTGCAGGCGGCCTCGGCGCGTTAGGGACTCTGATTGCTGCACAGCAGCTGTCAGGCGGCAGCAGCCCACACCTTGTGCTGCTCGGCCGCAGCGTTGTGCTAGCCTCTTTGGAGGCTGCGCTTGGTGCAGCATGGCGGCGGGCTGCTGGCAGGGGTGGCACGGCTGTGCTGACTGTGCGGCAGTGCGACTCTGCAGCGGCTTCTGATTCTGCTGGGCTGGCGCTTGGTCTGCGCTGTGCTGGAGTGGCAGTTGGGTCTCTCATCCATGCCGCCGGCGTGCTGAAGGTGAGCGACGGGGGCAGCATGGCTGGGAATGCATGCAGCTTTACAGGGCAGCCAGTGCAGAATACTCCTTGCATGTGTGATCGTTGTCGGTGCTCTGCTGCTTGCAGGATGCTCTCCTCACCAATCAAACAGCGGCCAGCCTGCGAGCTGCTATCGCACCCAAGTCGGTGGCAGCGTGCAGCTCGGCGGCACACCTTTCCTGGTCTGCCCCCATTGGCAGCCTGCAGCTGTTCAGCAGCATCGCTTCCCTGCTGGGCAGCGGTGGCCAGGCCAGTTACGCAGCCGCCAATGCCCTGCTGGATGCCACAGCAGAAGGTTGGCAGGCGCAGGGTCTGGCCGCCGTCAGCATCGCATGGGGCGCATGGGGCGGTGCCGGCATGGCTGCAGCCAACCCGGCCGTAGCAACCCGGCTGGCACGTGTGGGCGTGGCAGCGATTCAGCCGGTTGCAGGGCTGGCAGCACTTGAGCAGGCCACAGTTGCAGCACGGAGCGGCATTGTGATGGCGGCAGCGCTTCTGTGGGAGCGGCTGCTGGTGGACGGCAGGCAGCAGGCACCCTTCTTTGCTGAGTTTGCGGCTGTGGCAGCAGCTGCGGCAGCTCAACCAGGCGACCCTGCTGGCGCCGATGCCAGCGTTACAGTGGCCGTTGCACGTAGCCGCCGCCCCGAGCAGCCTGCCAAGCAAGCCGCTGTGCTGGAGCCAGCCAAGGCAGCTGCGGCCGCCTCTCTGCCACCGTGGGCCACCATGGGCCGGGAGGAGCGTGTGGCCTTCTTCGTCAGCCAGCTTTCTGCCTTGGTGGCGCATGCTGCCGGCAAGGAAGTGGGCCCCAATGAGCCGCTGCTGAGCGCTGGCCTCGATTCATTAGGTGGGTAGGCTGGCGCAGCATGCCCCGCTGTTTGTTTGGGTGGAGCTAAGGCGCCAGTGTCTGTGGCGCCAGCGGATTCTGGGTAGATTGCTGCCAATTGACAGTCGTGTGCACCCTGCGGTTGCCGTTTTGCTGCTGCAGGTGCGGTGGAAGTGCGCCGTGAAGCGGCACAGCTGGCGGGCTTTGACCTGCCCGTCACACTCATATTCGATTACCCGTCAGTTGCAGAGATGGCAGCCTTCATTGTGGGCAAGCTGCCTGCACATGTGGAGCAGCCAGTTTCTGCGCCATTGGTTCCTGTGGCAGCAGGTACCGCCGGTGCCAGCAGGGCTCGCAGCAGCAGCCGGCGGCAGCGCACGCGGCGGCAGGCGGCAGCTCCGCAACCGCCAGCTCAGCTGTCGGTTGAGGAGCGCTACGAGACCGCACGCTCCAAGGTGCGCACACAGTCAGCCGCGAACGAAAGTGCTGCAGATGCCTGGCAGCTATGCCATCATGCAGCTGGGGTGTGCGCTGCACTGCACTGCTTGCTTTCTTCAGGCTGTCACATCGCTCGTGCTGCTGCAGGTTCGTGCGAGTATGGCGGCAGTGCTGGGCGGCGCGGAGGTGGCAGCCTCCATGCCTCTCATGTCTGCCGGCCTAGACTCACTCAGTGCCGTGGAGCTGCGCAAGGAACTCAGCAGGCGCGGACGGGTGTTGAGTGGCCGCCTGCCTGCCTGCCTGGCTGCTGCTGCTGCTGCTGCTGCTGCTGTACTGTGGCCGGTCAGTGAGCTGACGTGCCGCCTAGCCCTTCCCTTGTGTCGCAGTGCATTTGGCGTCGATCTGCCGCCCACAGTCGTATTCGACTACCCCACCATTGATGACCTTGTCAGCCACTTGGCACCGCACGTGCGCGCTCCGCCTGTGGCGACAGCGGCAGCAGCAGCAGCGAGCGAGTCAGATTGCGACTCTGACTCCGAATCGGACGGCAGCAGCGCTGGCCAGCAGGAGGGAGGCGGCGCTGCCATGGCTGCAGCCAACCAGCGGCAGCTGGCTGTGCGCCGCTCCAGCTCTGATCGCGAGCAGGAGCCGCCCAACACTCAGCTGGTGCCGTCTGCGGTGCCGGGGGCAATCGTCGTTGTGAACAAGCGGGCGCCGCGCCTGACCAGGCCAGGCTACTTCACGGTGCGAGCATGCTGTTGCTGTGCGGGAACGGCGCACATCGCTGGCGTCTGCAGCTGGCTGGCTTTGCAGCCGTTGAACGACATTGTGATGACAGGCAGCAAGTAACCTGGGTTGCTCATCTCGCGCTGTCCCTCTGTTTCGTACGCAGGTGCCCAGCATCGAGCGGCTGGCGTGCATGACTGACGACCAGCTGCGCGCTGTGCCACGAGTTGTGATCGGACGCAGCGGCGTGGGCGAGGTTGCCTTCCTGTACCCAGGTAGGCAGGCCGACCCGCACCTGTGATTTTGCACTTGAAGCCGCTGGGCCAGCTGCAGGTTTCTGGTGCTGCCGCATGCCTGCCTCACAGCCTTCCCCCATAACCCCACCCTTCAACCTGCAGTCAACCTGCTGGATGCCGACCTGGACGACATTGTCAGCATCGAGCGCGGCCGCATCGGGCTGTACCCCAACCACCAGCCGCCTGCTCCGCCAGCACCTCTGGCAGCCCGGCCAGGTCCGGCGCCTGCTGCCTCCAAGGGCCGCCTGGCAAGCATGATGCCAGCGCCAGGCTCCCCGGCAGCGGCAGCTGGTCGCCGCCGCGCTCGCATGCTCGCCAACCTGGCCGGCCGCAACGGCGCCCCGCTGGCGATAGCTGCGCCGCCCAAGGTGACGGTGCGCCCTCCACCCGGCGAGGGCTTGAACCAGCCGGCGCTGCTGACCTTCCATCGCATGTCCCTGCGCCAGCCGGCAGACAGGCGTGCAGTCGCTGCCTTTCGCGGGCGCCTGCTGGAGGCTGCCGCGCGCATGGGCGGCGTGTTTGTGCACTACGACCCCGATGAGGGCGTGTGGATGCTGAAGCTGGACGCCTGGCTGTAGGTTTGCACCGCTTCATTATTTTCACCTGCTTGTGAATGCTTGCACTCTTTGCCCTTTGCCTCCTTGCACTTGCCTCCCAGCACTGTTCCATCAGCACTTGTGTAATTCACTATTTGCATTTTGACGGTGGAAGTGAAGTTGGTCAGCTTGTGAAAGGCAGCAGGTTGGGCTGGGGAGGCCTGCAGCACATGCTGTTTCACGCTACCTGCAGCAGCTGCCGCCGCCGCCGCCGCCTGCACAGCGCAGCGCGGCCGCCATGTCTGGGCGGTCGTCACCCGGCTAGATCGCCGCATCACTGCGCGAAGGTCTGCGGCGCTCGCGAGCTGTGGCAGGGCCGTCCTGCGCGCATGCCCGTTGGCTGCGAGCTTCTTGTGCGCCGCAGGGGCCTCCGGACGCCGCCGATGGCCGATCGGCATGCCCTGAGGGTGAGTGGAGCGCTCGAAGCGGCTCGTGACTGTGGCTGTTGTGGGCCGGCCGGCGCCGCCGCCGCCGCTGCTGCCGCCGCTGTCGCCATCGCTCACGCCGTGGTCCCCAGGTTGCACACAGCCATGCAGTCAATTCCGCTGTTTTTCCTTTGCAGATGCGATCTGAAGACTGGCTGATGGTCCATGACGCAACATCCCTGGCGTGGGAGCGGCATCGCAGGCAAGCATGCTGGGGCGTGCGGCAGGGACGTACCTGTGACTGAGCTGCTGCCCTCGAGCTGCCACAGGGGATTTGCAGCTGCCTCTGCCGCACTAGCATGTGTATATATGTCAATGTGTTCTGCTGCGCCCCCGACGGTGCAGGTGGCAGGGATGGCGCGGCCCGCGTGGCCAAACGCGTGGTGAGTAGCACCTTGGTCCCCGCTTCTGCCGGCTGGGTGGGGCCCGCTTCTGAGTATGTCGCGCATGCATCTGCCTGGATATGCCTCCCCTCAGCTCCATTGTTAAGCTGCGCTCCTGCCTGGGCTTCCTGGCACCTGACTGCCAGTGTTACTAGGCAGCGGCAGAAGCCCGCCGTTGTGCCGCTCGCCGCTGCATGCTTCATGGCATTCACAAGTCTGCCGCCGGTCTGATGCATTGTTGAGCAGGAGTGTTGGCTACTTTTTTCCGCGGCCTTGATGTGACGTGCACCGCGGCTGCCCTGCTGACAAGCGAGGGCTGGCGTGTTGTGGACCGGTGCAGCGCCTCCTGCTGAACGTGGGTGGGCGTTGCTCGTGCTATTGCTGCCTGCAGCGCTACGGTGGCAGGCGCTCCCTCCCTGCTGCCTGCTACCAGCTCCTGTTGCGCGTGTTGCCTACCCCTGCTGAGCTGCTGTATTCCCCCCTGCTGCCAGGACCTGCTCCCTGCTGCCAGCGCTTGCCCCACGCTTCTTAAATTGCTATCCGCGTGTTCCTTTGCCGTTCAGGTATCTCCAGAGAGCTGCCGGAGGCTGTGGCGCAGACTGCTGAAGCCAGCAGGCTGTTGACCCCAGGTGGGCTGCTGGCGCGTGATGCTGGATGGTCGAGCTTGCTCTTCAAGTGCATGTCTGCGTCTTGCTTTCGCAGCGTGACCTGCTTTCTCTTGCGCAGCACCACTCGGCCTGCTTGTATGCGCTGTGCACCATGTTGCAGGCGCTGCGCATGTGCTGCTGTCGGGATGGGCGGGCTTGTTGCTTGCTGCCCCCTGGGCTTGTGCTTGCTAAGAGTGGGGTTGCCAGGCTGTTCGGCAGCACTGCGGTAGGCAGGTGGTGGCAGTGCTGGCGCGGCGGCTTGGCCTTGCACAGTTGCGCTGTCATGCTGCTCTCACCTGCACGGCCATCTGTTCCACAGGATGGCTGTGTCCATGACCACAACCATCAACACCGGCTTTGGCAGCAAGGTGCTGTCTCCATCCACAGGTGGGCGGTGCTCACCCCGCAACGCCGGCCTTGCTGTCCTTCCCAAGTCGCAGGATGCAAGCATGGGTCTGCGTGCTGCAGCTGCTGCCGATGCAGCCGCTGCTGGCGCCACAGCTATGCCTGCTCCGCGGCAGCTGCTGCCGATGCAGCCGCCGCTGGCGCCATGGCGGTGCTTGCTCCGCTGCCGCTGCTGCCCGTGCAACCCAGCCGTCTGCAATGCCATCACGTCCGTGTTGCTGCATCCCCGCACCTTGCAGGCCTGCTGCTGAAAAACCAGATGGACGACTTCTCCACGCCTGTCCAGCCCAATGTGTACGGCATCGCTCCCAGCAAGGCCAACTTCATCAGGTGGGCTGGGGTTGGTGCCTTAGCAAGGCGCACATGAGGACGGGTGGGCGAGTGCGAGGCATGCTGCTGCCATTGGCTCAACGGCCATCAGCAGAGGCAGCATTGAGCTGCAGCACTCTGCTGCCGCTGCTCCACGCAGGCCGCGCAAGAAGCCGTCCAGCAGCATGAGCCCGCTGATTGCGGAGCGCAACGGCAGCCTCGTGCTGGCCAGCGGCGCCAGCGGCGGACCGCGCATCATCTCAGCCGTGCTGCAGGCCTGCGTCAGTTGGGCTGGCAGCGGTGGGAAAGCGCCTTGCGTCGCTGCGTAGCATCCGCTGCCTGGTTGCCGTGCGTGGCTGCTGTGAGGGTCAGCTCTTAGCACTGCTGCCAACCCCCGCCCTCTCCAGGCTGGCGAAGGCGTGTTCCCCACAGTCGCCAACCCGCGCCTGCACCATCAGCTAACGCCCAACTCGCTGTGAGCTGTAGTTGAATGCAAGGGGTGCGCTGCAGCATCGTCCAGATGTTCTGCCCGGCACCGACTGCTGCAGTGTGTTGGCCAGTTCAGCCAGCTGCCCTCACTGTCGCGTTCATGGTGCCATCCACCCTTGCAGGTATGTGGAGGACTGGAACGCAACCGGCGTGACCTTCAAGTTCGATGCCGATACGGCAGAGGTGCGGAACTGGCAGCGGCATCAATCATGAGGCATGCTGTCTATGGCCATGCTGCCTTGCAAGGTCATGCGTGCTGCAACAGCTGCCAATGACGAGTGGTGTCGCTGCGTGCAACCCTTGACCTTGCACTGCCTCGGCCCACCACCTGCAGCTGCTGGGAGCGCGTGGCCATAACGTCACCAGCACAGCATGGGGCGCAGTGACGCAGGCGGGCCGAGCTGATCGTGGCGCTGGGGGTTTCGGCACCTGTCGTAGCGTGCTCCTCTGCTCACACAGCTGCTGGCGCATCCTGCATGGCATTCACAGCTGTCGCCCTCCCCTGTTGGCTGCCCTGGCTGCGCAGGCAATCCTTGTGGATGCCGACTCGGGGCGGTTGCACGGGGTCAGCGATCCTCGCAAAGACGGCGCGCCGGCTGCGGCCTGAGGCTGCAGCCGCTGACAGCAGGTAAGCTGCAGCCGGGCAGGCAAGTTGGGCTTGGACGGAGTGGCAGCAGCAAGCATGGTTCGATGTTAGCAGGACATGGCCACAAGCGCCCACGCATCTGCGCCTGCCATGTCGCCTTCACTGTGCCTTTCTGCGTTCAATGGCAATGCGCAGGTGCCGCCGCTGACTGACGCCTGGCTGTGTGCCTGGCGGCAACAATAATAGCACAGTAGACACAGCAGCATCCAGTAGTAATCGTGGCGCACTTGATTACATTTCACAGCCTTCCAGCAGGTGCTCGCCTCACTAAGTGCAGTAGCAGCAGCTGGCGCCCTTGTCCCGCTGCCAGCAGGCAGACATGCAGGGGGCAGGCAGCATTGTGAAACAGCCCACCTAACAGCAACCTGCGGTCGCTGCCGGCAGAGCCGCCTGGTATGGCGCGGCGCTGCAGCAATGCAGGCCCTCACTGTTGCGGCCCTGGGCAGCTGGCAGTCTATTTCGCCGGTGCGATGGCAGCTGAGGCAGCGTGCAGGCGACAGCTGGAGAGTTGCAGCCGGCGTGGAGGCGCATTGGCAGTCGCAGGTACGTTTTCGCTGTGCTGACTGTGGTGCGCTGTTCACTGAGTTGCTACACGCTGCGGTGGATGCTGAACAGCAGCTGCATACAGCAGGCGGGGGCAGGTAGTGCTGCTTATGTGCAGAAGAGCCGTGTGAGTATGGATGGGCTGATATTGCATCCCTGATTGTGGGACACGACAGATGTTTGCGGTGCATAGTACGGATGTTGCAAATCTGGCCACTTGCCCCGACTCAAACAGCTGCTGCTGTCCTTGCTCGCTGCAGGCGGGAGGAAAGGCACGATGCTGGCAGCAGCATGTGCAGTGCGCTGGAAACCGCAACAGCCAATATCGCGCAGCCCAGCGATTTCCTGCGCCAAGTGTGTTACATTCACCGTGCATATACGAGCCTCTCAAGTGGCCCAGGACACGGGGCTGGTAGGCCAGCCGAACCTGCCTTGGAAGGGGCGCCGCACCGCTGGGGCTCTCATTCGAGCCCCGGGCTCCAGCCTGGCTCCGCCCTTTCGGAGTAACCGCACATAGCCAGGAAAACCCCCGGTGAGGGAAAAGGATCTGGAGGACCGCAGTAAACTGCGGCTGGCTTAGAGAGCCCTGATCGGAACGGCGCAACGCCCCTTCTTCATGCACATTGCTTTCAAACCCAACCACTTTCCATACCAAGAGGTACAAGGGCATGCGCCCGTTCCCTGCTGCCCCGCAGCAATGCGGGGCCCTGGTGGGCGGGCCCCCTGATGGGGAGAAGCAGCATGTGTGTGCGTGCAAGTGGCCATACTGAGAGCCAAGTTGAGTCGCGCAAGGTGGGGGTGAAGGTGAGCGGCAAGCAAGCAAGGGTTCAGTGAGTGGGCGTAATTGAGCGTGTTTGGGCGTGAGTGAGCGTAATTGAGCGTGTTTGGGCGTGTTTGAGCGTATTGAGCGTGATGGAGCGTGAGTGATCGTTTCCGAGCAGCCAGGCAGCGTGGTGGTGGTGTGTGTGTGTGTGTGTGTGTGTGTGT
>RRZL01000054.1:4672552-4736951 GCA_006782975.1 Chlorella sp. Dachan | reverse complement strand
TCACCATTCCCCCAGCTCTCTCGCGGTCTAGCACAGCCACCAGCGGTCACCTGTCACCTGCCATTGCTCGAGAAACGTTGCTTACCCTTGCGACTATCTGCCAGTGACCCGTGCCAGCTGTTCGCCACCGGCCGTTCTAGCCCGCTGGCCCTGCTCCCCTGTTTGCCCCTGTTGCAGCCACCCAGCCCGCCAGCGGTACCAGGTTGTTTTGTCTGCTCATTTTGCGCGTTTGTTTGCCTGTTAGTTTGCGGTGCCGGGCGCGCGCTTCTGATATGCATGGGGTTGTCCCTACCCATGCCAGTCGGGCCGCCTAGTCTCGAGTGCACCGGTTTGCCTCCCCCTCCTCCCCCACCTGTCTGTTTAGTGGCCCAGATCCCCTTTTTTCCCCCGGCCGTGTGGGCCACCCGGGGACCTGTCATCGTATTGTTCGATTCAGACAGGTGTAAAGCCAGCCAGCCAGCCAGCCAGCCCAGGCTGTCCAGCCCAGTCCCCACACTGCTGCTGCAGCGATGACGGCTCGAGGGCCGGCGAAGCGGCTGCAGCGGCTGCGGCTGCAGGCGGTGGTGGTGTTGCGTGGGGCCGGCGAGTGCATCGATCACCTGAGTGGCTGTCCGACATCACGGTTGGGGAATGCCAAGGCGGGCGGCGGGCCTGGGCAAACAGAACAGTGCCTAAGTGCCGAGCCGGTCTGCAGGGCTTGAAGCACAGGCCCCCACGCAGGAAGCGACGCACTTGGCGTCCACTGCCAGCGCACTGGAGCGCCGCAGGCAAGCGCCAAGCACTTCTGCGGCACAGCCCACGCCAAAGCCGGGCCGCAGCGGGGCGAGCACGTAGCAATGTGATGCAAGATCGCGAGCAACTCAACAACGCTCCATGCCACTGCTGCCGCAGCTGCCGCCGTGACATGCCGTCAACGTCTCCACGTGCCACCTTGCTGGAGCTACTACCTGAGTGGAGATGGGCCTGACCAGCAGCTTGAGCTGCAGCCCCCCTCCTACTCCAGTGCCGGGTGCGAGCAGCGGCAAGCCGCTGTGATCCGCAGCGAGGGAGAGGCGGGCGCTGGCATGGGTCCTGAGCGCCTGGTAGCACCTTAGCGTTTCTAGGGTTTTCCCCGCCCACCAGTGCCACCATGCCCAAACTCTGCAGTGGGCTGGCACCAGTGAGCCAATCTGCCTGAAAGTCGTGCCTGCATGCCTGACAGTTCTCTTGCTGTGCTCGGTTGCATTTGCCCATGCACAGCGTGCATGACCGATGCATGCCCCGTGCATGCAAGTTCTGCTGACCTGCGTGAAAGTCCTCCTTGCATGCCTTAGCTTCCGCGGCCAACCAGCAGCCAGCTTGCATTACATTCAACGGCGGTACACGCCAAGTGCAACCGCGAACGACGTGCTGCACGCTACCGCCTGCTGTGGCCGCCACGCCGCCGCTTGTCCTCACGCTCCTCCCGCACTTCGCGCACCACCCGCTCCTCCTGCTGCGCCTCGTGCCGCCGCCGGCGACCGCTGTCATCCGGCCGCTCCTCATGCCGCGCCGAGCTGCCCTCCTGCACGATCCCCTTGAGCGCTGCGCCCAGCAGGCCGCCGCTGCCCAGCCGTCCGCGCAGGCGAGCGGGCAGCTCCGGCATCTGGCATCGAGTAGGAGGGGTGAGGGTGGGCAGAGGAGCGCATCACACACGCCGCCAGCAGCGGTGCAAACACGGTCACCAGCACTTGTGTGCAAACATGCTACACACCGCGTGACAACTCCGGTTGAACCAACCGCCGCTGCCGCAGCCAAGATGCCTTGAAGCGCAGCACCTTCACTGGGCCGGCACTGGCAACACACAACAAGCGCACCTCCTCGCGGCGCTGTCGCTTGGAATCGTGCTCCTCGGCAGGCGGCGGCTGGCTGGGCTCCTTGTCGGTGCTGCGCTCCTTCTTGTGCCGCTTCTCCTTCTTCTCCTGCGAGTCAGGGGGCGGCAGACAGACAGATCGCTGGTTGTCAGCACAAACGAACACCAGGCGACACAGAGTGCGGCAGGATAAGTGCACGGAACCAAACCCTCGTTGCACAGTCAGCAGGCATGTGCCGCCTGTCTGACACCGGCAACAGCCAGCAAGCCACACCCTCCTGGCCACCCAGCCCCGCACCCACCTTCTTCTCCTTGCGCTTCTTCTTGTCCCGCTTGCGGTCGCGCCGCCCGCGGTCGCCGTCAGAGTCGCTGCTGCCGCCACTGTCAGCCTCCGCCGCGCCAGCAGCAGCGGCCGCCGCAGGGCCTGAGCTCTTCTGGGCTGGCTTGGTGGGCGGCTGCGCTGCCTCCGCGTCTCTGCTGAGGTGGCGCTGCTCGCCAGCCTCACGCTCAGCTGCCGCTTTGGCTGCGGCCCGTGCATCCTCAGCCTCTGCTGCGTCCTCACGGCGGCGGGGGCGGCGGCCCTCCTCAGCACGCCCCTCGGCTGCAGCATCCCGCCCACTAGGCCGCTCCCTCTGCTCTCTCAGCGCTGTCGTCTCCGCCGCCGCCTGCTCCTTGCCCTCCCGGCTGCTGGGGCGGTCCGCTGGTTTGGCCTGCGGCTCCTCATCCTCGCGCTTGCGCTTGGAGCCGACACCTGCAACGGAGTGGCACCGGAATCCAACGCTGAACATCAATAGGCAGCGCTGCCAACGCAAAACCTGGGCATGACAGCCGGATGACATGGCATCACGCCGAGCTGCGCCTCTCCTGTCCTGCAAACCGCGCAGGCAAACACACTCCCCACATCTGCGCACCTGAGTCGCGCTCTTGCCGCTCACCACTGGCAGGGCGGTGGTGCCGCTCCTCCCGCTCTTTGGCCCCCTCGCGCGCCTCCTCGCGACCGTGCCGCCGCTCACCACTAGCAGGCCGCTCACCCCTGCCGCCTGGTGCAGCCGCTGCCTCCTTGCCGTCGCTGCTGCGCACAGCGGTGCGCTCCCTGCTGCCCCGCTCTGCTGGCTTGTCGGCAGCACGCTGCTCCCTTTCTCGCTGCTCCCGCTCCCTGCCGCTGCCGCCTGCTGCAGCTGCTGGAGCCTCCTCACGCCGCTGGCGCTTGGTGTCACGCTCACCAGCGGCTGCCTCCTCGGCTGCACGCGTGCTGCCGGTGCTAGCACGGGTGCCCTCACGCGGCTGGAATGCGGGGGCATCCACCCGCAGCCCTGCTGACTTGCGCTCCTCGCGCTCCTTCTCTCGCTCCCTGCCGGCTGGCTGAGCAGCCGGCTGCTCGCGCTGTGGCTGCTCGCGCCGCGGTTGCTCCTCTGCCCTGGCACCAGGGCGAGGAGGCCGCTCATCACGGCCGCGCTCGCCCCGCCGCTCCCGCTCGCTGCCCCCGGCTGCAGCCGCAGCTGCGGGCTGCTCAGCGGCGCGGCGCAGCTCAGTGCTGCTGCCGGCATGCTTCAGCTTGTCAGCAGAGCCAAATCCTGCAGCAAGACCATGAGAGATAGCTGATCAGATGAAATGGATGGTTGCTTCAGCAGGGCCGCCACTTGAAATCAGGCTTGAACGACCAACTTCCAGCACCGCAGCATGCGCAGTCGGACAACTTGCTGGCAGCAGTTGCAGCGGCAGCACAGTGCGGCAAGAGCTGCACGCAGCCGGCTCTGCTTAACCACCACTCAGCTTGAGCAGAGCATCACACCTGGAGGGGGGCCATCGTGAGCGGCAGGTGCAGCGCCGCGCTCGTCCCGACGCCGCTCCTCCCGCCGCTCCCGCTCAGGCCGAGCTGGCTCCTCGCGCCTCCCGCGAGCTGTGCCGCCCAGGCCAGGCGGCAGGGAGGGCCCCTTGCTGCTGTCGGTGGTGCGCCGGCCCTCATCCTTGCCGCCGCCTGCCCGCTTCTCCCCCTCTGCGGCTGCACCCGCCGCTGCAGGGGCCTCTGCCTTGCCCTTGCCGCCATCCTTGGCTGCAGCTGCGTCCTTGCCGACACCCTTGGCCTCCTTAGCGGCAGGCGCTGCGGCGGCAGGCTTGCCGCCCTCAGAGCCCGCTGCACCCTTGGAGACGGCAGGACGCGCGGGGCGCTTCTTGGGCGGCAGGCCGGCATACTCCTCACGTGTGGCCACCATGTTGCTGAAGGGGTGGGGGTGGGGAGAGGGCATGGTGTTATGGTAGTGCTAGCTGATGGAAATGAAATCCTGGTGGCCACAGCAAGGCAGAGGCAGCAGGTGCAGAGTGCTGTGCATGGGGTGCCTGCAGTGCCGGGCCAGTGCCGCCACGCGCGCAGCGGGCCGGATCCTTCCCCCCAACCCTATTTAGGGTTTTAGGGAACCCCTAAACCCAACCAACCTAACAAGCAGCCCGCTCACCGTGTCTTGTCCCGCATCTGCATCTCCAGGCCGGTGCAGTACATGCGGGCCAGCGTCTTCAGGTCCTCCCGCGGGTCCTTGTCGCTGCACAGGGCAGCAGGCAGGGACAGAGCGTCAGCAAACATGCTGGGGCAGGGCATGGAGTTTTCACAGCAATGAGCACGTCATGTTTGCAGCGCACGCCGCCCAGCGAGTACCTGCGAACTCTGGCCAGCTGTCAGCTTTGCGACATACCACATGCCTCCCACCCTCCTCACCGCATCGGGGCCAGGATGTCGATGAGCTTGCTGGCGTCCAGCTTGGTGGCCGGGTACACCTGCAGGCAGAGCAGCAGACCCCCGCAATCTTGTGTGTGCATGCATGTGGTGGGTGCGGCAGCAAGGCAGATCCGCATGCAGGAGCAGCTTCTGGGAGCAGCTGTCGGCACTGCCGCAGCAGTCACTGCGGGCACATTTCGCAGCAGTTGCCAGCCCGGCCCCGCCCAGCCACGCACCTTGACGCAGCGGTTGAGGGCCAGCAGCGCGTTCTTGGCCTGCATGTAGTCGCCGCTCTGCAGGCAGCTGCTGAACACCTCGTCCGTCAGCTTCTGCGGGGCGGAGGGGTGGGGTGTGGTGATGGATGAATCGGAAGCAACGGCGACATGTAGGCGGCGGTGGGCTGGCGGTGGCGTTACAGCTGCATGCTTACCGAGGCAACACTGGCAACGCAGCACCGTCCTCATGACATCCCGCCCTGCCAGCATGACTCGCCTTCTGCCAGTTGTGGCTGAGGTTGAGGAACTCGCGGTGATCCACGTTGCGCAGCCCGCCTGCTGCTGCCGCCTGCTCAGCCGGCTTGCCGCCAGCCTTGGCATCCGCTGCAGCGCCCTCGGCGGGCTGCTCAGCGGGCGCAGGCGTCGTTTTTCCAGCGGCTGCCTTGCCTGACGCTGCCACCACCTTGAAGCACTGCGAGTTGGCGCACTCCTTGGCGAAGATGTCCTTGGTCTGCAGAGGGATGGAGGCAGGGGTGCTGAAACATAAACAACAGGCACCACTGTGCAGCACGCCGACAGCAACACAGGCAGCATCTGGTGCAGCAGCTGACATGGACGCAGGCAGGCTGCAGTGCAGCCAGCACACACTCACAGTAGCAGACACCAGCAAGCCACACTGCAGGTCACAGAGACAAAAGCAGGCACCGCCGGTGCCGGGCAGCAACAAGGCAGCACTGCGGCAGCCGCTCAGCCGCCACCCGCTGCCCCGGCTGCTCACCCGCCAGCGCTCCACCATCGCCAGCACTTCGTTGAGGAAGATGCCAAAGTTGGTGGCCTCCCGTGCCGTGCACACGCGCACCAGGAAGCCGAACTCGCGCATGACCTGCAGCACGAGCACCCAGGGACGATTTCAACGGCAAGGCAGGACGGCAGGGTGAGTGTGCATATACCGCCAGTGTTTGCAGATGCAGGTCGGGCAGGCAGCCTGCCTGAACGCGGGCATCGCATCTTCACGCCATTCCAGCGGCTGCAAACCTGGCCGCCACACAGCTGCCGGCCGCTCACATGGTTGAGGGTGTTGAGCAGGTTGAAGCCTGGCACGTTCAGCGTGTGCACCTTCCTGCAAGTAGCGGGGGCAACCAGGCTTGCACCGATGGTCAAACAGCTGCCGAGAGGGCGCGCGAGCAGAGCCTGCCCACAGGTCAAAGCTGTAAGCTTGCTGGGCAATCAGAACGCGCAGCAGCCAGCCAGGCTCACTTGAGGAAGCGTGCGCAGTAGATGGCGTCGGATGGAGAGTTGAGCATGCGCGGCAGAATGCAGTGCTGCGAGGCAAGGGGGACGGGTGCGCCGCAGGGCAGGTCAGAGGCGGCAGGACGACGTGCAGGCAGGCTATATCACCAGCAGCTCCTACGCAGCGGCAGCAATGCGAACTCCTACCTGCGAAAACTCGCGGGGCAGCACCACACGTGCCGCATGCCCGTCCAGCACCCAGCTGCCCTTCTCGCTCTGCAGCCGCCGCTCCACAACCGCGGCGTTTGCCTGCTGCGCCTTGAGCTCGCCGGGAAGCTTGTCCAGCGCGGTCTGCAGGTGTCAGGGTGTAGGCAGCGCACAGTAAGGCTTCAGCGGCCATGGGAGAAGTCATGCCGTGCCCTCGTGCCCGCCAGTCACAGCCAGCAGTAACCGCAGCTGAAGCAACACAGCCTGCTGCTCGCACACGCACCTGTGCCCGCTCGATGTCCTTGCCCAGCTGCTCAATGTCGACTGTGGGGGCCAGCGGCATCTCGGGCGGGGGAGGCCCCCGGAAGCCAAAGCCTCCGTGCCCGCCGTAGTGCATGGGCGGGCGCTGCAGATGGAATGGAAGAAGTATGCGGGCCAGACGAACGGCGTCATTGGACACTGCAGACAACAACGCAGTGGTGCGGCCATGCCACCGTTCTGCCGCGCCACTGTACACCCACCCACCGCCGGACCGCCCACCCACCTCCGCGTCGCGCTTGGCGGTCTCGATGTCGCCCCTTGCGATGCGGATGTCAGTGCGCAGCTGGCTGATGGTGGCCTCATACCTGCGTGCAGTTGTTGGCGTAGTGCAAAGCTCGAAGTTCTGAAGTGCGGCCAGCAACAGGCACAGATGCCCATATAGACCATGCTGTGTGCGCCGGACACCGGTTACGCCGCCTGCCCGTTCGCCAGCTGACAGCCCCTCAGCCTCGCCTCTCACCGTGCGGTAGGCACCTCCAGGTCGTACAGCTGCAGCGCCCAAAAGGTGGTGTAGAGCGTGGGGGACAGGCCCCGCCAGGGGGTGGCGTCGCTGCTCGCCCCGTGCATGGCACGCACCTGGCGGGGAGGGGAGGGCGTGATGGTTTGAGCGGAAAGGTGGACACAAGGCTGCCATGCGGTGCACCAAACAAGCCAGTGGCAGCCAAAACACATCCACGCACCAACACAGCTGCCCCTCCCCACCTGCGCCTCGAGCTCCTCCCAGCGCTGGGCTGCGTCGGGCGCAGGGGGCGGCGGTGGCGGCACCAGCGTGCCCGAGGCTGCCACCTCCCCCGCCTCCAGCTGCCCATCATCCTCCATTACCTCCGCCCCGCCCTTGGCAGCGCCAGCAGGAGAGGTGGACATCTCCCCAATCTCCCCTTCCTCCTCCTGCTGCTCCCCAGCCGCCCCGCCAGCTGCGTCGACGGCAGCGGCGGCTGCTGCTGGTGGGGCGATGCCGCGGATGAGGGGCCGGTAGAAGCTGAAGATCAGCTCTGGCTCCACGCTGTACTCAGTGGCCAGCTCCTGCGGGGGGCAAGTGGGGAGGGTATGTGAGGAAGGTGTGTGGTCGGCAGACACCTGCCATCTCGTAGGGGTGGCCTGGCAGCGAGGAACCAGGGTGGCTTGGCAGCCCAACAGGCATACACGCACCACATGCGCGCGCCATTGCACCGGCAATGTCGTTAGCGGCACAGGTAGCAGCAGCGGTTGGCAGCAGGCAGCATCCCCATCAGCAGTTGCGCACCTCCATGGACGGCAGCAGGGCGCGGTAGTCAGCTTCTGGCAGGGCGTGCTGCAGGAACTCTGCATACTGCGAGCATAAATGGGCAGTTGGAGGGGAGCGGTGAGCCTGTCGGTCGCGTACGACACAAATGGCAGTGGCAGCCTGCTAGGTTGCTGCAGGCAGGCGTGGGCGGCGTGCAGCTTGGGAGGCATCTACAGGGCACTGGCAGCGCAACCAGCGTGCAGCCTGAACAACAGCTGCAGCGCACCTGCGTGCAGACCTCCTGGCACTTGTCGTACAGCTCGGCAATGAGCTTGAGGTGGGTGGACTGCAGGAAAGCGGGGTGGGAGGGAGGTGATGCCGCCTCAGCAGCAGCGGGGAGGCAGCGCATGTGCGGCGGTGGACGCAGCTTGCCCGGACAACGCCACAGCCTTGCGTTGCGGTCGCAGCAACTGCCCACCTGGCTCTGCAGCACGATAAGCTTTCGCTGCTGCGCCAGCAGCACCAGCAAAGGCATGGCCAGCCGCTGCTCCGCAGTTTCGCCCTGGGTGAGCGCTGCGAGCAGGCGCGCTGAGGCCCGCTGCAGGCTCTTGTCGCTGCTACGGTGCTCGCCCTGTGAGGCGGGTGGAACAGGTGGCATGGTGCCGGGTGGCAGTGCTGCTGGCTCTTCTCCTCAGGCAAGGACAGCACTGTTTGGCGGCCCAAAACCCCCGCAGCATAAGCCTCGTGCCTCAACGCAGCTGCCAGGTGGCACCCCTGCAGCCCACCTGAGTGATGACCTCAGCCCGCAGGGTGTCTGAGCCCGCCAGAGCATCCAACTGGCCCTCGCTCACGTCGAACACTGCCTGGTGCCCCTGCAGACGGTACGTCGGAGGTAGATGTGCTGCGCATCAGTACCGCAGCCAGATGCAAAGCAAGGTAGGTGTGTGCAGCAGCTGCCGCCATCTAGCTGCACACAGCCAAATCGCCCGCCTGCATGTCTTGCTCTTTGCTGAGGACAGACCGCCTGCAGCTAGCATGCCCCTTCCCAACGTCTCCACGGCCCCCTTTAACCTCCACGCCCGTCCCCAGCTCTCACCGTCATGGTCTGCACCATCTCCTTGAGCACCAGCAGGTCCAGTGACTCGCTCGACTTGAGCTGGTTGGCCACGTACTGCAGCAGCGCGTTCACCTCGACCTCGCTGCAGGAAACGGTGAGGGGAGCAGGGCGGCGGGTGGAGGTGCAGGCATGGAGGCCAGTTGAGAACGGCGACCGGCGGGAGACGATTTGTTGAAGCTGCAACTTGGGCTGCACTATCACGAAGTTGCCACGAAAGCACAGCGCATTGCGCAGCAGTGCAGCGGCTGCAACTGCCTGCACCGACATTCCTATGCACAGCCATCCCATGTGCGCACCCGTGCTTCTTGCACAGCAGGCCAGTGAAGGCGGCCAGCCACTGGTACCACTCCTCCAGGTTCACGCCGTCATCCTGCGGGGGTGAAGGAGGGTGTGACGAGGCTGCAATTCAAAACCAGCTGACGGTGGACAGGACTGAGACAGGGCCAGCACAGTGGCAGGTGTGCATGCCTCCTTCTGGCTGGTCTCCCCTGCAGCGCGAGGGCTGCGCCTGACCCACAGCAGCCAGGCCGCTGCCCCCTCACCTTGAGCTTTTTCTTAGGAGAGGCCAGCTGCTTGAGGACGGCAAAGGACATGACATCAAAGGCCATGGGCGTCAGGTACTTGAGGCTCTCAACGATGGACGTCACCATGCCGGGCATGCCCATGACCTGAGGGAAGGCGTGGTAGAGGGGAAGGGTGAGCACCGCGTGCAGGCGCGCGGCGCCACAGGTGCGCCGCCCACGCAGCCGTGTGCCGACAAAATCCCGCTGCCTTGCTGCCAGCGCCATGGCACGCGCTGCAACCAGCATCCTGGTGCACTCGCCTGGCGGATGAGCTGCTCCGCCACCGCCAGCGGCGCCGCGTGCATGATCTTGGCCAGCATGCGGCCCAGCGGCTTCATCGTCACCTTGGCCTCCTTCTGCGGCAGCGGGGAAGGTGAAGTGACAGGGCGAACCAGGGGTGAGCGAGGAATACTTGTCGGCTGGGAGCAAGGGCCGCTGGACAGCAAAGTGAGGGTGAAGGACAGGCTGCTCTATGCCGCCCTGACAAACGCGATCAGCGCACCTTGTTGGCGGGGGCGGTGACACGGCGCAGGATGCGCCGCACCTCCGTCTCAGCCAGCTTTGCGGCCGCGGTCAGCAGCGGCGAGCTCTTGGCGCCCTCCTGTGGAGGGGGCGGGGGCAGTGGTGTGTGATTGGGTTGAGTGGGCAGCTCCCAGCTGCCCATGTATCACACAGAACACTGCAAGCAGCTGCCTGTAGACCTCAGCTGGCAGCCCACCTTGAGTGCATCGGCGTAGATGCAGAAGCGGTCGGTGTACGGCAGCTGCTCTAGGGCGCGCCAGATCTCGTACACCAGGCCTGCAGACGTGCATATTGCAGGGCGTGGTGCAGCCGTCATCAGACCATGTGTGCACAAACCCATCTGCAACGGCAGAACGCCGGAGCCCAACATGCCCCATCAGCCCCGCCGGCAGCGCACCCGCATTGCCGGGGATGAGCGACATGGCCGGCAGCACTGCCTGGGTCAGCAGCTCCAGCACCTGCGGCACCATTCAGGATGCGTGCAGCTCAGCAAGTGGTCTTGCAGCCGCGCCGGCAGCAGCAGGCAATGCCCTGGATCCACCCCGGCTCCCCCCTCTGCCAGCCGCACCGCTACACACAGCCCCCTGCACACACCTGCTCGTGCGTGGCCTTGCTGGCGGGGTGCATGCCGTTGTTGGCGGTCAGGATAGCCGCCAGGGTGCGCACCAGCTTGGTCAGCACTGCGGCAGATTAAGCAGCATCAAAAGCGTTGGTCCGCAGCTGAGGCCAAATGTGCAGGCGGTACGACTGCAGGCAGGTCTGGAGTTCGGCCCGCCTGGCCCGCTGCCAAGCCTGCGCGGCAGGCTCAGCCCAACCGCTGGTGATGATGGCGCTACCCACCTGTGATGTCATGGTACAGGTGCTGCCCTGCAACTGTCAGCAGCTCCAGCAGACGGGGCGGCAGCTGAACCGACGGCGCGCCATGCCCGGAGGCTATGGGGCTGCAGGCAGCCGCACACACAGGCGCCAGCTCACGCCCAATCAGCTCGCCTGCAGCAGGAGCAAGGCGCTCAGCATCAGAGCAAGCCATCTAGCCCGTTCAACCCCTAGGGAAATCCGCTGCCGACGCCGGCTGCAGGTTTGATACAGAATGAAGAGAGAAGCGCATCAACCCAACGCAGCAGCCACCAAGCACGCTCCCCTGGCACTCACACAGCGCACGGCCCACAGCTGGGAAGATGGCAAAGTCGGAGATGCCCAGAGTGCGCAGCCACCGCATCAGCTGCTGCGCGTGCTCCCAGTCGCCAATCTGAGCGGTGGGATGCGAGGGCGTGAAAGTCGTGCCATTGTGCTGCGCAGGAATGCAGCAACCAATCAAGTTGCCATTGTAAGTTACCACGGCTGTGCCCCACCTGCAGCAGCGCCGCCAGCAGCAGCAGCTTCTGGTTGGCGGCCTCCAGGCTGGTGAGCGGTGCAGCATACGACGTGGCAGCAAGCTCAAGCGCCACTGCCGTCAGGCCCGACCGGCGCGGGCCCTGCCCCGCCTCGCCGCCTGCAGCTGCGCTGGTGCCTCCCAGGGCGCCGCTGTGCTCCCGCCGCAGGCCCAGGCCCGGAGGGGCCAACGGCGCCGCTATGTCTGCTGCTGAGGCCAGAGAGATGATGCCGATGCGGGAAATGCCCTCAATCATCTTCTTGGTGCCCTCCTCAAACGCTGCAGGCAGGCAGGCAGGCAGCAGGCGGGCAGATGTGCATCAGGCAAGCAGCAAGCTTATTCTAAGTTGCCAGAGCACAGGTACTACGCATTCCTTCAAGGCAGCCAGGCATCCCGGGAGACTGGCAGCCAGCACAATAACACTCAGCGGCACAGCCTTTCTACGGCCCAACAAGCGCACCTGTCTTCATCTCCTCATCCGAAGGCGCCATGTGCGACAGCACTGCCTCCAGGCTCGTGCGCCCCGCCTGCAGTGCAACCAGTTGCAGAGTGCCCTTGGCTGCAATTGCGGCAGGGGGCGCAGAGCTGCGGCGCCAGGCAGGGGCGGCAAGCTGCGGCATGCCATCCACGCCGGGCAAGCCAACCCATCCAGCAGCTGAACGCGCTAAACATGACCAGGCACGCACACGGCCGCCAGCACACCTGCACCAGCTTGGCGGCGGCGACGTACAGGCCCTGGGGAGCAGGCTTGGCGGGGCGTGGCGGCTGCACAGTGCTGTCCTCTCGGCAGCGGTAGAAGTGGAAGCCCAGCACCTGGGCGCATGCATCCGCACTGCAACAAGGGCAGGTAGCAGAGGGTGGCAGGCGCAGTTCAGGTTGCAGTGAGTGGCAGCCATGAGCCCACGCTGGCAGCAGCAGCAACAGGAGCAGCAGGACCGGCGGTCGGCAGCAACACCAGCATCACACACGTGCACGGGGCTGGATGCACAACTCACAACCGCACCTGAAGGCGGGCACCAGTCCCAGGAATGCATCGTTGCTGGGCTGGGAGGTGAAGGCATCCAGCACCACACTGCGGGTGGAGGCGAGGTGGGGCATCAGCATGTTGATGGTTACACACACGTACTCATTCTCGAAGTGTGCTGCAGCACTGCCCGGCCCTTCGCTGCAGGCTGAGGGCGGCTCTTGCTAACCACAGGACCATTCCCTGCAGCCCGCCCTGACCTGAAGCAGCGGTTGGGGTCCAGGTCAAAGTAACCGATCAGCGCCTTCATCTCAGCCAGCTGCACGGCGCACGGGTGGTTGGGAGTGCACGATTCAAGCCTGTGCGGAGCAGCCTGAATCAGGTCCAGCGACAGCCACACCATCTGGAGCATCTGAGATTTCTTGCCGGTCACAGCTGCGGGGCAGCAGCACAACCCAGCTGGACATGCAAGCGGCAGACAGGCAGCCAGCAACCCTTGCAGCACGCACCACTGCAGTCGTGCAGGCCTCTGTCAGGCGGCCGGCGGCCTGCTGGTTGAGCAGCGTGGCCAGCTTGGCATAGCCCTCGCTCTCCTCCCGCATCAGGTTGAACCTGGTTGAGGGTAGATGGGGGCATTGCAGCGTGTGTTTGCAGCGCGCCACCTTGCACCAGCAGCCAACCTGCCACTGGCACACAGAGGCGCAGCGGTGCAGTCTGAAAGCACATCCACTGACAACCAGCCCTCCCCGTGCTCGCTCTGCCGCCCCAGTGCCCCTGCCTCACTTGCGCTGCTGGTACACGTGCTTGGTGTGGGAGCGGATCTCGCGCTTGCGCCACATCTCCCGGCTCACCACCAGCCCGCACTCCTCAAAGAACTCGCCATCGCCCACGCAGAACAGCTGCTGCTTGGTCAGCTGCGCAGTGGGCGAGCGGATGGGCAGGCAGCGCGCGGTGTGCGCCAGGCGGCAGCTAGAACTTCCGGGCCGTCTGAACGCCGCCATCCTCGAGCAGCCACTTTGCAAGCAGCAGCATGGCGCAGTAATGGACATCGTTGCCACAGCGTCAACTGCACTCCGACTGCGCACCAGCGCCTCCTTGAGCGCATCTTTCGCCACATCCGCCAGGCGCGACTTGGCGTCGCCGCCCGACGGCGCATCCTCCACCTCCTGCCAGGCATACCTGCAGGGCCAGTTTAAGGGGCACGTGCAACACACTTTAGCACTGTTGCAGATAGAGGGAGGTTCCAAAACCGCAGTAAGGCTCGCTTGCTAACAGCGGCAACACAGCAGCGGGGCACTTGGGCGTGCGTTCAACTGCTGTCAGCACACGGGCCAAGCTTTGATGAGCAGCCGCAGCACGGGCAGCAGCAGGGCAGCACCAGCGACATATGTGCAATCATGAGAAGCAGCAGCACCAGGGACGGCGCACCAGAGCGCATCCGCCAGGGCCTCGCCCAGCGCCTCGGCTGTGGCCTCAACACCGGACGCCCGCACCGCCAGCACCACCTTGCCCGGCGGCAACAACCCGCCTGCAGCAGCGCAGCAGGGGGGTTACAGGCAGGCAATGCGTGTGGATAAGCAGGCGACCACAGGTCCATAGGGCCCGGCAAATGCCTCTGCACCAGCTGCGGTTCCATCACATGCCGCCGGCAATGCAGCGAAGCCGCAGCCCAGCACACGCTGCCCGCCCCCACGCACCCGCCGTGGCGCGCGCCAACTCCAGCAGAAAGTGAGGAGTGTTGGCGGCTGTCACGCCCGGAACTGTGGGGCCCACATCGCTGACCACCACCTGCAGCAGCAGCGGCCAAAAGTGTGTGCAGCAGCGGCGGCGGTGGCGACGGCAGTGGCGGCGGCAGCAGTATGATGCGGCGTCGGGACGAACAGCAGCCGCAACATCATCTTGACATCATGCTGCATCGGGGCGTATAGATTGCAAGCACGGAAAAAGCCCAGGAGCGCACCTCGCCGCGAGAAAGCGAGGCGATGAGCGCCGGAGACAGCACCGGAGCATCTGGGGACAGCGACATCGCGCCCTCGATCGTTCGCGAGCTGCCGTAGGGGCTGGAAAGCCCTCCCGAGCCCCGACCGAAATTGGCCCTCGCTGCGCGGCCCTTCAAGCGCTTTCGCAGTGCATGTCGATGTCTGATGAGTGCGCCGATGGATT
Source organism: Chlorella sp. Dachan (assembly GCA_006782975.1). NCBI lineage: Eukaryota > Viridiplantae > Chlorophyta > Trebouxiophyceae > Chlorellales > Chlorellaceae > Chlorella > Chlorella sp. Dachan. The sequence continues at coordinate 4,722,532 of RRZL01000054.1, read as the reverse complement.
GATCGCGCCCCGGCGAGCTCCCAAAGCGCTGCATGGAGGCCGCCGCAGCGTTCGCCGCACGGAGAGCTCTTTTCAGTCCCCCAGCACTTGATCCTGTCTTGCAAACCTGTGTCTAACGATCGGCGCATCGAGCGCAGCCAGCGAGGCGCGGTTGGGGCCGCACGCCTCCCGTTCTCTCTGCTGCCGGCTTCCTGGCCCCATCGGCCTTGCGTGAGTGATGTGGAGGTGTCGTGAAATTTAAAACACATTGTCGAGCCCACAAGCTGCTCGGGTGTGCCCCCTACCGCCGCCGCCGCCGCCGCCGTCGGGTTCTCACCAGGTCTGCTCCCGTCCCCCACGGCCCCAGGCCCCGTACCTCACCAGCGGTGCCCCACTGCTGCGCCCGCATGGGCTTAGCGGCGGCTGGAACCATCAGCCCTGCCCTGCGGCCAGCCTTGCACACCTCTCGCACCGGCCGCAGCCGCCGCCTGCAGCCCACCCGTGCCATGCTGCTGGAGCACCTGCCCGCCCTGGAGGGGCGGCGCATCGTGCTGGCCTCGGCCTCGCCTCGCCGCCGGGAGCTGCTGTCCGCCATGGGCGTGCAGTTTGAGGTGCGGCTGTGGATTCAGGCACGGGCGGGCAGCGCGTCGGAGCGCTGATGCCAATACGTGCCCACCAAGTGGTCACAGCGCTTGCCTCACCGCCCCTCTCCCCCAGACCCTCCCCCGCTGCACCAGGTGGTGCCCAGCAGTTTTGAGGAGACGCTGCCCAAGGACTCGGTGACTGCGGCCGAGTACGCCCGGCTCACGGCGCTGCACAAGGCCCAAGATGTGGCCCGCGCGCTGGCAGCCGCCGGCGACAGCGGGCAGCAGCCGCCGGTGCTCATCATTGGCGCCGACACCGTGGTGGAGTATGGGGAGCACATCCTGGAGAAGCCTGCAGGTGGGTGGGTGGCCAGGGGCCGTGGTGAGCTGGCCGGATTTGAAGTGGCTGAGTTGGCAAGGCGCTGTCGTGCAGGCCAGCCCTGCTTCCAGCTTGCCTGCTCCCCATGCCGCCCCCGCCGCCCTTGGCACGCAGACGCGGACGACGCGCGGCGGGTGCTGCAGATGCTGAGTGGCAAGCGGCACCATGTGCACACGGGCGTAGCGCTGGTCATGCCGCAGAGCCTAGCAGGTGGGGGAGCAGTTCCACATGTTGTCGGCTGCCCTGCCTGCCCGCACATGTCGGGCACCTCGGCTGCCCTGCCTGTGCTGGCAGGATGCACTCAACCCAGCCGGCTGTGCCTACCGGCCACCCCGCAGATGGTGACCCACCGCACCACAGCTTTGCGGTGACCACCAACGTTGAGTTTGATGCGCTCAGCCCCGCCGCCATCGATGCGTATGTCGCCTCGGGCGAACCATTCGACAAGGCCGGCAGCTACGGTGCGCCTGGCTGCCGCTGGGGCTGCTACGTGCGTGCGGGGGTTCCGGCGCTATTGCTGCTGCCGCATTGTGTTGCGTTGCTGCGCCGCGCCTGCGCTGAGCAGCCACCCACCCTGCCACTCCCACCACAGGCATCCAGGGGCTGGCAGGCAGCTTTGTGCGCGGCATCGAGGGCTGCTTCTTCAATGTGGTTGGATTGTGAGTGTGCGGATGGAGTGATCGCTGAGCGCAGGGTTTTGATGCGGGCAGCGCTGCACGATGCTTGTTGCCGCACCTCCACTAGGGGTCCGCTCCCCAAGGGGGCTCCTCCCGTGCACACACGACGACCGATCGTTCCCGTCCACGTGAGTCGCGTTTCCGCCGGATCCCTCCGCCCCCCTCACTGCCGCAGCCCCGTGCACCGCTTTGGCATCGAGCTTGGGCGGCTGATAGAGAGTGGCGCAATGCGGTTGTGATGCTTGGCCTGGCTTGGCTGTAACGCAGTACGGCTGCGATCGCGACGGCGGCGGTGGGAGAGCGGCGGGTGCTTGGCGGGTGGCGGCACCCTTGGCCTGAGCGGCAGGCCCTCCCGTCCGGGTGTGGGCGCCCCTGCCGCCGACCACACCCTGCTGCAGCCTCTGGCCCGTATGCGAAGCGCATGTGTTGCATGGGAAATGGGCTCCACGGCAATTGGGTCTGGGGCCCTGAAACGTGCTCGCCGCGCGCCGCCCGGCGGGTTTACAACTCTGAATGTGATGCAGTTTGAGTTAGCTGGACTCCGGCCTGGGTTGCGGCTGTGCAGCAGGGTCGCGCATGTCTCCACCAAGCCTCCCACCACGCTTTGGGCCTCACCCGCTGCCCTTACACCTCGTTACATGCGTTGAACTGTGTGCGAACGCCGCAAAGGAGCGGCAAGCCTGAGAGAGCGCGGGCGGGGCGCCGCCACCTGGCAGCACGGCACAGCGCCGCCGGCGCCTGCTAACCAGCTCATCAATCAATCGCAGTTGCCGCAGTTGCCGCCCTTGCCGCACTTGCAGCCGCAAGCGCGGGTGCAGACGGTGCCGCGCTTCCTGCAGGCACACTTGGGGCCGCACTTGGCGCCGCGGCAGCGGCACTTCAGCGCTGCCTTGCCCCTAGCGGCGTGCACGCTGATCGTGGGCACGCCCGTGGTCTCCACGCCGCTGAACCGCAGCATTTCTGCTGAGCGTGGCGGCGCCGGCTGCAGCTGGCGGGGTTCCACCGCCTTGCTGAGCACGCCGGCATTGGTGCGGACCTTGTAGGCACGCTTGCCGAAGGCCCTGCTCACTCCAATCACAACAGCCACTGGCTTTTTCGGCACCTGCACCGGGTCGCCGCCCACTGTGCCACACTTCGGCAGCGTCAGCAGCACCACGTCGCCCACGTTGTACTCCTGCATTCATGTCAGGTCATGCATTGGTTGGTGGTCAGCACATGGTCAACAGTTTTCACAAGGGGTGGCTCGCTGCTGGAGACAGGTGAGGTGTGATAGCCCTACTTTCAATGCGGTCATTTCATTCCTGACGCAGGCATTGGCATTGTCACTCAGTCGGGAAAGCAAACTGCTCAGCTGCACTAGCTTGTGCCAGTAAGACCCACGCGACTCAATTGGCCATACCCCGACCAAGACACCTGCCCCAGCCTAGACGCACCCGCGCCTTGGCCTTGCCGCGGTGCTGTGCTTTGATGCGGGCGCGGTTCTTCTCATGGTCTTTCAGCACCTGTTGCCGCATCTCCGCCAGGTGCACTGGCAGCTCTGCAGGGCATGTACCAGTGCTGCGTTAGATGGCAACAGCAGCCGTTCTTGTACAGCACGCACTGTTCAGGCGTCGCGTTTGCAGCACATGCCCTGCTTCCCGCCACAGCTTCACACTGCATTGCTCACCTAAGTCTGGTGCTGCGTTGCTGGGGCCTGCCTCCTCCGCCGCTGCACTGCCGGGGCCTGCCACCTCTGCGGCTGCACTGCTGGGGCCTGCCTCCACCACACCACCCTGCCCCTCGACAGAAGGGTGGCAGGGCCCTGCTGCTGCTGCTGCTGCTGCTGCTACTGCCCGGCTTGTTGCGAGCAGCTCCAGCACCGCTGGCTCGGTCTCTGCACTGCCAGGCGCCTCCATGCCTTGCATGCCCGCTGCGGCTGCCTGTCGCCGGCTGCTGCGCCGTGTCAACACAGGCTCCCGGCGCAGCTGCTCTAGCATGCTGACAGCCACCTCCTCATTTGACGCGACAGCTGTGTCTGCTGCACCTGGTTCGCTGCTTGGGCATGCTGCGCTGCTGGGGCCTGCCCCTGCTGCTGCACTGCTGGGGCCCGGCTCAGCTGCCCCTGCTGCTGCACTGCTGGGGCCCGGCTCAGCCGCCCCTGCTGCGCTGCTGGGGCCTGCACCAGCATCCTGTGCAGCCGCTGCTTGCAGGATGCCGATCACGCGGCGGCGCTTGCCTGCGGAGCTGCCCACTGCTGCTGCACGCTGCGGCATTGCCCGCGAGGGTGGCTCCCCCTGGCCGCCATCAAGCGGCGCTGCCTCCTCTGCCAGGATTGCTGCCAGCCGGCTGCCTGCTGCCTGGCGGCGGCTGTGGCGTGTGCCCACAGCTGCCAGCCACTCTGCTGCCTCCGGCTCATCGTCTGATGCGTCCTCCCAGTCCTCCTCATCTGACAGCTCTGGCAGCTCAGCCGCTGCAGCTGCAGGCCGCTTCTTGCCGCCGGTGCTGCGACCAGCAGGGGGGGCTGCTGCTGCCGCTGAGCGGTGAGCGGCTGCATTTGGCAGCGCCGCCTCTGCAGTGCTGCAGGGGCAATCGCACAGCAGTTGAAATAAGTTAGGTCGGGCAGGGCAGTCCAGTCTCAACGACGCCATGCCAGGCAGCACACACCGGCAGCACACAACAGTGTTCAAAAGGCGAAATGAACACATGGGCGCGCAACTGGATGCCCATGTCAGCAGTGACCTGCTGCAGCGCACCTCTCAAACTGCAGCACCGTGTTGACCTCCTCGACCGACGGACGCTTGCTGGTGTGCGGCAGTGTGCCGTACAGCACAAAGTTGCGGGTCTTGTTGTTGCTGAACACAGAGCAGGGCCGGTTGTTGATCATGTCCTGCACGCGCATGACCTGCTCAGGCCAGCTGTAAAGAAAGGTGGGACCAGGCCAGGGAAGTCGCATGTCAAAGCAAGTCATTAATAACGCTGCGCACTTCAGGTCATGCTGTAAAGCTTGCTGATGCCGTGGCACATCCGTCTGAGCAAGCACTTCCGAAAGGCTGGCATTCCAAGACCTCACCATGTGGTGGGCGCCTTCATGAGGTTTGTACGCACCGTGTCCCGCAGCATCCGGTTGGCCCGCTCGCTGCAGCCCTGCAGTTGCGAAAGGGAAGAACGACCTGTGTCAAAAGCGTTCAACAGGCATCCGTCATTTCAAACGCAGGCACGCTGAGGCAGCATGGCAGCATGGCAGTGTGCGTGATGCATGGCTGGCAACTGTGGGCACAGAACACTGCCGCGGCGCTGTGCGTGCCTGGCTCTGGGGGTGGCCGACAGAGCCGTGGATGAACTCCACGCCAAACAGGTCGCACAGCTCGTTCAGAATGGCGTTGGCAAACTCGCTGCCGTTGTCGGTCTGCAGCTTGCCGGGCACCATAGTGTCCATCCAGAGGAAGTAGATCTGCAGTGGGCGATGGGGCGGTGCACCGTGCATGAGTAATTCGAGACATGGCAAGCCGGGACTGATGGGCAGCAGCTCCCCTGTGGTGCTACTGCCATTGCTGTCACTGCCGCAGCAGCGTGGCTCGGTACCGAGCATCAAAAGAGCAAAGCTAGGGCCAGACTTGCAGTTCAGCACACTCAGTAAGCCGCCATGCCCGGCACTGCATCCCACGCGGGCAATCACACCCAGGGTGCTCACCTCCCGGGCCACACCAATGGCGCTTTTGCTCCGCAGCGCCCGCAGCCACACGCGGCGGGTGAACAGGCACACATACATCAGGACGTACAGGAACTTCTCCGCCCGTGGCTGCGTGTCGTTCTCGTCCTCGCACAGCCGCACAACATCGGCCTGCAGGGGGGCGCAACCGGTGCACCACATGCGCTGTGGCGGGCTAGCAGGGCAACAACAGCCACGGCACGCACGCAACAGCTGGTGCAGGCAGGCAGGGAGGCAGGTAGGCAGGCAGGTAGGCAGCACCATCCGGCCCACCTGGCAGTGGTGGAAAGGAGCCAAGAAGCCGTCCAGAGGGTGGGGGGGCGGCAGCTGGCTGGCCAGGGTGGGCTTGGTGTCCACGTAGAAGGGGTCTCCCTGCGGACATGGCCGGCACGCATGATCTTGGACATGAAACAATCCTCCAATAGACAGCGTGAGGCAGGCGCTACAAGGCGCATGGCATGTGCAACCGAGGTCAGCGGCAGCACTGCAAGGCAGCCAGCCACCCCAGCGCAAACGGCAGCCGCCCAGCCCAAGCGCACCGCCATGTAGAGCTCAATCGACTCCTCTGTAAAGCCGCATGCACCGTAGATGACGCGAGACTTGCCATCAGGGCCAGGCGCCATCTTGGATGGCAGGTGGTGCCGCATCTGCAACCAGGCACGGGGGTGGGGGGAGGGAGGGGTGGGGGAACAGGGCGGGTGGGGGAACAGGGGGCGAAGGGAAGGGCAGAAGCACGTGGCCATGTGCAGGCAAACGAGCTTCGATTTGCAACCCTGCTTGAAGAGCTTTACACGCACGTGATAGAACAGCTGGGCGGGGCCCACTGTGCCCAGCAGCTCCAGCTGTTGCTCGATCACCGACGGCACGTCCTCGATGGCGAGGATCGGCACCTTGCGTGGACCAATGCTGTCGTGCAGCGGCTGCCACCGCACCAGCACCGTCTTGCCGGAAAGGGACGTGTCCACGCTTATGGTCTTGAGCACCTGCATTGTTCAGGACAGCCCAATGCCTCACTACAATGCGACCAACAGTCGAAAGTGGATAGCAACGTAGCGGCGCCTCAGGAGTCCACCAGCCTGATGCACACATTGCACTGCTGTAGAACTGGCTCACCTTCTCGCTGAACTGCTTGGGAACTTTCAGCTCCTGCATCACAGAGGAAGCTGCAGAGGCCTTCTTCTTGGCCCCTCCCGCGCCCCGCCGCCCGGCGGCACGCTGCGCCGACGCCGCCAGGGAGGTGCTGCCGCCTTTCAACTGATCGGCGCAGCTGTCGACGTCCGCCTGGCTAAAAAAGGACTGGTGGCGGCTGTTGGCACGCCTTTCGGCGGCATATTGGATGAAGATGGCCGCCTGGGCCTCGGCCATTTTGAAAAGAGCGAGGCTGCAGGGCGCGGGAGGGGCCTTGAAGATGTGTTAATAACCGATAAGGTAAAGGGTATGACCGAGATCGCGCGGCGAGCACGTTTCAGGGCCCCAGACCCAATTGCCGTGGAGCCCATTTCCCATGCAACACATGAAGGGGCCGGATGGGCTGGGGAGGTTTGCACGTACCCGCAGGCGCCGCGGTTAGGTTGAACATCTTTGATAAACAGCCTGCAAACAGAGACCCAGCCGGCCTGGCAGCACCGAGCGCACGATGGGGGGAGGCCCCCGACACTGTGCAGCGCTGCTCCTGTTGTTCGCGACGGCGGCGCACGCGTATGATTTCCTGACACTCAGCGCGTGAGCTGGGGGCGGGACTCCGTCGTGGCCACGCGGGGTACCTCCCCCTGTGCAATTGAGCGGCTTGCACGCCGTCCTCGTGGTCTACGAGGCACGCACTGCGACTGCAGATCGCGCGTGTCGCGGCCCAGGGGCAGGGGCCGCTGCACCACCGCAGCTCTGCCGCCGCCGCCGCCACGCGCCCTGCCCACCCTTGCGCCGAGGCCTGCTGCAAACCTCCCTGCCCCACTCGCAGTGGCTGGAACCCCAGCGAGTGCTGGAAGAGCGCGGCGGGCGACAAACCGTGCCTGCAGACACCCTGGTGAGGGAGTGGGCCATGGCGCTGTGCCATGTTGCCGCCGATGGGGTGCCGGCGGCGGGCGGCAGTCATGCCCGTTTCGTGCAGATCTGCTGTATTTACCACCCCTGCTGCGCCCCGCTCATTGCCCACCACTGCAGGGCCACGTTTGGTATCCAGGGACTAATCCCTACCAACAATGACGCTGCCTCGGCGGCGCCGCAGTGGTGCCCAGCCCCCGGCTTTGACCCCGCCAACCTGGGCGAGCAGCTGACGGCCAACCTCAGCTGCTGGGCTCCCGCCTTCTCACGTGAGGCAGTTGCATGCAATGAGTGTACGCAACAGCCTCTTGGTCTGCAGCCTTACTGAACCAGGCCGCCTGCTGTGCGCACCATGCTGTAAGTCACTCTCCACACACCCTGTGCCTCTGCCCCGCCGCCCTGCAACCCGCCAGAGCCCAACGAGGAGCTGTGGCAGACGCAGTGGGAGCAGTGGGGCTCCTGCGCAGGCTTCAGCAACCAGAGCGACTACTTTGCGTTCTCACTTGCGGCAGCCCAGAAGTACGATGCCAATGTGAGGCGGTGGGCAGAGGCAGCTGTTGCGGAGCGGCGTGGAAGACCCACAGCTTCAATGCGGGTGCCCATCGATGGCGGGGGCAGTGGCGTTGATAACTGCACCCATGTCCTGCCCTGCCCTGCCCTGCCCTGCCCTGCCTGGGTGTAGGCTGTGCTGGCAAAGCTAGCCTCGCAGTGCGGCGGCCAGATTCCAGTGAAGGACTTGATGGCAACGCTCACGTCGCAGTTTGGCAAGGAGGCCTGGGTGCAGTGCAATCGCGAGTGAGCTGCTGGGGCTGTGGCGGTCGCTGCTGCCAGTGATTGCGCTGCTTGCTGGCGTGCTGCCACCAGCCTGCCTGTGTGTGGCTTGACAGCTGCCCCACGCCACCTGTCACCCTCCCGCAGATACCCGGAGCAGCTGCTGGCGGTGGATGTGTGCGTAACCAAGGACAGCAGCGGCAATGCCACAGCTGTGGACTGCCCCGCCAGTCGCAACTGGAAGCTAGCCGCGGGTGTCAAGTGCGGCGACAAGGTGGAATTGCCACTGGGAGTGGTGAGTGCCGAGGGCAGATGTGGTGAGCAGAGCATTGTAAGTGGCGTCGCCGCCGCTGGTGTGCATGCAGGTGCAGCTCTGCGGGATGCCGTGTGTGCAAGCGCGTTGGCGTCGCACATAACAGCAGCTGACGCAGTTTAAGCGGATGCACCGATGCCTGCCGTAGTGTGTCGCTGCTGCGCTGAGAGTAACGCTCACTTGGTTGCCACCCTCCCGACTGCCCGCCGCACAGATGCCGCTGACGTGCAAGCAGCCGGCGTCTCCTTGCAACTCGGTGCCAGCGCTGCACTCGGACTGCGCCAAGGCGGTGGTGATGCCCAGCGACTACCCCACTGAGGCCTTCAAGGTGCGCATGTTGCTGGGGACGCCGCAGCAGCAACTTGCGTGCACGTCCCTCGCTGTTGAGCGTGTCGGAGACTGGCTGCATGGCCAGCACTCCTGCGCTGTTCGTCCAGTGCCTACCTTCGCCTGCAGCCTTTTTTATGAAGCTCAATAGCTGACACACGATCCCCTGCCCGCAGGCTGACTATGGCGTTCTGTGGGAGCGCATCAACTGGCTGACCCCAAGCATCCCCTTCAACGCCACCACCATCCCCAAGGGCACCACTGTGTGCGTGAAGAATGGGGTGCCCCCCGCTGATGTCCCGCTATATGCAGAGCCAGGTGGGCCGGCAGTTGCCTATGGGCGTGGCCGCTGCTGCCGCATCAGCTGGTGCGTGTGTGCTGGCCAGCAGCAGCAAAAACAGAACCATGTGCGGTGGCGGCTACATCTGCTGTAATGGTCATGTGCTGCGTGGCAGACCCCTGAACTTCGCCTCTTAACCCGTCCTGCAGACCTTCCCGACTGGCTGCCGCCCTGGTCCAACGTCACTGTCCGCAACGAGAGCGTGTATGCCAACTGCGCAGCCAACAAGCCCAGCGGTGGTGAGCGGCAGCCAGCTGAGCGGTTGAACGGGGTGCAACTTTTGCCAGGGCTGCTGTAGCTCTTGTTTTGTTGCACTTCACATGCCATCGGGTTGAGCGCATGCCGCTGTTGTTTCCCCCGCGCCACAGGCTTTGTCAACGGCACGCTGTGCCTCTCCTCCAACTTCTCGGGCTCCCCGGTTCTGGGCGCCGTGATTGGTGGAGGCCTGGCGGGTGCATGCACCGGCGTGTGCCAGTACAACCCTGCCCCTGCGGACGGCGATGACGCCATTGTGGCATGGCGCTTTGATAACGACAACCGCTGCTGGTGAGAGGGGAGGGTATCATGCCGCACACCTGATGCCGCACGCCCTTGCACATGCGTTCTCCGCAGCCGTGCCGACAGCTGCTGCTGCGACAAGCCGTCTCACCCATGTATTTGTAATGCAGGATGCAAGTGCAACGCGGCGTGCAGGCCAGCGCCTGCCCCGCAGGCACTAAGGCCGACAAAACTACACGAGCAAACGGGCAGCTGCTGCAGGTGGGAAGGCAAGGTGGACATGCGCGCGGAGGACTGCGTCGGCACATGGTTTGCAGGGCCAGAGGGCGGCATCGCTGTTTCTCTCAGTCTCTCTCGCACTGCTCGCCTCCCATTGTCGACTTGCAGAACCAGAAGCTCTTCTCCGACTTCCTGGCGGCCAACACCAAGGACGCGTCTGACCTGCAAAATGACTATGCCAAGGTCGTGGCGGAGGCCTGGGACAGCTTTTACAACTCCAACTGTGGCGGCGACGACCCCACCTGCGACCTGGCACACGAGGAGATGGGCAGGTGGGTTGTGAGAATGGTGGCTTGCAAAACTGCGGTGCACCATCTGCTGGCTTCACCACCGGGGTCGATGAGCTGCCGACACCTGACTGCTGGGTGCTGTGCAAAAGCTGCGCCACTGCACCACCTTTGGCTGCTTCGCAGGCTGCTGACGGACGGCTTTGCGGCCAACAGCACGGCCGCAGTCCTTCAGAGCCAGCCAGCTGACGCCCCGATTGTGCAGCTGCAGAATCAGCTGAATGCGACCTACAGGTGGGCTGGCAAACGCAGAGTTGCAGCGTGGATGCTGGCACAGCAGGCAGTGCTTGATGGACGGAACGCTCCCCGGCGTGGCGCCTGCCGCCGGTTTACTGCTGCTCCCTTGTTTTATCTGGGTGGAGTACTGGCTGGCTCGCTGCTGTGACTCTATGTTCCCTGTACGAGTCGGCAGGCAGGCTGGCCGGCACCCGGCACTGCTTCTGCACACTGCTGTCACAGGTGTACGCGCAGCTGCCCAGAACATCTCACGTGTCCCCCCTACCTCTCTACCTACAGGGCCAGCGACTGCGAGCGTGCCACGGCCACCAGCTTCCAGGCCAAGGGCTGCCTGTGCAACGCTAGCGAGCCGTACCTGTACTGTAATGCACAGCTGGCCAAGGAGGCGGCGGCTACTGTGGAGACCAAGCTGCGCAACAACGTGCTGACGTTTGACCCTGGTGAGCAGCAGGGAGCTGTTGCAATGTGCGGCCGCTGGAATGTGGACTGGTTGTTACGCAGCGTGGTGTGATCCCAGACTGCCGCATGCAAACACTGACCAGCCATTCTGGCACTGTGTGCAGCCTCCCTGAAGCCGTCTCAGTTTGCTCAGTGCGTCAACACCAGCAGCGGCGAGAGCAGCGAGCCATTGGACACCACAGACATGACAGGTGGGAGTTGGGTAAACGTCCTTAAACGTCCTGGGCTGTGACGCCTCCGCAACACTGCCAGCCTCCGCAACAGTTGCCTGCCAGCCCCCCGAGTACTCAAAACCGCAATATAACCCTCCGACTCTGCAGCCCTGTCCACGTTTGTGACCAGCCCCAGCAAGAAGTCGCCGCAGCAGTGCTGCTTCACCTTCCCGCTGGGCAGCAGCGGCGTGACCGCAGCCATCTGCCTCACGCCCACCTCCAACGTGACCAGCCAGCTGAAGAACAACCCCATCACCAAGGTGCGAGGTGGGGGCGGCTGGCGGTGGTTTGCGGATGCCACAAGGTGTGGCACAGTAGAGTCATCAGTGCAGCTGTCCCTGGCTCTGTCCCCTGACCACACGGCGGCGAGTGGCTGGGCTGTCCCGTTGATTGATGGCCGAAGCTTGCCTTCAACGGGTTGCCCTCTGCCCGCTTGCTCTGCCTGCAGGCTGCTGACTACCAGCTGCCGAGCTGCGGCTACCAGGACCCGCTGGGCGGCTACGGCGCCTCCGACTTGCAGGACGAGCTGGCCTGGGATGTGGACGTGCCCACAAAGTTCTGCCTGCAGGTGCAGGGGGCGGGGGGCGTGCTGGGAATGCATGTTCAGTTGCGTGGCGCTGGTGATCTTCCAATGCAGTTTCTGTGCATGTTCCGGATTCCTGCCCTGCATGTCAGTGTGCAGCTCATCAGCCGCTGCCTCAATCTCACCCTCGGCTGCTCTCAACCGCCGTCTCTGGGTGCGTTGTCTCAACCCACCCCTGTAGGGAGGGGCCACTGTGGATGCCCTCAACTCGCTGGCTCCCTGGTTTGGCGGTGCCATCAGCGTGCAGGGCGGCATGTTTTGTGCCGAGAACCTCACAACCGGCTACACGCCGCTGCAGGCACGTAGGGGTTGATGCTAGCTAGGGAGAAGAGTGCACTGGCTGTGGTTTCTGATGCCGCGCGCATGTGGCAATCGACTCCAGCAGCTGCTGTCTCACAGGCATGTGCCTGCATGCTCTCGTCCCAACTGCAGGCATACAACGAGGCGGGGCTGGTAGTGCCCGCAGATGCGGACACGGGTGTCCAGGTCACAACCACGGGCTTCTACGACGTGAGTGCTCCAGAGCGGCTCGGCAGTGGCGAGTGCGCGTGTGTCTGCACAGATGCAGGGTTGCAGCGGGCTGGTCCACAGCAGGCGCAGCGCTATGAGCATGAGCAGCAGCACACTCTGCGGCTGAGCCATTTTGCGCCCCACCTCTGCCGCCTCACCTCCCTGCCCCTCTGCCCCTCTGCAGTTCAAGCTGCTGGATGTGCTGCCCACCACGCCGGCCTGCGTGTCAGCCTCCAAGTCGCAGGCGCTGAACAATGTGGTGGCGTGCGCCGACTACTGCCTGCTCAACCAGTGGTCCTTCCAGGTGCGCGGTGCTACGATGGAGGGCGGGAGGTGAGCTGTCGCTGCCGAGTGGATGTGTTGGGAGGAGCGACCCCATGCAACGTGTGCACATGGGAACCCGCTGGCCGCGTGTTGTGCTGCCCCACCCTTGGCGTGCGTCCCCTCCTTGCAGGGCATTGTTTGGTCGGTCAGCAGCGGCTCAGACATCTTTGGTTGGAGCAAGAGCTTCCCGGTGCTGAATGGCAGCGAGTGGGTGCAGCCTGACTGCGATAACAACACATTCTTCCAAGGGGCACCACCACCATGCCCCTCGCCGCCGCCGACCCCGGCTCCCAGCCCGCCACCAAACCCACCCAGCCCGCCCCCGCCAAAACCTCCAAGTCCCTCGCCCCCGCCGCCGCCGCCGGCTACGGGCACCACCTGCTCCAGCCAGGGGCCTGCCAACCTGTACACGTGCTGCAAGAGTGCGTGGGGAGGCGGTGGTTGAGTGCGGTGTGCATGCTGTCCGTGCGCAGCTGGGGCGCAGCCATAATGCACTCGCACACGACCATGAACTGCATCTGGTAATCGTGCCCTAACGACTCGGCATCCCCCAATGTCCCTTCCCTGTGCCACAGCCAAGGCGTTTGTTGGGCAGGCGGACACAACTTGCCCACCCCTGACACAGCTGTGCTCGCAGTGGCCGGCAGCCTCCTTCAAGGCGTGCTGTGCCGACAAGGCGGCCAGCGGCATATTCGATAGGTGCGTGAACAGGGCGGGTGCGCTGCAGGCGTCAGGCCAGCACAACCGAAACCCAGGTCACCTCAAGTTCTACCCGTCCGTCCCTCCCTGCCGCAGCACGTGCAATGTGCCATCGCCGCCCCCTCCGCTGGGCAGCCAGTGCGTCAGCCTCCCGCCCGCCAACTTCTACACATGCTGCTTAAACAAGCTGTACAAGAACGAGCAAGACTCGTAAGCAGCTGGAGCATGCTGGAAGTGGGGGGCACAGCTGGTTAGATGTAGCACTGCAGACAAGCTCAGGTGCCTGCTGCCTCAGCCGTTCTGACGCGCGCCCGCCTGCTTGCTTGCAGATCCTGCCCGCCAATGGATCAAGACTGCGCTTACTGGCCGGCGGCGTCCTACGACTCGTGTTGTGCGGGTGCGGGCTACTGGGAACTTGCCGCTGCATGCTATGACGGCAGCGGCCCGCTTGTGTGCCAGTGTCCCCGAGGTATCCATGCGGCTGCATATATCAGGGGGCTGCTCTTGTCAACTCGGCTCCTCCCTACTTCCCACGCCGCAGACAAGTACAACCGCGGCGTGCCCGACGCCACGTGCAGCGCACCCCCTCCGCCACCAGAGTATGGCAAGGAGTGCAGCAGCACAGGGCCAGCCAACTTTTACACCTGCTGCGCAGAGAAGGCTGCACAGACGCCGCCGGAATATGACCCAAGGCGAGTGGCAGCTGATGCCCGCGCACGCTGCAAATTGATGAGTTATCGCCGCAGCTGACATGTGCTGGTTCTGAAGTTGCGCATCACCGCCACCACTTCTGCCTACTCAAGACCATGCCTACGTGTGATACCCCACCACTGCCGCAGCTGCCCTTCCATGGACCAGAAGTGCATCAAGTGGCCCGACGAGTCGTTTGAGGCCTGTTGTGCGGGTGGGTCGCAGCACGCTCCCCTGCACCGCCTGCAGCCACCCCACATGCCCACCACATCCACACACGCCAGAGGGGGCCACGTGGGCAGTTTGTGACAGGAGCGGCTTCCCATGCGCTCTGACAAGCCGTGCTACTCAATGCCAATAAATGGTGCAACCATTCACCCTGCAGACAAGGAAGAAAAGCACATCACTGACACCTCATGCAATCCGCCTCCGCCACCCGAGTCGCCGCCGCCGCCGCCCTCGCCGTCGCCACCGCCACCGAGCCCTGAGGAGACGCCATCCCCGCCTCCGCCGCCCAAGTCGCCTTCCCCGCCGCCACCGCCACCATCACCCGCGCCCAGCGACGACTGCGGCGCGCGCAGCCCCGACCAGGTCTTCTCCTGTAAGTACCAGCACGGCAGGCCGTATGGGCTCGGTATGAATCTGGTTGGTCAAGGTGTGGGGTTCGCATGCTTTAATGCGCTTACGAACCGATTTGTGCCCTCGCCTCCGCTGCAGGCTGCCAGTCCAAGTACGACCGCAACATACGGGACGACACCTGCCCAGTCGAAAACGCTCCCTGCTCTGCCTACCCCTCGCAATCCAAGAAGAAATGTGAGCTGTGGGGCTGCTGGGCCACGTAGCCAGCTGGGCTGGGTTGCCTGCAGGTGCCTGCCCCTCCGTTTCAAGGGGCCACCGTGGATGTTCTTGTTCCGCACAAGAAACCGTGTTCAGCCGCTGCTGCACAAGCTGACGGCACACATCGCCCTCAACCGCAGGCTGTTATTTCAAAAACACGAACAACGTTTTCGACGAGTCCTGCCCTACCCAGCCCGAAGTGTGCGGCGCCCTGCCCGCTGATCAAGTGCAGGCGTGCTGCCAGTGGAAGGCGGAGGTGCGCTGGTGCAGCCGCCTGCCCAACCGCTTCTGATTCGACATCGGGCTACATGTGGAGGTTTGTGCTCAGGTCTGCCACTGGTTCGCTGACCCACAACAAGCCAACCCCCCGTCGCCTCCTGAGCAGAGGGGCATCGTGGACACAAGTCCGGAGTGCAACAGCAGCTTGCCCTCGTCTGACATTGACCCTGCTAGCACCAGCAGCAGCAGCAACAACCCCGGCGCCGCCACCGACTGCTCCTCAGTCAAGCCGAGGAACCTGGACCAGTGTTGTGCGGTGCGCGTGCGTGCCCGGTGCCCATGTGCTGGGAAGCCTGGTGGAGTGTGGAGGGATGCGTGGGATGGCCTGCTTAACTGCGCTTGCAGGATGGGCAGGTTGCCTGGCTGCTGAAAGACTCAACTCTTCAAACCGTCTTCATGCAGAGCAAGGCGGCCGCAGGGCTGACTGACCCTGCTTGCCCAACCCCTGGTAAGTTCTATCAGCCGCTGGCTCCTGCCTTCCGCTATACTGGCTGCGCATGTTGCGCTCTGCTGTGAGCCGCCTATTGCTGTTGACTGAGGTTCTCCCCGATACTGCTGGCTGTTTGCAGATGTTGGAGGGGACACTTTGGAGGGTGACGCTGTGTAAGCAGTGCAGCATGGCAGTGTAAATGGCAGGCCCCAGCTGAGCCCTTGCTAATGCCTGAGGCAGGTGCACAAGGACGCTGGAGCGCCTCACCCACGTGATCTGTTATTCTGTCATTTTCATTTTTCATATCCCGCTTAAATTTGTGTGTGGCCCCTGCGCTGGGTGTAGCAACAATGCCGCTGGTGGCAGCCGACGGCTCAACAAGGCATGCTCCGTGGTGCCACCGGTGCTGTAAATCGCAAAGCACTGGCGTGAGCAGGCAGGCGCATGTCAATCAACAATCTGCCCCTTCCCGGCTGCCCCACAATGCTGGTTCCAATTGACTGCTGCATGGCGCTCCGGGCTTCCAGCTTTACAGGAAAGGTGCAGGTTTCCCATGAAATCAAGCGGTTGAACACAGTCAGGTAGCGCTGCCACTGCAGGCGCTGCTTCGTGTGGTGAAAACTGGGTCAGATGGTCTGGTGTGCAAGTCTGCCTGCCTATCACTGATGTGCCTGCCTATTCGAGTGCTGCCTGCCGGCTGCCGCAGCTCAGGCCTTAGCCTTGCGCGCCAGCAGCGGCTCGTCGTCCTCGCTGTCGCTGCCCTCTGCAGGGGCACCGGAATCAAGGGTGCGGTGTGGTTGGCAAGCAGCAGAGGTTGAAGATGGCACCGTGCACTGCTGCGTGCTGCAAGGCGCCAACTTGCGTGAGTTTAGGCATGCCAGTTTTACTTGTGAGGGGGAGGCAAAGTCATGCAAGGCGCGCCTTCCCGAACGCGATGCACACGGTGCTTGTGAAGAGCAGCTGCTGTCATGCGGGCAGTCAGTGGTACATCCAGCTGCATCCACTGTAGCACAACACCCAGCAGCGCAGCAGCGCACCCATGCCGCCGTCATCAAACGCAATGTCGCGCTTGGGCTTGGGCTTGCCTGCCGCTGGCGCAGGCTTCTTAACTGCTGGTGCCGCCTTCTTGGGTTTAGCCTCGACGATGTCGTCATCGTCGCTATCCACCGCTGCAGGGTAAGGGGCCAGCAGCGCACGGGCTTGAGCTCTCGGGGATGCTGCTGCGACGGCACAGCGCAGTTACCAGCGGCAGACAAGCATGTGGAGGCTGGACCAGCGGTGGGCGGACCGCGCCGCAGGTATTTCAGCGGACAAACACTTCAATGCAACAGAGACACGATCGGGCATGCCCACACTGCGCACCTAGCTGCTTCTTGGCGGCAGGCTTCTTGGCTGCGGGCTTCTTGGCTGCGGGCTTGAACTGCGCCTCCTCATCATCACTGCACTGGGCGGGCGGCCAGGCGTTGCTTGGCATCCGCGGTATTCCAGGCAGGACGTGTGGGTGTATGCACAGACTTGACATTTTGCCAGCGCCGCAGGCTGCTGTCGAAGCACCCGCAACATGCCAGCGCGCCGTACCACCCCCGCCGCTCGCCAGCAGCTCATCAGCGCACCTGTCGTCCGCTGCCGGCCGCTTGCGCTTGGGCTCCGCCGCCTTGCTGGGCCGCCTGGCTGCCGCCTTGGCGGGCGACTTGCCGCCCTTCTTCTGCTTGGAGGAGCGGCAGGGGGCCAGTGCATCACACACACACACACACACGCACACACATGTGTGGGCAATGTGCGAGCGCGGCTGGCTAGTCGCAAGCAGTGAGGCTGAGCCCAGCTCCCCCTCGGCGCAAAGTCCACTGCTGCTGCCGGCTGTGCCCCTTGGCCCCACTGCCGCACCGCACCTGAGCCTGCTGCAGCACCCAAGCCTCCGCCTCCTCACGTGGCAGCAGCCCGTGCTGCACGCACCACCTGCGCAGCGGCGCAGGGCAGTGTGCAGAGGTGCGTATGCACGTGCGGCATGAGCGCAAGTTGGTCTGCTGCAGTTCACAAGCTGCATGCACATGCCGGAGCAGCAACCTGCCAAGGCATGCACGCCTGCCTCCCGCCCAAGCAGCGGTGCAGGCGCATGCCCTCCCACTGACTTGGTGGCCATCTCGCTGTCCGGCCGCTGCTCCTTCAGGCTGGTGTAGAAGCGGCGCAGCGCGTCGGCCTGCAGCAGGCGGCGGCAGCGGGCAGGCGGGTCCGCAACGCAATGCAAGACTGCTGTGCCAACGGCGTAACAGCAGCAGCGCGGTTGCGTGGCTCATGCCGCAGGTCAGACCCAGGCCAGCCAGCAGCTGCAGTTGCAGGGCGCAGACAATCATCCCCCAATGCACATCCACCTCGTTTGGCGCATCGCGTGTCTGTCCGGGCAGGTCAAACACCTTCTTGGGCTGCGCAGCAGGGTGGGCATGAGAGAGGCAGGCATGGTGAAAACTTCAAAACGGGAGCCACCGGGAGCCACCCAGCAGCAGCCAGCAGAGGAGCACGGCGCCGCATGGAGCACGCCTGCCTGCTTAACGCTCCGCAGCGCTGAACAGCAGGCGGCAGCGCAGCAAGCAGACACAGTGGCACGCGCCAACACTAGCCTGCAGCGCCGTCAACATGTAATGCAGGCACCGCTCGCACCTTGGCGTCTGTCGCGCTGCTGCCGGCCGCCGGCTTGCGCTCCTTGGCTGCCGGCTTTTTGGCTGCTGCTGGCTTGTCCTCCCTGGCGGCCGCCTTCTTGGGGGCGGCCTTCTTGGCCGCAGGCTTCTCCCCCGAGGCCGGATCCTGTGTGCGGGGTGGCGTGAGGCAGCAGGCGAGGCAGTTGGGCGCATGGCAGGCGCGGGCGAGGCGGGGCTGCAAGGCAAGTCGGTGCCACAAAGCGCGTCCCAGCCGACACTGCAGTGGTTGGCTGCCTGGGCGCCAGCCGGTGCCCCAGCTGCTCACCTTCTTCACCGCTGCTGCCGTCTTGCCCTTGGCCGCCGGCTTGGTGTCCGACTTGGGCTCTGCAGGCGCATGAGGCAATGGCATGGGACAGGGCGTTGGCAGCGGGCGGGTTGCGCGAGGGCAGCAAGGGCAGGCGGGCGGGCATGTGGGGTCAAGCGAGCACGCATAGCCATGGCCATGCCTGCGGCATGCACTGCAGCGCTCATGATCCGCATGGCCCACCAGCGCACCCTGCTTGACGGCGGCCTTGCGCGCCAGCAGCGGCGCGTCGTCGTCGCTGGAGCTGCCGTCGTCGCCGCCTGCCGCCGCCGCTGGCGGCGGCTTGGCGGCCGCTGGCGCTGCTGCGGGTGCCGCCTCTTGCTGCTCGCGCGGTGGCTGCGCGGCGCTTTGATCCTCCTCCTTCACAGCGGGCGCGGGCTGTGCCGAGTCCACCGCCGGGGCGCCCCGCTCCTTGAGCTGGGCCAGGGGCACATCATCGGACGACTGCGACATCGGAGCAGCGCGCCGAGTGTGCTGAGGCGAGCCCCGCAGTCCAGGGGGCTTGGCCGTTCGGAGGGACGGGCGTTTCGGGGCGGCCGGGCCTGCTGGACGGCTCCGATCACGGGTGTGGGTGCGCGAGCAGCGGAGCGATGGGGCATCGGTGACCTGTGGCAGTGCATCTGCTGTGCTGCGCTGGCGCAAGTGCCCCCGCGGCCCGCCCCCTGCCGCACTTGCAGCCCGACAGCAACACTGTTATGCACATTCAAAACACCATGAGCACCTAGGACGGCAGCCCAGACCCCAACGAAAACGCCAAAGACAAAATGGCCGGCAGGGCCCTCGCCAGCCTCTTCTGCCTGCTCCTGACGGCCACGGCGCTGGCTAGCAGCAACCAGGAACCGCCCAGCGTGCGCCTGCGCACCAGAACGCTGCGCACGCGGTGAGTTCGACTCGTTGCCGCTCTGCAGCAGCTCCCCTCCCTGACACGGCACGCCATGCATGCCGGCATGGTTTGCAAACCGGCAGCGCCGCCCCAGGCCGGCTCCTGGGCCCGGTGACTGGACCGCCGCCGCCGCCCAACACACGGGCGGGCACCTGCCGCCCCAGCTTCCACGCTGCGCGGCATTCATTGTAGCATCGCTTGCGCGTGCTGCCTTGCCTCCTGGAACCGGGTGCTGGCACCCTGGGCGCTTGCCGGGCGGCCGCTGGTGCTGCGCTCCCGTCCTGCCGGGCGGCGGCGCTGCAACCGCCGGTACTCAAGACCGGCCCCCCCTCGCCTCCCCCCCACCCAGCAGGGAGCACGGCGGCCGTCGCCTCCTGCAGCAGCAGCTGGAGCAGCAGGCGCAGCGGGAGCACCTAACGCACAGCGAGGCATGGGGCACGCTGCGCAGCGCGCACCAGCTGCTGCTGACGCACGCGCCCCGGCTCGGCGCCGACGAGCGTGCGCAGCTGGTGGCGGCAGCCGAAGAAGCGGGCTGCCATGTGGCGGCCTATGTCCCCGACAGCTCCCTGCTGCTGGTGGGGAGCCCGCAGCAAGCAGCAGCGCTGGAGGCACACCCCGCCGTGCTGCGCCTGGTGAGCTGGCGGGCGGCAGCCCGAGGGTGGGGTGGGACTCGCCGGCGCTGGCGTTTTGAGTGCGGCTGTGATGCTGCCCATGTGGGTTGTCTGAGCACGCCTTGCTCAGAGTCGCTGGCATGGCTGCCGTCTTGGCTGCCCCCCTGCTGGCTGCTGCTGCTGTCTCGTGCAGCCTGCACATGCAAACTGCCTGCCTGCCCACATGCCCGCCCGCCTTCCCACGCCGCCCCCACCCAGGCGCTGCACGAGGAGCAGGACCGGCTGGCACCCGAGTGGCAGCCTCTCCTGCAGCAGCTGGAGCAGCAGCGGTACTATAGCAGCCAGCTGACGCCTAACGCCACGCGCGCAGTGGTGCAGGGCGTGCTGGCCCAGCTGCCGGTGGCGGCGCAGTGGGACGCCGCCTCGCAGCAGCTGCTTATAGGCGCAGCAGTCAGCTTCCCCAGCCTGGCAGTGCCAGCCGCCAGCCGGGGCCTTGCAGCAGAGGCGGAGGCGCCGCGCACCCGCCGTGTCATGCTGCAGCGGCAGGCACAGGACGCGGGGGCGGCAGCCGCAGCCGACTGGGCGCCGCAGCTGGCCCGCCTGTTTGGTGCCCGCCTGCAGCGCACCTCGCCGGAGACGGCGCTAGTGCTGGCGCCCGCACAGCAGCTGGGGCGCGTGCTGCAGTGGCTGGCGCAGCGGCCCGCGGTGCACTGGGTGGACCCCGCGCCCAAGCTGCGGCTGAACAACGCGCAGGCCAGCTCCATCACGCAGGTGCGTGCTGCATGCGGGTGGGGCCCGGTGTTGCTTGCTTCTGGTGCTGCGTCTGATGCTTGTCCCCTGCTGCATCTGGTGCTCATGGTCGGCGTGGCCCAGCACTCCGGAGCAGCCGGCTGCCGTTAGGGGGCCTGAAACTTGCACACATGGCTTGCTGAGCTGGGGCAGGGCACGCCCGCCATACGTGTGCAGTCGGCACAGCCCTTCCCTCGTGATGGATCCATGCTAGACTCCGAACTGCACCCGCTGTGGGCGGCCGGCATCACGGGCAAAGGCCAGGTCATTGGCTGCGGCGACAGCGGGCTAGGTGAGGGAGGGCAGGGGTCGGGTGTTTGCAGCTGCATCCTGCATGTGGTGGCACTGTTTTTTGCTGGCGCTTGGTCGCTTGGAGGTCGCTAGGATTGTTTTGCGGTTGCCTGGCGCCGTGCTCCCTCCCACATGCCTCGACTTCGGCACGTCACGCCCCATTTCGTGCTCCTCGCCTGCCCCTGCCTGCAGACGTGTACCACTGCTTCTTTGTGGACCCCTCGGTAGAGATGAAGGTCACGGTGGTGAACGGGAAGCCCACATTTGACTCGCCCGACCACCGCAAGATCCGGTGCGTGCTGGGAGGAGGGCGGCCCGCGGCATGGTCGCCTGCAGCAGTTGCATCCATCTCGGCTTGATATGGCTGCCGCTCGGCAAGCCCCCTGCCTGCTGTGCCGCCAGCATGCCGAGCGGTGCCCGATACCCGGGCTGCGCTTCCCCCTCTCCTCTCCTGCCGCAGGTACTACCGGGCATACGCCGATACCGAGGATTCCAATGGCCACGGCACGCACGTGAGCGGCACGCTTGTGGGCATGCCCTACGGCACCAGCCTGGATGCCCGGCCCAGCGGCGGCTACGTGGGCATGGCACCCGACGCCAAGATTGCTTTCATTGGTGCGTCTCCTCTCATGCCGGACCTGTTGGTGGCTGGCTCCGGCAGGATGCTGCCGCTGCTGAGCACAGCACGTGGGCGGTGGGCTGGCAAGCCATGCAAGGCTGCTGCATCAGCTTGCACACCTGCACCCGCCCACACCAGCCCCACATGTCTGCCCACTGCCGCCCCACAGACCTGGGCGACAGCAGCAGCGACACCATCTCCACCCCCAGCGACCTGGCCAACTCATACTTCCCCTACACCACCGGCGCGGGCGCCGCCATCCACTCAGGTACTGCAGCGGCAGGGGTGTGGTCGCAGCTGGCAGATGGTGGCGGGATGTGCCGCGTTGTCGCACATTCAGCTGCTGCTGTTCACGATGGCCCGCCTTGCTGCACGTTTCTGGTCTGCAGACTCGTGGGGCGCCACCAACATTTACTACGACTTCCTGGCGCGCCAGGTGAGGGCTCGCCACACACAGGTTGGCATCACTGCCAGAGTTGCTGGTAGAGTCGGCTGCTGACGGCTGCGGCCGCCACCGTTGACTGCAGTGACCGACCCACTTCGCAACCTGCGACCCGCAACTGCCAGGTGGACCTGTACTCGTGGGAGAACCCTGACTTCCTGCCCATCTTTGCGGCCGGCAACGACGGCGGCAAGGCCAAGCCCGGCACCATGGCCACCCCCGCCGGCGCCAACCGCAACGGTGCGTGCAGCTGGCAGGTGCATGGATCTGACGTTATGTTGCCTGGGAGGATCAGCTGGGTTTTTGGTCAACGGCATGCCAGACCGGAGCTCGTCGCACCTCTAACTCCGTCGCCGCATCTAAAATCCGTGCGACACCGCTGTGCCACACCGGCCGCGCAGGCGACTACACAGTGACCTCGCCCGCCAACGCCAAGAACTGCCTGTCTGTGGGCGCCACGCAAGTGAGTGGGGTAGGGGTGGCCGCACGGGGGCTGCAACTGCCGCCTGTTTATATGTTTATAGCTGGCGGCCTGGTTGCCAGAGACATTGCCGCTGCTGCTGTCAGCTCGACCCGGTTGCCTTTGGCACGCGCCACCTCCTCCCTGCAGACCGCCAACGAGGTGATGGAGACGACCGCCGTCAAGTACGTGGTGTGGGACGCCACTGTGACGGAGGGCGACTACACCTCCGACTTCAAGTGAGCGGGGCAGCGTGCGGGGCGGTTTGCACGCCCTGCTGCTGAGCAGGCTGGGCACGCCGCTGCTCCGCTGCAGAGGCTTTGCCAGCAGCGGCGTCACGGCGTACTGCTACTCCCAGCTTGGCGGGCACCTACACCCAGCCGCACTGGTGCTACCCCGCCCCTTGCAGGGTCATGCAGGCGGCCTTTGGCGGCAGCGTGGCTGCGCTGACGGGCGGCAAGCAGTATGCCATGGTGGCGGCGCAGCCGCTGGAGGCCTGCACCCCGCTGCAGAATGATGCGGCGGCGGTCAAGGGCTCCATTGTGCTGGTGCAGCGAGGTGCGTGTGCGGGGAGCTGCGGGAGGGTCCTTTCACTGACCCAAGTTGACTAGTCCTTGCTGCCGTGCCAGGCTGCAGCATGATGCCTGCCTTTGGCCCTGAGCGCACTGAATTCCATCTCCCTCCCCTGTTCCCCACGCGCCGCCATCCCACCTGCCAGCAGGCACGTGCGCGTTCAGCGAAAAGGCGCAGGCGGCGCAGGATGCGGGCGCTGCTGGCGTGCTCATCTATGACAACGTGCTGCAGGCCTACTTCACCTGGGGCGGCAGCGATGCAGTGGGTGCGTGGTGCTCTGCAGTCGTCCGGGGCGGAGATGGTTCGAGTTTGTTTGGTGGCCGTGCAGCGCAGCCAGTCAGCTATGGCAGGCCCGAGCCTGTGCTAGGACCCCTACACAGCTGCAGCGCAGCGCACGCACACCGACAGACGCCCCTCCACCATATACCTGCAGCCGCATCCATCACCATCCCGGTCATGTCGGTGACGCGACGCATCGGCCTGTCCCTGGTGGCCTCAGGTGGGGGGCCGCCTCCAGTTGGGTTGCTTGGGCCGGCGTGCATCTCATCAGGTATCCATCGCATCGGCGTGCACCTGAGTGGCTGGTGCATGTGCCCTATCACCATGCTGGCCCGCCACGTGCCCTCTTATCTGCCGCAGCGAGCGTGGGCAAGGCGGTGACGCTGTCGTTCGCCCCCTCCCGGGCGCCCGCCAACAGCTTTGAGAACCTGGCCTCCTACTCCAGCCAGGGTGGGGGTGGCGGGCCTGGGGAAGGGGTGCGTGCTTGCATGCCGGTGAGGGGCTGGCAGTACCTGCAGTCTGGCTGTGTGCATCAGCCGCCTGCCCCACCTCTGGACCCGTCTTCAGCCCCCTGCGCCCCCACCCCGCACACAGGCCCAACCACCGACAAGCGTGTAAAGCCCGACATCCTGGCCCCCGGCACCATCACCTCGGCAGCTGCGGGACTGGGCAGCGCCGATGACTGCGGCCTCACCACCATGGCGGTGAGCGGGGCGGTATGTGTGGGTGGTGGGCGGTTGGTCAGACTAGGAGGGCGGTGAGCGGGCACGAGTGGTGGCTGTCCAGTGGGGCTAGGAGGGCGGTGCTGCAGTGATTGCCATTGGCAGCTTGTCGTTGCATCACCACAACCTGTTTGGCTTGCGACCAAAATATCCATCCACACTGAAACTGCGACACGCGTGGCACTGCCGGCCTGCCTGCAGGGCACGTCCATGGCGACACCTGTGGTGGCGGGCTCCGCCGCCCTCGTGCGCCAGTACTTCATGGACGGCTTCTACCCCTCGGGTGCGCATGCCAGGCTCCACTCTGTGACCTCGTTGGGTGCCGGCACCGTGCGCATGTGTGTGTGTGTTGCTGCCGCCCATCCAGATAGGATGCTCACCCTGCCCCACTGCCCAACTTCCCTGCTCACCCTGCCCCACAACCGCCTCCCACCCTGCAGGCGCACGTGCCTCCGAACAGGGCTTCACTCCCTCGGCTGCCTTGGTCAAGGCGGTGCTGCTGGGCGGCGCCGCCTCCATCACCGGCTTTGAGGCGGACACCGGCCTGCCGGTGGACCCCACCCCCTCCTTCCGCCAGGGATTTGGGCGCGTGTTCCTGGGTGAGCTCGAGTGCTAGGGAGAGTGCTAGGGAGAGCGTGGCATGCCAGGTGCATGCACAGGTGGCGCGTGAAGGCTCAGCGCCGGCCGGGCTGGCAGGGGCACTCAGCAGGCGTGCCCGCCAGCAAGTGCTGCGCCTGGCGGAAAGATACGCATAGACTGCTTGGCCAGCACCTCATTTTCTCGACTCTTGACATCTACCTCCGCAGGCAACTCGGTGTACCTGGCCAACACGCCCGGAAGCCGCCCGCTGTCAGTGGTGGACCGCATGCCCATCAAGCAGGGTGGGTGCCGCTTGTTTTGGGGGGGTTTGTTATCACCTGCCTGCCCGCTGTGCCTCGGGCCCTAAGCCTGCTGCGCGCCGCCTTGGACGCGATGGTGTTTTGTCCGACTGGCCATTCCTGCCTCCCCATGGATTGCTGCAGATGAGAGCCACGAGTACTGCGTACGCGCCAACGGCGGCTCCCTCACCGTGACGCTGGTGTGGACCGACTTTCCCGCGCTCGCATCAGGTGGGTGGCAGGCGTGGCCGCGACAGCGGGGGTCTGCCGGACAGGAGGCGCTGTGCTGCTTCAGCCTGCCCACCTGCCCAGCGTATCCGCCGATACCCCTGGGCCCACGCACCTACCGCCCGCTCAAGTGCTGCTGTGCCCATCTGCACCCTGCTCTCATTCATCCAACCACCGTGCCTCTCGTGCTCCTCTTGCTCCTGCCCTGCAGCCGAGAAGGCGCTTGTGCACGACCTGGACCTGACTGTGCGGGCCGCGGGCCTCAACGGCATCCCGCTGCTGGGCAACGGCGGCTCTGTTGACGACCCCTCCACGCCCGACAGGTGGGGGCAGGGTGCTTGGGTGTTGGAGCAGCAGATCGCCGCCAAAGCTGGCGGTCCTGCTTGTGCGAGTGCATCGTGGCGTCCTTGCCGGACAGCACTGATATTGGTGGCTGGCCTGGCTGCTGCTGCCTGCCCTGGGCTGCTGGCAGCACCGCACGCCGCGCCTTGCAGCGCCCACCCAGCCAGCACCGCACACGGTTGGTTGCCTGCAGGGAGAACAATGTGGAGCAGGTGACGCTGGACTCGCTGCCGGGAGGCCCTGTGGCCATCACCGTGCGCGGACACAGCGTGTTTGGCGAAGGCGGCGTGCCGCAGTACGCGCTGGTCGTCAACGGCGACTTCAGGTGGGGGCGGGGTGGCAGCGGGTTGCGGGTGCAAGCCGCCGTGGGATGCTTTCAGCGCCAGGCTGCTGCGAGATGGGTGGCTGCATGCACCGCCTCGGTGCTCCCCAACATGTCAATGGCCTGGGGGATTGTAGCATTGAGTGCCTGCCTGCCTGCCTGAGCACCCACCCCACCTCCTCCCACCGACCATGCAGTGGCGGCCTCATCAAGCCGGGAGAGCCAGGCAGCGAGGGTCAGTGCACCATCACGGTCGCAAGTAAGTGACGGCAGCACTGTGACTGGTGTGGCGTGCTGGTGTGGTGCCAGGCCGGCACTGATTTGCTTTGCCTTGCTGCCGTCATTTTGCAGGCATCACCAAGGGCCCCTCCGGTGTCACATCCGCCTCACCAGTGGCGTTTGAGTTCTCCACCCAGAGCGGCAATGCGGCAGGTGAGCGGGCGCTGCCTGCAGGGTGTGAAGTTTTGGTGGGTGCAGATGTAGGTGCAGGCAGTCGGTGGGGGCTTGGTTGCTGGCAAGGCAATGTGCCTCCTCACCTGCCCTACCCAGCCACTGCCCGCTTCACCTGCCCCTCTGCAGGCATCCGCTTCCAGTGCAAGCTGGCCGACAGCAACGGCAACATCACATCGGCGGCACACAGCGACTGGCAGGCATGCACCTCGCCCGCCTCGTTTGACGGTCTGCCAGATGGCGCCTACCAGTTTGCGGTTCGGGCCGAGGTGGGTCAGACACCTGCGCCGGTTGGGCAGAAATGGCGGCAGTGATGCATTCGGTGCTGCAGCAGCCAGCAGCCAGCCTTGCAAATACCCGCTTGCTCCAAGGAACCCGGCCGCTACCCAAACAACTGCAGGGCGAGGAGGTTGCCACCACCCAGAATTTTGTGAAGGACACGGTGGCACCGCAAGGTGCGCTGCGGGCAGCAGGATGCTGTTCTGGTGCACGCTGCGTTGCACTGTTATGCTTCCCAACCCTGCTCTGCCGCTCACTCTTTCCCCCTTGCTCTATACTACGTTGCAGTGGAGTTCACTGCCGTTTCACCGGCCACCACAACCACCGACGCCGATGCAGTGCTCGCTTTCAGCGGCGACGACGCCACAGGCGTTAACTTCACCTGCACCCTGGAGGCCAGGTGGGGCAGCAGAGAACAGCAAGTGTTTTGGCTGTTGAGTCATGCTGCTGCTGCACGCGCGCCCATGTTACCGTTGGCGGCAGGGGTCCGCATTCCGCTGCGCTTGGCGTGCATCTTGATCGCACGTACGACATACATGCCTCCTCTGCTTGCATCCCCTCCCCACAGTGGCACAGCGGCGCTGCAGCCGCTGGTGCTGCGCGGCAACGCCAGCAATGAGATGCGGGAGGTGGTGCTGGGCCAGGCCTTTGACTGCACCTCGCCGCTGCACCTGCACTGGCTGCTGCCGGCTGCCTGGAACCTGAGTGTGGTGGGGCGCGACCCTGCCGGCAACGTGGCGGCGCCGCAGACCTATGCCTGGCAGGTTGCCTACGCCCAGGGCGAAGTGTACACCCGCTTCCTCAGGTGCGCGCGCTGTGCTGCTGTCTGGTTGTGCAGTGACCCGGTTGCCGGCAAGGCCTGCGGCCCGAGGTTGGCACAGAATTGGGGAGGCTGATGCGCTGTACCTGCAAGCCGTAAACGAGTAGACCCCTCCTCCCCTCCCGCCTGTCGCCTTGCAGCGGCCCGTACGGCCTGCAGCCCAAGGCATACCACACCTTCAACTTCACCAGCCTGGACGCCTCTGGCCAGGCCGCCAACACGGCAGGCCACGAGTGCTGGCTGGAGGCGGTCCCCGCCGGCGGCGGCTCCTCGCCACCTGACTACACGGCCTGCACCAGCCCTGTCACCCTGCCATCCGACCTCCAGGTGCGCAGCCTGTGTGATGTGGGCATTTTGATGCAGCCGCACTTTCACCCGCGGCGCCTCTCCAGCCAACAAGACTGGTGTGTTTCCTCCCGCAGGACGGCTCCTATCGCCTCCACGTGCGCACGGCCGGCAGCTCAGGTGCCGACGGCACTGCCGCATTGGGCGCATTTGCCATCGACTCAGTGGCTCCCACTGTGTCGTTCGAGGGTGAGGACCTGGCTGGCTGACGCAGGCGACCCGCTGCGGTTGCCACGCCGTTGCGGCTGGCATGTGGGGCTCAGCTCAGTTGTGGGCCTCGCGCACTGAACCTAATATGTGCTACCTGCTTGCAGACCCGCCTGAGCTGGTGGCTGGCAGCAACTCGACTGCTCTGGCATTCACTGCCAGCGAGGAGGGCTCCACCTTCTTCTGCAGGTGCATTGCGGTGCTTGTAGTGCTTGGTCCCTTTAGGCCGCGCTGCGTTGGCGCAACTGCGCACCCGTGCAACAGGCGCGAACCTGCAGCTGCCGCAAGTGGGACACACACCCACTGACATTGCCCCGCCCCGACACCCACCCAGTTTCATCGCCCCGCCCATTTCCCGCCTGCAGCTTGGCGCGGAGCGATGCGGGTGCAGTGGCACCAGCCCTGCCCGCTTCAGACGCCTACCAAGCCTGCACCTCGCCCGCCCGCCTGTCCAACCTGACCGACGGCAACTACCTGTATGCTGGTGAGTGCCACTTATCATGCAACTCAGCTTCCGCATGGGCATGCAGCTGACTAGCTGGTGTGTCCAGAAGTAGCATGCCGACGGTGCGTGCACCGGGCCTCTACTCCACCACCTGACCCACCTGTCTGTGCCTTGTTGCTGCCCACCCTGCTGCGCAGTCTATGCTGTCGACCCGGTGGGCAACATGGGCCAACCCGCGGCCGTCAACCTCACAGTCGACAACACCCCTCCCACCTTCGCCTCCATCAAGTGAGCATCGGCTGCCATGTGCCCGGCTTGAGGTGCTGGCCCGCTGCTCATACCTGTAGTGTGCAGTGCCCCGATTGCCAGTGCCCCAGCCTGACCCACCCGCCGCGCCGCCTACACCCCCGCCGCAGCTTCCCCACCGCCACCAATCAATCATCCATCACCGTCACCTTTGAGGCCGCCGACGCCGGCTCGGGGCTGGCCAACATCACATGCCGCTTCCGCAAGCTCAACCCCGCGCAAAGCAACGCCAGCGCAACTAGCCAGGATGCAGCCGAGAGCGCCAACGAGTGGCGGCCCTGCACCAGCCCGCAGCAGTACAGCGACCTGAAGGAGGGGCGGTATGGCCTCACACTGCGTGCCGCCGACAGGGCCGGCCTGGTCAAGCAGGTGCGTGCTGGGTGGTGGAGTTGCGGCTCCCGGCTGGCAGCGGTGAGCACGGCTGCCTCGCCAGTGCGGCTGCATCTTGTCACCGGCTTTGCAAACAGTGGATACCTACAATGCGCCAGCTGACTGAGTCGGTGCGCCACCCGCCCGCCCTCCACGCTTGCCAGACCGACGAGTTTGACGTTTTTGTGGACTTCACTCCACCGCGAGTCTCCACCGCTAGCCTGCCACCCCTGTGAGTGCTCAGGATAAGTGCAGCCTCGGGGTGTCTACCGCCGCTTGTGCACCGCTCGCCGTTGGCGGCTGCTGCTGTGTCTATCAGGAGGCGGCGCGGCGCGGCTGCTCACATCACTCCTGGCTGCTCCCTCGCTGCAGGGGTGAGCCGCAGCCCTCGGACGTCACCTTCAAGCTGTCTGAGCTCATCAGCCAGCCCGAAAACAGCTTCAGCCCCATCGCCACCTTCCAGACGCTGGTCCAGGTGCGCTGACAGCAACCTGCATCTGGCGCACTGGGGGCCCTGGCCGTAGCTCCATCCGGTCCCCTTACGACATGCCGTGCGAACGTGTTGCATGGACTGAACCCCTTACTTCATGCCTTGTGAACGTGTTGCCCGAACTGGACCCTTACGGCATTCCTTGTGAACGTGTTGCCTGATCCGACCCCTCAATCCACAGAACGTGGCGGACCAGGCGGCATACACTGCGCTGCAGAACGCGTGGCGCGGCGACAGCGTGTCCACCGCCGGTGCCGTCACGCGCAACGCCAGCAGCTGGGGCACCACCAACGGCCGCCGCCTGCTGCAGTCGAGCGGCAGCGACGAGACGCGGCTGCCGGCCAGTGCGGTGGGCACCTGGACCAACTGCTCCGCCACCTGCACCTATGAGGTGGGTGGGCTTGCAGGGAGGTGTGGATGCGACGGAAGGTCGCATTCCTTCTGCAGGGCAGCGAGTGCGGCTGCAGGCACAGCCGGCCCTCGCTGGCCAACATTTGCAGGCTTATCAGCCGCAGTCTGTCTGAAGCACTGTGCCCATTTTCCTTGCCTTGCAGGGCCTGGACAGCGGGCTTTACAGCCTGCAGGTGCGGGCGGTCGATGCGGCAGGCAACGCCGGCAACGCGTCGCTGGCCTATCCTTTCGAGGTGGGTGGGGAGCGCTGTTTGCCATGCCATGGGCTGCTCCCCACGCGTGCCGCCGTGAATGATCCGGGAGTTGCAGTTCTCGGTCAATATCAACTGCTGATTAACGCTTTCTGCTCACCGCTTCCCGCCAGGTGGACGCCTCCATTGGCAAGTCCAAGTTCCCGCTGTGGGCCATCATCGCCTGCGCTGTGGGCGGTGCTGTTGCAGTGGCCATCCTGGCGTACCTGACGTGGGCCTGCTGCTGCCGGCGCCGCCCGCCGCGCCAGGGCGTCAGCGTCAGCCCCAGCCGTCCCAGCCACGCCACCAATGGCAGCAGCGCTTGGACCTACTCGCCAGGCGGCCACGGCTACTACAGCAATGGCGCTGGGGCGCCCCCGCCAGGTAGGCTGGCGACAGCTGGCTTGCAGGCGAGCATGCGGATTTCACTTGCGCTGAAGGGGATTTTGCAGTTGCGCAATCATGTGCGGTGCCGCACATGTCGGATTGCTGCCCCCTCATCTGAGCGTCCCCAACCTTACTTGCCCATTGCCCACAGGCACGCACGCGGCGCCCGGTTCAGTAAACGGTGCCTGGGGCTACAGCGGCGGCTACCCCACCGCCCCGCCGCCCCCATGGGCCATCACCAGCGACCCCATTGAACAGCAGCGCATTGCACTGGAGCAGGCGCACGCGCTGCGCGACCAGCGGCTGCGCCAGCAGGCGGCGCCTGCGCCAGCAGCCTCCCCCTCCCAGCGCCTGCCGCCATCGGCCTCCCCGTCCCAGCGGCCCCGGCCCCCCAAGGCGCTGAGCGAGGAGGAGCAGGTGGCGGCAGCGCTGGCGGCCAGCCTGCGTGAGCAGCAGGCGCGGGCGGCGGCTGAGGCTGAGGACGCGCAGCTGCGGGCGGCCATCGAGGCCTCCTTGCGGTGAGCAGCTGTGGTTGCGTGGTTTGGGTGGCTTTGGTCGTGGTTTGAGGCTGTGATGGTGCTTGCAGCATGCGGGAATGGCAAGCCGCCGTCGGTGCCTCTCGGCCTCTCGGTGGCAGTGTGACCTTGGTTCCAGCATGATGATGTGTCTAATCCATACACCCCGCTGGCCGCCCCTCCTTGCTGCAGTGAACAGCACCAGCAGCCGCAGCAGCGCCGGGACTGGGCGCGCTGAGTGCACAGTGTGAATAAAGCGGTGCTTGGCTTGAGCGGCACCGGGGCTGCTGCGGAAGCAGCCGTGCCGTGAGCACAGCGCCTGCGCCACCACCGCGTCCCCCTTCCCCCTGACAATCCTCAGCCTGATCTGTCCCCACGATTCACATGATGCATGGTATACCTTCCTCCCCCGTACACGTACGCCCCCTGTAGCCAATTCCTTGCCCGGTGCACCCCCTCTGCACTCGTCTGCTGCACCTAGCTCCGCACACTCCACATGGCGCATGTAACATGGCGTGCCTGAGCGGCTCCCACAAGGTGCCTGGCTGCTCGCGGTGCAGTAGTGAAGTATCATAAGTAGCTGTGGCGAGAGGCTGCACCACAGCGTCCCTTGGTGGGTGGTGGGGGCTAGGCTGGTAAAAGCACGTCTTCAGTGTGCCGGCTGCAAACTGCCTGCATGGGTGTATCGCTCCTCACGCTGCTTGGTGGGTGGCGCCAGTGGCACCCGCACAGGGTAACACTCCCAACGTGGTCTGCTGTGGTACCCGAGCACGCAGTTGATGCCTGGATTCTGGTTTGGGTGAGCATTCTGTGCATCCGT
The DNA here is from genome assembly GCA_006782975.1 of Chlorella sp. Dachan. NCBI lineage: Eukaryota > Viridiplantae > Chlorophyta > Trebouxiophyceae > Chlorellales > Chlorellaceae > Chlorella > Chlorella sp. Dachan. The sequence continues at coordinate 4,690,600 of RRZL01000054.1, read as the reverse complement.
GCCCCGCGGCTTTCGTACTGCTTGTATCAACTGCGAGGCCATCCCCCTCCGCCCCCAGTTTCCATTCATGCATTCATGCTGGCACCTATTACGCACAACCTGGCTGGTGCCGGCCGGCTCCTCCAGGCACAAGCTGTTGCGCTGCCGGGACAGGCGTCGCTTGCTGGCGGCGCTGGGGCGGCGCTGGGGCGGCGGCGCCCGCAGGTGACCAGGCTCCCCGCCCCCCAGCTCCCGTGCGATCGATCGTTCTGTCGGCTCACATCAGCTAGTCTCCGCAGCTGTGGCGGCGTAAAACAGTCGCGACTTTAGGGTCGCCTCGCCTGGCGCGTCGCCTCGCCTGGCCCCGTTCTGGCCCCGGCCGACCTCTCACTGCGCGCGGACCGCCTCTGCCAGTCGGAAGCCCACGCCGCGGGTGAGGCACGGGCGGCAGAAAGTGGAGCCGGCGCTCCTCCCCCTCCCTGGGCGCTGGGAGCAGCGCTGACCGCGCCTGAGACGGGCCCGACAGCAGTCGCGCCGCCCCACCCGTCTGGTGCGAAGCCCACCTGCCGCCGCTGCTCACCGCCGCCGCCGCAGGCTGGAGCACCGGCGCCGATGGGCGACACGGCCAGGGTGCGGTTCCGGCACACGGCCGGCGACGTTGGCCCGCTGTCTGTGCCCACAGCCAGCCCGGTCAGCGCACTCAAGGAGCAGCTGCTGGCGGCCTGGCCCACAGGTGGGTGCGAGGCCGCGGCGGCTGGGCGCAGCCTCTCGACTCCTGTGGCTGGGCCCCACCGCAGCTTTCCAGCACCCCACCTGCACTGGTGTTGCTGCTGCTTCTGCTGCTGCAGAGCTGTTGTGGGTGTGCGCGATTGTGTCGCTGAGCGCTGCCGCTCTGCTACCCAGCTACAGCTGCTGCTCTGCTGCCCAGCTACATCACCCGCCTGCCTCCCTCGCCTGCAGATGGGCCGCTCGCTGCGGAGCGGCCAGCGTCAGCGGGCGAGATCCGGTTGATAGGGGCGGGCAAGTTCCTGGACAACAGCGCCAGCCTCAGCAGTGAGTGGGCAGCCGCATCGAGCCCTGCACCCAGGCGCAGCTGGACCAGGCGTCTGCAGCTGTTGGAAGCCCGCCCCGCTTGCCGGCCGCTGCGTGCTCTGCACGCATGCAGTCAGCGAGCAGCGCTTGTTGCCAATCACTGCTGCATGCGCGTTGCCCCCTGCAGGCCTGCCACACGTGCTGGGCGACCCCGCAGCCGACATCGTGGTCACGCTGCACATTGTGCTGCGAAAACCGCAGGCGGCAAAGCCGGCAGGTGAGGCAGCATGGCAGGGGCCGGGCAGCATTTTTGGCTGCCGTATGGCTGCCGCTAGTTGCTGCGCTGTCGAGCGCAGCCAGTGGCTTGGCATCCAAGCAGTGTCACAGTGCTTACTTGGCATGGCTGCTCCACTGACGCTCACCTGGCGACACATGCTGCGCACCCACCTGTCTGCAGCGCCCAAGCAGCAGCAAGAGGACAGCAAAGGGTGCTGCGTCATCTGCTGAGCGCCCCGCCAGCTCTGCGGCTGGAGGTGCTGCCACATGCGCAGCTTTGCAGCGTGCTTGCTGCCCCCTGCCGCGGACCTCAGGTGCAGCTAGGACAACAGCCCTGCCTTTGACTGCCTAGGTAGCTGCCGCTTGATTCTGTTAGCTCATCATGTCTGCTGATTTTGCGTTTTCGATCCGGCCGGCGCCACACGCCCCGGTGACTAGCGGCGCCGGCTGTACCATACCCGACCACTGTGGTGCTGCCACGCGCCCCTGTACTCTGCTGCTCCCGCCTTCAACGCGAGCCCTGCTCCGAATCTGGATATTTGTCTGACACTCACGCCCACAGATGTGATTCACATGTCCCGGAAGTTCCGGCAGGTGGAGAGACCGAGACAGTGTTTGATTGGAAAGGGGATAGGAAGCGGTCGAGGGCTTGGGAGCGAGGCATTGATGGACTCTGGACAGGGACAGAAACACTGCTGACGTTGAGGTTACAACTGAAGGGCCGCTGACTGTGCACCAAACGGGGAGGAAAAACATGGATTGTGGGCCACCATGGAAACGAATCGAGTATTGCGCGGGTTGTTGAGCCACGCAATAGTTGAGTGTAGGGTAGGGTTGCCGGGCATGCTGGGGCAGTTGCTGGCATGGCGTTTAAGTTACAGCTCAGAGTGCACGGCGGACGGCGGGGCTTCCGGGGCAGTGCCCGCCCCAAAGCCGATGTTCTGCCAGACGCCAAAGCGCAGGCTGAGGAACACGCGGACCTGCGGTGAAGGAGGCACAGGTCGATGGCGATCATTAGCTCGCTGCCGCCAGAGGCTGGCCGCAGGGGCTGCCCCCACCGCACGGCACAACAGCGCAGGCTGCCACCGCACCCCCTCTGCCCCCTCCCTCCAAGCGGCCCAGCCCTCACCTGTATGAGTATCAGCAGGGCCAGCAGGCGCATACCGTCATAGGTGATGCACCAGGCTGCAGAGCCGGAGCGGCGGCGCCGCCTCCGCCGCCCGGCGCGTGGACCCTCTGCTTCCTCCCGCTGCGCCGCAGCGCTCAGCTGGCAGGCCGCAAACTGGCAGCGCTGGCTGGCCTCCGCGCATCCCACCAGCAGCAGTGGCAGCACCACCGACAGCACCACCTGCGTCAAGCTGAAAACACTCTCACAGTAGCAGGTGGCCACCTCTGCTGGTGAGGCCGGCTCTGCCAGCGTGCCCCCACCTGCTGCGCCGCCTGCTGTGCACAGGCTCCAGCCGCAGTCCTTGCCGCCTTCTGCGCTGCAGCTGCTGTCCGGCGCCGCAGCAAACAGCGCGCCAAAGGGCAATGCCAAGCGGTGGGCCAGCCGTGCAAATGCCTCGCGGTAGAAGCGCTGTGCGTCGGTTGGCTCGCCCACCCCCGCCAGCAGCAACCTGTGCGGCAGCGAGGCATGCATGTGAGTTGTTTGTGGGCCCAACCAGGGGAAGGTGCAGCATCAAGATGCCCAGTGCTTGCAGCGCCTTGGCAGCAGCTGCACCGTGGCCGCCGATCAAGCCCGCTCATGCCACAGAGACCGCAGCGCACCCGCGCCAGCAGCGCACCTGCACAGGCGCTTGTTGTTCAGCATGTCCAGCAGGGCTCCAAAGGGCGTCAGCAGTGCCTCAAGGTTGAAGGGCAGCAGGTAGCCCACCTCTGCGTGAGACGCATACGTTGGGGAGCAGGGGCAGCTGGGTGCCAGGTCTGGCAGGCGGCTTTCAGGGGCAGCGGGAGCGGGCGCAGCACTGTGGCTGCAGTCATGAGTACAGGGCGCCAACACTGCACCGTGCAGCAGGCAGGGCAGCTGTCCCACGGACGCAGAGCCGTCAGCGAGGCGGGTGGGCAGCTGCTGGAGGCAGTGGCAAACTGCAGTGGAACGGTCACCCAGGCGGGCACTCACGCGTGAGCAGCTCGCTGCCCCACCGCGTCCACGTCACCCACAGCAGGAAGAAGCCTGCAAAGGGTGTGGCAGCACGGTTGGGAAAAACCACCATGCCGATAACCGGGGCGCCTCCGCATTGGCAGACCGGCATGGCGAGGCTGCCTGAGGCTGCACACAGCAACACCGCACGATTGCACGGCGCTGTGCCCAGCAGTGCGCAGCCCTCCCTGGCCAGCCCACTCACTGGGCCAGCCGCCGCGCTCCACGCTGCGCACCACGTTCTGGCTGGCCAGGTGCCACACCAGCTGGGGGCACAGCAGGTTGTAGAAGACGCGGGCAGCGACCAGCAGGTGGGGGCGCAGCGCGGCGTAGCGATGCCGCGCAAAAAACGACAGGCCCAGCACCGTGAGCGACAGCGCGTAGGTGCCCCAGTACAGCAGGCGCAGCGCAGCCGGCAGCGGGCCGCTGCTGCGCAGCAGGAGCAGCGCCACGATGGCCATCTGCGGCCATGGGGTGGGGTGCGGGGACGGGGGAGGGTGATGGTGGGCTGGAGTGATGCTGGGGCTGCGCACAGCGGGCGAGGTGCACACTGCGGCAAAAAGGACGATGTTGAGGTGTGACAATTTCGCCTTGGTGTTGACATTGGTGGCTGGGCCCGGAAGCACTCATCCCGCATGTGCCGCGTGGCTGTCGGCGGCAGGACGGCCGGGCCCGACCGCTCGAGGGGGGCACTCCCAGAGCCCTGCTGACTTGCAGCGCTCCCTGACCCCACTCGCACCTGCGTGGCTGCGAACACGCGATCCTGGGGCGCCCGCTGGCGGTGGAAGTGCAGCCTGAAGTCCCGCTCGGCGTCCCTGCCCAAAAACTGCATGGTTGCGCCTTGCGGGGCGTCTAGATGGGAACAGACATATGTGCCATTGCCGATGCTCTGCCCGGGCGCTGCAAATGGCTCGGCAAGAGCCCCATCGACGTGGCGTTCCATGCACGGCTCTGCGCTTGGGCTCGGCACGCCATCGTCGCCCGCGGTCGGCTCGCATCGACATTCAGTAACGCAACACCCCTTCCGACCCCCAAGCACAATGCTCGGCTGCTGACCTCCGTCCCTCGCAGCTTTCAGGCCCCGGCCGCATATTGAGAGCGCAATTCAGCGGCTATGGCCCCTCCGAAGGACAAGGGCAAGAAGCGGGAGGCGCCCCAGGCCACGGGCGAGGAGGAGTTTGTGCGTGGCGGCGGCTCTGGCCTCGCTGCCATCGAAAAGAAGCGCCTGGAGCAGGTGACGCGCCGTTCCAATATGCTTGCAAGGCGGCAGCAGCGCGCCCGGCAGCCGCATGCTCCCGAGCGCGGCCCTGCGCTGCTGTGCAGGGACTGCCTGGCATCCAGATCGACATGGACGTTCGGCCGGCAGCGCATCAGCAGTGCGACACAGCCAGCTGCAACACTGCCGCCGCCGCCGCCGCCGCCAGCACGGCTGCCGCCAGCGCTTCCTCCCTGCCCACCTCAACTGGTCCTCGCTTCTGCCTCCCCACCACACCGCCACCTGCGCAGGAGGCGTACGCAGAGGCGGAGGCCGACCTAGCAGCTGGCGGCAAGAAGGGCGGCGCCAAGCGGCGGCGCAAGGGCGGCGAGCCGGCGGCAGCAGCGGGGCAGGCGGGCGACGATGAGGACGCCTTCTTCTCCTCGCTGTCGGCCCAGGGCCGCCTGCCCAAGTTTGTGGAGCTGCTCAAGTTCAAGGTGCATTGTGGGGGCACAGCAGGTGGTGCAGCAACCTGCGGCCGCGTATCACGGGCATAAACAGAGGCACCGACGGCGTGCAGAGCACTCATGCCGCCGAGGCTGCTGTGCGTGTGCACTGGCTTCAATGCGGTTGCAGCGCGAGGCCTGCAACCGCCGCCTCGACATGCCCTCACGCCCACCCCACCCTCCCTCCCACCCCCCTGCCCCGCAGAGCCTGAGCAAGGGCTGCAAGCTGTGGGGCGCTGTGATCGAGGTGACACCGCGCGAGCTGGTGGTGTCGCTGCCGCACGGCCTGCGCGGCCATGTGGCGTATGCCGAGGCCTCCGACTGGCTGGCGGAGCAGAGCANGGCGCAAGCGCAAGGCGGCCGCAGGCGCCGGCGGCGTCGCCGCCCTGCCACAGCTGTCCGACCTGTTCCACATCGGCCAGCTGGTGCGCTGCACTGTGGCGGGCCTGCGCACTGGCGCGGAAGCCGGCGAAGAGGCGGCTGGAAAGGGCGGCAAGGGCGGCAAGGGCAGCAAGAGCGGCAGTGCCAGGAAGCGTGTGGACCTGTCGCTGCGCGTCTCCAAGATGAACGCCGGCCTGGGTGAGAGGTCGGAGACTCACTGTTGCTGCTGCCGGCGTCGTCACCTTGCTGCGGCATGCTGCCAACAGTCGTGCTGCCCGGCGTGCTTCACAGGGTGAACCTTGCTCAGAGCTCGTCCCGCAGTCCAGTTCCACATGCCGCTCGGCAGCTGCCACCCTGAGCTTGAGCTTCTCCTCGCCCTCCTCTGCCCGGCAGGTGCGGAGTCGCTGAAAGAGGGCCTGGCCCTGCCCGCCTGCGTGCGCAGCGTGGAGGACCACGGCTACCTGCTGGCCCTGGGCGTCAAGGTCAGTTGTTGTGCTTAGCTGTCTGTGGCAAGGTGGGGCGGCGCCAAGCTGGGGCGATTTGGAGTGTTGTTGTCTCTGCTGCATTCCGCGCTTGGCATTAGCTGGTTGGGTCGCTAGGCTGATACTGCCCCTGGGCGCCAAGATGGTCTGCTGTGCGTTTGCCTGCCTGCCCTGCCTGCACATCGCGGCGCCTCCCTGGAAACCTTCACGTGCCTTGCTCATGCGGCTCACAATACCTCCCCGCATGGCGCAGGGCGTGAGCGGTTTCCTGCCCAAAAAAGACGCCGAGGCAGCGGGCCGCGTGCTGGCCCCCGGCCAACTGATTGAAGTCGTGGTGGGCGCTGGCGGCCTGCGCCCTGCCGGTGGCGCCAGCAGCGTCACTGTGACCTGCAAGCCCGAGGCGGTGGCGGCGGCCGCGGCCAAGGAGTGGGACGGCCTCAACATCGGTGGGTGGCCGCGAGGAGTGCTGCGGCAGCCTGCGGTATGCAGCAGCAGCAGCAGCAGGGCCGCGGAGATGCACGCTTTGTTGCGCCAATCTGCTGCTATGGTGGCAACTGCCACCCCCCTGATGCACCATGCGCACTGCCCCCGCCACAGGTTCGCTGCTGCCGGGCCAGCTGGTGACGGCGCGCGTGCGCAACGTGCTGTCCGACGGCCTGCTGGCCTCCTTTCTCACCTACTTCAGGTGGGGGCAACGGGCATGCATGGCCTGCCATGCGTCAGGCGTCACGTAGATGTTGATGCACCGATTTGCTGGGAGCTGCACGGAATGCTGCGGCCATCTGACCTGGCTGGTTGTTTGCGCCTCCCCCCTGCAGCGGCACGGTGGACCCCTTCCACCTGGGCACCGACCTGGCGGCCGACTGGCGCAAGCAGTTCAGGTGCGCGCCCCTGGGCTGTGGCTGCAGGGGCGGCTGCAGTTTTGGTGTGAGGACGTGCATGTCAGCCAGCAAGTACAGCCCAACGCCCCAGCCGAACGCGGCACACCCAGCTCTGGCCCTTGGCTCCACCCCACCCAACCCTGCCCCCCTCGCCCCCACCCCACCGCACCGCAGCCCCAACCAGCGGCTGCGTGCCCGCATCCTGTATGTGGACCCTGCCGCCAAGCGCGTGGGCCTGACGCTGCAGCGCCACCTGCTGGCCTTCTCGCTGCCGCCCAACTTCCCCATGCTGGGCCAGGTGGGGCGGCCGTGCATCTGCTGCTGAGTGCGCAATGCATCTTTTTGCCTGCGCCACGCGCATGGCGACACACTGCCAACGGCCCAGCCCAGCCGACGCGGGCGCTGTTGGCGCTCCTCAGCCCTTCCTTCCGCTCTGACGCGCCTCCTTGACGTTGCAAACCATTCATGGACTCACACGCCCGCTGACAAGCCTCTCCGAACTCCCACACCTGCGCAGGTGTTTGAGGGTGCGGTGGTGCGACGTGTGGACAACGGCCTGGGCCTGCTCTGCGAGCTGCCTGCTGATGGCCAGGGAAGCCTGTCGCTCGCTCCGGGCTATGCCCACATCTCCAACCTGGCAGACAGCAAGGTGGAGGACCTGGGGCAGGTGAGGGGTGGGGAGCGGAGGTGGGTGCGGTTTGGGTGGTGCCAGCAGCCCATCGGCGCCTGTGCAGGTTGCAGGCCGGATGCCTGTGGTGCTTGGGCAACACAGCGCACCGTCGAGACGGGTGTGGCCGCAGGATGGCATTCATGCGGTGTTACCAGCGGCTGCACCTTCCGCCCACAGCCCACTGGTGCCGACCCCACCCTCCCAACCCCAACCCTCCCTACCCGCAGTACCGCCCCGGCCAGCGCGTGCGTGCGCGGGTGCTTGGGTTCCGCCCCATGGACGGCCTGGCAGTGCTGAGCACCAAGCCCTCGGTGGTGGACCAGGCGGTGGCCAGCGTGGCGGGTGAGGGGGGGAGGGGTGCGGGACGCTTGCAGCTTGAGTGGATCGGAGCAGCAATGCTGTATGTGTGGTTGGCCGGGCGGCGGCCAGCATGGCGGGTGAATGGTTGGGCGTGGACGCGGCTTAGCAGCAGCATATTGTCGAGGGAGTAGAAGGGCGGCGCTGAGCCTTATGTGCGAGCTCAAAGCAGCGTGTACAGAACCAGGTACCTGTCGGCCTTCCACTGAGACCTGACGCGTGGCACTGCCCACCCGCCCGCCCTGCCCAGACCTGCGACCTGGCATGCCCGTGAGCGGCAGCGTGGTGCGAGTGGAAGATTACGGCCTGCTGGTTGCCATCACGCCCTCCATCCGGTGAGGAGTGCAGGGCGCTGTTAGAGGCAGAGGGCCCATGGCCGGAGGCGAGCGAGGATCGGCTGCGTGCATGAGGCGGCAGCTGTGCTGGTGGTTGAGGAGAGGTTCCGCTGGACCGCTTGCACCCTCTGCCATCTATGCCCACCCCTCTCGATCCACGCCCTGCCCGCAGCGCGTTGGTCCCAGTGCTGCACGCCTCCGACCTGGGCACCGCCAAGGGCCTGAAGAAGTTCAAGGCGGGGCAGAAGGTGGCGGGCAAGGTGCTGTCCGTGGACACAGGTGCGCCTCAGTGTTGCAACGAAGGAAGGGCATGGCTAATGATAGGCGGCAGTTGGAATGAGGCCAGCAGGGGGCGGGCAGGGTATTGTACGTAGGCTAAGGTGAGCAAGAAGCCAAACTGCAAGGCAGGCTGATTGAGGCAGGCAGCTCCACATCAGCAGGTGGTATGCAGTTTCTGGCAGTCATCCCCACAGGTGCAGTGCTTTCCCCAGACTTGCCAGCCAGCATGGGCAGCGCTCCATCCAACGCCATCACAGCACCCGCCCTCTCCCCGCAGCCTCCAAGAAGGTGACGCTCACGCTCAAGCCCTCGGTGGTGGGCTCCAAGCTGCCGCCCATCACGTGCCTGCAGGTGGGTGTTTCGGTGCGGGTTTTTGGGGGTGCGCTGGTGCGTTTGCGCTTGGCCGGCTCGTGCTGTACTGGTCTGGACACTAGTATGCCAGCAGCTCGCGCATGCTCGGCTGTGCATGGGGTTGTAACGCAGCTGCATCTGACCGCCGCCCACCCCTTTGACCATGCAGGATGCTGTGCCGGGCGGGCGCAGCCACGGCGTGGTGACCGGCACCGCCGAATTCGGAGTGTTTGTGCAGTTCTTTGGCGGCGTCACGGGTGAGCAGCTGCCTGGTGGAAGCCTGCAGGCCGGCTGTGGTGATGCAGCCAGCGCTAGGCACTCTGCCGGTATGCACACTGCTGATTGCCATGCACACCGAACGCCTCGCCATGTGTTTCTCCGCCCACAGGCCTGGTGCACGTGAGCGAGTGTGGCCTGGAGGCGGGTCAGAAGCCGGGTGACGCCTTCCAGTCAGGCCAGGGTGAGTGATAGGGCTGTTGGATCGACGTGTGCAGTCGTGGATCTGTTGGACTGTGGGTCGGACTGCAGCGCAGCGATGCAGCACATGAAGCACATGCAGCTGCCGTCTGTAGCGTGCTGCCCCGCGTCTACCCGGCACCTTCCACCTGCCCACGCTGCTGCCAACCCTGTCTGCCTGCCCCCGTACGTCACCCGCAGTGGTCAAGTGCCGGGTGCTGGGCGCGGACCCCAGCCGCAAAGGCCTCAAGCTCTCCCTGGCGTCCAAGAGCAAGAAGGCGGCGGCAGAAGCCGCGCCAGCGGCAGCGCCAGTAGCAGAGGCAGGAGAGGCGGGCGGCGATGCAGCAGCAGCCGATGCGGGCGAGGTGCCTGCCGCAGGGAAGCCTGATGCCAAGGCAGAGGCAGCAGGAGGCAAGGCTGGCAAGAAGAGGCAGCGCGATGCCGCCAGCGAGGCAGCGGCCGTTGCGCTGGGCAGCTACCAGCCTGGCGACCTTGTGCGTGGCACCGTCACCGCGGTGCACACCAAGGAGGTTGATGGGCAGGCAGTGCCGGACTATTTCGAGCTGGCGGTGGCGCCTGCAGCAGCAGCAGGCACGCCGCCTGGCGCAGCCTCGACCCCCGCCATTGGCCGCCTGGAGCTGGCCCACCTGGCTGACCACCCAGCCGCGGCCTCCGCCCTGGCAGCTGCTCTCACAGTTGGCTCGCAGCTCGGCCCGCTGCTGGTGCTGCAGCGCATGGAGGGCGCCAAGCAGCTGCGCCTGACACGCAAGGCGGCCATGCTGGAGGGCGCGGCTGCGGGGCTGCTGCCCGCCGCCATTGCCGACGTGGCGCAGGGCGCGCTGCTGCCGGGCTATGTAGCCTCAGTCACCGACGATGCCGTGTTTGTGCGGTGAGGGCGGGAGGGATGCGCTGTGGTGTTGCTCCCTTGGCTGAGGGAGGACTGTTGGCTGGTCGGTAAGGCAAGTTGTATGCAGTGCCTCGATCCTATCTTAGATTCTTACATCATGCACAGCTGACTGCGTGGCTGCCACTGTTTCCCTCAACTCGCCGCTCACCCAAGCCCTGCACCCCGGCCAATCTCCCCTACCGCAGCTTCCTGGGTGGCTGCACGGGCCGGGCCGGCCTGGCGCAGCTCAGCGACACGTTTGTGTCCGACCCCCACCTCTTCTTTGCGGAGGGGCAGTCGGTACGGGCCACGGTGGTGCAGGTAAGCGGGAGAGCAACGGATTGGGTGGGGTAGGGCGCAGTGGTGGCCTGGCGGGCGACACAAGCATGGCAACCTGCTGCCTCTACTTGCCGAAGCCCTGCACCTCCGTTCACTTGCATGGAGCCTGTATGCTGCCCCGCCCTGCTGCTGCAGGTGGACCGCGAGAGCGACCGCTTCAGCGTGGCCCTCAAGCAGTCGCTGTGTGGCAGCAAGGACGCCGCCTACCTGCGCTCGCTGTTCAGGTGGGCAGGGAGTGGCCGGGGCTGTTGCTGCGCTTGTTGGGGCCAGGTTGGGGCCAGGTGGCTGGGGCCGGATGGCCATTCAGCAGCGGCGCAGGCGGGCAGGCAGCATGGGTGAGTTCTCGCCACTAACTTCCATCTTGCACGTGGCACTTAGTTGTGCCTGGGCCCTCCGTTCCTTGCATCACTGCCTCCCACTCGCCCACCCTCATTAATCAACAAACCCGCCTGTTCTGTCCCTGCAGCGACCTGGAGGAGGCGTCCCGGCTGAGCCCCGAGGCCGCCGACGTGGACTGGGCCACCACCTTCCCCATTGGCGGCGTGGGTAAGGCACCAACAGCGCACTCTTTGAGCAGCTGCACGTGCTGTGATGCCCCGCAAGGACATGTATTTGCCGCACCACCTGCTCAACTGCCGCCCGCTCTGCTCCCCCTCTGCAGTGCCCGGCGAGGTGCATGCCGCCAAGGACTATGGCCTGCTGTGCGACCTGGCTGCGCACGAGGACGTGGTGGGGATGGCCGCGCCCAACCAGGTGCGGGCTGGGAACCCGGTGGGGGTTGCACCAAGCTGCGCTGCTTTCCAAAGGCGGCATGTTGGCATTCTGCGTTCATTCCCCCCGGCATCCTCAACTGTCGCCAACCCTTCAACTCCTGCCAATCCACTACTTGCCCTGCTCAGGTGCCGGCGGGTGCGTCCCAGGAGCCGGGCACCACCGTGCAAGCGGTTGTGCTGGACGTTAACAAGAAGGACGGCATTGTGGACCTGTCGCTGCAGCCAGCGCTGGTGCAGCGTGCACAGGCTGCGGCGGCAGCGGCAGCGGCAGCGGCAGCGGCAGAGCAACAGCAGCAGCAGCAGCAGCCCAATAAGAAGCAAAAGCAGAAGAAGGGTGCGGCGGCTGCCGCGCCTGAGGCGCCGCAGCTGCAGGAGGGGCAGCAGGTGCAGGCCCGCATCCAGCTGGTGAGTGGTGGTGAGGATGTGCTGTTGGTGGGTGACGTAGCGCATGCTGCGACAACACCTGCATGGTGAGTGGTGGCCAGCACCCCATCAGAAGGATGTGCAGTTGGTGTGTAATGTAATGCAGGGTGCACATTACCTACAGCGCCGGCAGCTCGTGCTTGCCCCCCGACTCGGCACCACCGCTCACGAGCCGCTGCACCCTTTTGATGTGTGGCTGCAGGTGAAGGCGGATGAGGGCTACTGCGTAGCCTCCATCAGCCCCTCCGCGCCAGCAGACGGCAGCGCGGCAGACGCAGCAGCGGCGCCGCAGGCGCAGCCGCTGCTGGGCTTCTTTGCGGTCGCCGACTTCAACCTGCAGCAGCAGGCGCAGGCGCAGGTGGCACGGCAGTTTGAGGCGGGCAGCACCGTGGAGGCGACTGTGGCGGCGCTGCCGAGCGCAGCATCCGGCAGCCGCCTCCTGCTGTCGGTGCCGCTGGTCGCCAAACCTGTGCGTGCGGCACGGGCTAGCAAACCGGCCGGCGTGGCGGGCAGCAAGGGCGAGCAGCGGCCGGCGGCGCCAGCAGTGGGCAGTTGCGTGCAGGCGACGGTTGTGCACGTGCACCCGCTGCATGCCGACCTGACGCTAGAGGGCGGCAGCCAAGGCCGCCTGCACGTCACCGAGGCGGCTGCAGGCAGCGCTGGCGCCTCGCCGCTCTCAGCCCTCACTGCTGGGGACCAGCTGGAGGTGGCGGTGCTGGGCAGGGTGCAAACGACTGAGGGGCGGCGGCACGGCCTGCTGGAGTGCAGCAGCCGCCCCGATGTGGTGGCAGCAGCCAAGGCGGGCCAGCAGTTGCCGCGGCATGAGGGCTGGGCCACACTCAAGCGTGGGCAGCAGCTGCAGGGGTGAGGCGCTGGTGGGGGGCGCTGGTGGGGGGTGCACGTTGCGGGCGCCGGGGGGCGCTGGGGGGTAGGGTTCCAAGGGCTGCTGCTGGCGCCTCCTATTGCCAGCGCCAGCCGCTTGGTGTTTCCAGACTGATTGACCTCCTGACATGTCACTTCCCCCCTGCCGTTGCTGCAGCTTCGTGCAAGAGGTCGGCGCTGGGCTTGTGTGGTGCGCATTCTCCCCCAACATCCGCGGCCGCGCGTATGCGACGCAGGTGTGACTCGGTGGTGCAGCTCAGCTGTTACGCTTAGGCGCATGCTTGGCTAGTGCGTAGGGCGTGTATGCCGATGCACATCAGCTTGACTGCCTTGCTTCCCACCGGCGGTCATCTAGAGTCGTTGCCCTGCCTGCCACTGTGGCAAGGTTCAACACTTCACGCCGCCCAGAATGGATTGGGTAGTGCGCCTGTATGTGCCCAGCAGCCCCCCATGCCTGCCGGGCCGGCGCAGAATCCCAGACATCCCTCCCCCGCCCTGCCTGCACCGCAACTGTTGACAGCACACGTACTGACTGTTGGTGCCGTGCAAGCCGAGTGCATTCACCTCCCTCCCAACCGCACACCGCCTGCCTTAACACCCACTCCCCACTCACCGCCTGCTCCAGGCCGCCAGCAGCGTGAAGGAATGCGAGCAGCTGGAGTCGCGCTTCCAGCCGGGCACGCCTGTGCAGGTGGGTGTGGGACAGGGGAGGCGTGGTGGTGGTCAGCTTCCAGCACATTTTGGCCGCTGTGGTGCTCCCACGCTGCCGCGGGCATGTGCCCAGCAGGTAGGGTGCTTCCATCTCACCCGGCTCCCCCGCCCCTGCACTCCCCCGCCCTGCCCAGGCCACCGTGCTGCACGTGGACGGCAAGAAGCACGCAATGGACGTCTCCCTGCTTCCCGCCTCCTCTCCCGCGGCAGCAGCCCAGCCGGCGCCTGGCACGCTGGTGCTGGGCCGCGTGACAGCAGTGGGGGGCAGCGGCGGGGTGCGGCTGCAGCTCAGCACGCGCAGCACAGGCCGGGTGGCGCTCTCAGACATTCACGACGCGCCCGTGCAGCAGGCGCTGGCTGGGCTGAAGGCAGGGCAGTACTGCCGCGCAGCAGTGCTGGGCCCCGACCCCACAAAAGCAGGCGGCAAGCGCAAGGGTGGCGAAGGCACGCAGCTGCTGCTGTCGTTGCGGCCGTCAGCGGGCGGGCAGTGTGCAGCGCACTCGGCAGCCAAGCAGCAGCAGGGCGGCGACACTCCGCAGGTGGCGCCCGGTGCCCTGCAGGCTGACCAGCTCAAGCCGGGGCAGCGGGTGAGAGGACGCTGGTCGCGTGGCCTGCATGTGCATGGCCCGGGTGCCTGCAGTTGCCAGGCCCGGGCGTGCGATTCCGCTTCCCTGCATGCCTGGCCTGCCGCTTCAACATTTTCTGCACATTTTTCGCAATCGCCACAGGTGGCCGGCTACGTCAAGGCGGCGGGGCCGGCGGGCGTGTTTGTGTGCCTCGCTCGCAACCTCGATGCGCGGATACGGTGGGTGTGCGTCACATGCCTTGCTGGGGCCTGCCTGCACGGAGGGACTGGCTTGAGAGTGTGCGCGGGGAAACGCACAGCCACCAGCAGCCATGCAGCTTCAGCAGCGCCGCCATTGCTCAAGTAATCGGCCAGCACAGCCACCTTTGTGCACATGGCCGCAACAACCACAGCCATAGTGCGGCGTTGGCATGAATTCACACCACACACCGTGCACGCAACCCGCGATGCTGTCTGCAGGCTGGGCCAGCTGGCAGATGGCTTTGTGGAGCAGCCGGCAGACGCCTTTCCCGAGGGCAGCCTGGTGGTTGGCCAAGTGCTCAGCACCGAGGGCGGCAAGTGAGTGGCAGTGGTCTGTTGGTGGCTGGTTCAGCGCAGGTTGCCCGCCGGGATCCTACCACTAACTATCAGCAGCAGCTCGCGCTCGGCGTGCCTCCCTCACTTGGACACTGCGCCACGTGGGCGCTGCTGTTCTGCGCTCATGCCGCCGCCTGCCTCGCCCTCTTGGCCTGCGCTCAGGGTGGAGCTGACGCTGCGGCAGCGCAAGGTCGGGCCCAACCTGGAGTCGCTTGAGGAGGGGCAGGTGGGTCTGCTGGGGAGTGCTTCATCGATGCTTATGTTGATACTGCTGGAGGAGGGTCAGGCGGGTTCCTGGGGAGAGTGTCATGCACAGCCGCCGGCCACGGCGGCAGCAGCAAATCGCAGGCGAATGAACTGCAGCAGTCACTCTTGGTGTGTGTTGGGCCGCCATGTCGCCCTTGCGGATGGCATCCGGCAACTCATGCCAACCAGCCTCCTGTGCTGGTCCCCTTCTCCCCAGGTCGTGCGTGGCACCGTGAAGCAGGTGGCCAAGTACGGCGTGTTTGTGCAGCTGGAGGGCTCCCCCGGCGTCACAGGTGGGTGGGAACCGTTGAGGGGTTGCACCCGGCGCCACATGCGATTTGCCTCACTGCCGCAGTGCGGCTGCGATGGACGGAGCTGCGCCCCGGCCCATTCAGAACGCAGCAGCCTGCCAGGAGCACCCGTGGGCACAACACGCACAACCGCCCTTTCCTCTCAATCCGGACCTGGTGCACCCGCAGGCCTGGCGCACGTAAGCGAGCTGGCGGACGACTTTGTGAAGGACCCCGCCGCGCTGTTCAACCCCGGCCAGCGTGAGTTGCCGTGCGAGTCTGCATGCATCGCTGCCGGGGCACAAGTAGCTGGGCTCCCGGTGCCCGGTGTTGTGGCTGACAGGAGGCTGTTGCCTTCAAACCTGCTGTGTGGATCGTCTGACGGCTCGGCCCTCCACCACTGCTTTCCGCTGCAGGCGTGGTGGCCCGCGTGCTCAAGGTGGAAGCTGCGGCCAGCCGGCTGTCGCTGGGGCTCAAGCCCTCCTACTTTGAGGACATCAGGTGCGCAGAGCGGGCGGGCACGCCTTGTACAGGGCACTCTTGGCAGTTTGGTCTCGCTCGTTTGAATCTGGCTCTTTCGAATGCTCGTTTGAATCTGGCTCTTTCGAATGCAGCGCATGCGACTGCCTGCCGCATAAGCCTTGCGGGCCCTGCGTCCCAAACCAGCCAACTCACCCACCCTGCCCACACCTGATGCAACAGCGATCTGGAGGACGGCAATGCCTCTGACGACGAGCCCGATTTCGACGCTGAACTGGCGACAGCTGGTGCCGATAGCTCGGATGACGAGGAGGTCCGCGCCATCTTGCGCGGCAACGGCGGCAACGGCGGCGGCAGCGGCAGTGACGAAGATGAGGATGCAGAAGGCGGCAGCGACAGCGAGGATGATGGTGGCTTGCAGCTGAAAGGCGGCGAGGATGGAGAGCCAGACAGCGACGCTGATTTCGACCTTGACGAGGATGCGTCGGGCGGCAGCGAGGAGGACTGATGCCTGCTGCATTATTGCTGAGTGTACTACGCAATGTGTTGCCTTGCTCTGTTGTGGGGCGGAGGTAAACTTGAGAGTAGAGACAGCAACAGAAGACTGATGGCACGCAGCAGCTTGGCATGCAAGGCAATTCGACATTGTTTGCCCGCTGTTGTTGATGTTGTCCCTGTTGCTAAAACTCAGGCTGCTCCGCTGGCTGCTGCCTAGGGGCCTGAACATTTGCAAAGGCTGTGGTTGCGGGGCCGCCACTTCCAGCCATGCCTCTTAGCAGCCGCCGTCTCCTGCTCAGCTGTGCCGCCGCAAGCACCTCAGACACGGTGTTATTACCTGCATGGGTGTATGTTGCATTGCGTTTAACGAAGCATACCGCCGCCTCAGCTGGACAAAACGAGTCACTTCGAAAGATGATGCACCTTGCTTCCAAACTCCTCACTGCGCAGGCTAAACTCCTCACTGCGCAGCGGAAACTACTCACCGCGCAGCCTATTTTTTCATGTGCAGTGCAACAGGGACAACGGAGGTTCGTGCCCGATCTACGGTGCCCCCTGCCCTACTTTACGACCCACACCATGCACACAGGCTGCATTCGGGGTGCCGCACGCGGCGGGGAAGCCTACTTTACGACCCATGGTGCCCACTCTACGGTGCCCCCTGCCCTACTTTACGACCCACACCATGCACACAGGTTGCATTCGGGGTGCCTCAATACACACAGGCTTCCACTTTCGACCCTGCACCCCTTCTTCAGCCTACATATTAGGCATCAACCAACAAAATTGGTGCTGGCACCACCTGCCGCCACGCCAAGCGGAGGTGGCCCTTGGCCGCCGCTGCCACTGCCGCCACTGCAGGATGGGACCATGCCGCCGCCTTCCACAGCACCCTGCTGCTGCTCTGCTTGCGGTGCATCCCTCTCCAGCCAGTCCATGCGCTTGCCGGCTAGGAGCTCCACTATGTGCTGCAGCAGCGGCAGCGGGAGCGACCACACGCCCACGCCAGCACCCGCAGGCGGCTGCCGGTGCGCACAGCACAGCAGCGTGCGTGCTGCCGCCTTGAACGCGGGCGGCCAGGCGGCATGCTGCTGAGGGGCCCATGGCTGGGAGGACAGGAAGCGCAGAACCTTGCCCTGCGGACGCAGAGGTGGGGCAGGAGGACGTACTTGTGAAAAAACCTGTTGGGCGCTGCTGATGGCAGGTGCCGATCATCCGCAGTGGCCGCGCCCATGGGATGCAGCTACATGTAGCCAGCAACTGCCTGCTGCTGCAAGTGGTGTTTCCCTACACACCCTGATGTCCACCCTACACACCTGCATTGTGGCCAGCAGCAGGTCTCCATCTGGTGTGAGCGTCATGCCGTTGACGCGCCGCCGCCGGGTGCTCATCCCCATGGGCAGCTGCGGCGCCGGATCTGCAGGCAAATGCGCGCACAGCCGAGGAGAGAAGGCTGTCTGTGTCAAGCGGCTGTAAAAGAGCTGCTGCTGAACGCCGCTGCAAGTCAATGCACTCCGCCTTGGGTTGTGTTGAATGCAGTGGTGCAGGAAGCCCAACCAGCAGGAGGACCGTGCGGAAGCAGACGCAGCGGCAGGCATAGCCGTTTCCATCAGCAGCACAATATCAAGTGATGCTTGCAGTTATCACCTTGCGGCAGGATGGGGAGGCGCAGCAGCTGGTAGCCCTGCCGCGCGTCCGCCAGGTCTGCAGCAGGCAGCACAGAACAGCACGCATTCAAGCGCAATGAGCCCTGCACACCAGCAAGCTTCGCTTGCAACAGAGACACATGGCACACCCCGGGTGCTGTTAGAGCTGTAGGCCGGCTCACCATCGCGGGCATTCTGCTCAAACAGAGCTGCCGCAGGGGGCGCTGCACCCTGCTGGTCGCTGTCTACGTTCGCGCCATCACCGCTGCCGCTGATGCTGCTAGCGACTGCTGCCGCCTCAGTCTCCCGCGGCACCCGCCGCAGGTGCACATGCTTGCTCTCCTCTGAATACACCAGCAGTCGGTCGTCCCAGGGAGCAAAGCCAACGCTGC